>CM060963.1:145829335-145956835 GCA_030765045.1 Tenodera sinensis
TCTCCGTCTTCTTCTCTCCCTCGGCAAAGACGCTGCAGACGAGGACAAGAACCACGCAAACCTGTAATAGTTAAACCAGAACGCAAGCAGAGATGCAGTGCAGTATGAAGTCAATCAAGTTGAGAGTGTAAAGAAAACGTGGATAAATGAGAGAAAATAACTTAGGAAAAAAAAATAAGCAGTTATGACCTTTGAAAAGATAGAACCACAGTGAAAAACTCAAGTTACTATTCGACTTGGTACCTCGGCCATTTGATTAACGCTAATATAATTGCAGGTCATCTGCTAATAACTTTACTTGCTAATACTGGAAGTACAATAATGATATCATTATTACCTTTATTAATTATCTGCAGTAATACCACGAGAGTTTCATATGACGATAATTTGGCGAGCGCGAAGTTCTAGAAGAATTATTCCACATATGAAAACCTCGAGTGGTATTTGTTTACAGCATTCCGCGAAGTAATGAATAATTCACTTATTTAGTACTGTTTAAAATTAATAGTGATATAAAAGTAAACAACTTACAATAAAATTCATACATGTTAATTAAAATTTATTTTCTCAGTTGGCACTACAACTAATCCAGTAAGCTGTGAAAACAACAACAAGAATAAGTTTAGTTTAATCCAGGGAAATGAGGAATTAGACACAGGAAATTTGCGTAAATAAGCTATTCATTAAAGGTAGGTCTGTTTGTTCTATTTAAAATTACAATTGTTTGACTTTGTCTCTACAATTAAAATATGAATATCCTCAGGAGAATATTCCTCAAGCCTTTTTGTCTGCCATTTTTAATGGTCCGCTAATTGTTTTTACTGCATATGGATACCTAAGATGCTCAAAAACATAACAAAAGGAGGAGGTGATGTAACCAAAATGATAATACCACGATCAAAAGGTAATAATCCGGCATAAGTGGAATATTCAAACAAATTCTGCTTTTAACATAGCCGGAATTTCAACCACGGATCTTCAGTTCTCATGACCTTGTGTTAACCTCTGAGCTACCATGGCAGAATACCAGTACAAATTAAATTCCTGGTAAATCACAACACGTTTTCAAATTCATTTTGAGATAACCCACCCCAATGTTGAGTGACAATCTCGTAACTAGTTTAAATATGAGGTTGCATGTTAAACACTGTAAAGTCAATCAATATGTGGCACTCTCCCACACAAGCCATTGGAATTAATTGATTTAATTCTGTGACAAATTTAAGAGTATAGGTTTACCAAAGCGTCTGAATTATTTCTGTCCTGTGTATTTAAGAAGTCCATGAAGAATACTTGAACATCTTTGGAGAAAACGCTGTTTTATTTCAATTCCATTTTCTTTAATTTATTCATTTTGGTCACTTTAACAATTAAGTTTTATCTTACAAAATCCATACAACACAGAACGATAAATAGTATAATAATAATAATAATAATAATAATAATAATAATAATAATAATAATAATAATAATAATAATAATAATAATAATAATAATAATAATAATAATAATAATAATAATAATAATAATAATAATAATAATAATAATAATAATAATAATAATAATAATAATAATAATAATAATAATAATAATAATAATAATAGTAATAATAATAATAATAATAATAATAATAATAATAATAATAATAATAATAATAATAATAATAATAATAATAATAATAATAATAATAATAATAATAATAATAATAATAATAATAATAATAATAATAATAATAATAATAATAATAATAATAATAATAATAATAATAATAATAATAATAATAATAATAATAATAATAATAATAATAATAATAATAATAATAATAATAATAATAATAATAATAATAATAATAATAATAATAATAATAATAATAATAATAATAATAATAATAATAATAATAATAATAATAATAATAATAATAATAACAATAATAATAATAATAAAGGATTAATACAGATAACATCCTCATTGAATGTTGATATAATATAAACCTGAAATAATTTTTGAGAAGTACCAGCAACAGTTCAGTAGAATGTGTTTAACCTTGCTGTTGTCATAGAATAGTGATGGATCGCGTGAAAGAGACACCGTTTATTTATTTATATATGCTATTTATTAACATTTTTTTAGTTTCTCTAATACTTACAGTAAGTAGAGGAATTATTGTATTCCACCCAAAATTTCAAGGTGCAGATTTTACTGGAAATAGGTTTTGAGGCTCCTGATCTCAAATTTTTTTTTATTTATTTTTTCAAATTACAACTAAACAAAGGCTTATCTAGTAATATTTTCTTCTTAAATAGGTTCACATATAAAGGCGAGTCTTCCATTGAAGGCTCCCATAGTTTACACATAGTTCTTGCGGTCTCACATTAAGTCATCTGACTTTATTCTTTTCAGTCGTCGAAATTCACAGTTTCTAAGCACCTTCAGCATCTGTTTGTTTTCATGGTGCTGCACTTTTAAATAATGTTTCGTTGCAGTCTTTTTTATTTCTTGTATAACAGTGTCGATTTTGAGATCTCTATGTATGTCGTCATTTCGTACATACCATGGTGCATTAACTACTGTTCTCAAAACTTTATTTTGAAAAGTCTATATGTGTTTTATGTTGGTCGACTTAGCTCCTGATCTCAAATAACACATTTTTACTTTCTCTACTGGTAAGTAGGGGAAGTACTGTATTCCATCCAAAACTTCGATGTCGAGATTTCACCGGAAATATATGTTCTTTACTCTGGATGACTTTAGCATAACTGGTAAACAGTGAGAGATAAACCAAATCTACTATACAAAGATATCTCGCTGAGACACAATATGTCCTATTTACTTTCTCTACTGGTAAGTAGAGGAAGTGTTGTATTCCACCCAAAAATTCGATGTCAAGGTTTCATCGGAAATATACTTATATTTTGAGGCCCCCTGAATCCAAAAAAAAAAGAAAAGTATTTTTGGAAAAAGGTCCGTGTGTGTGTGTGTGTGAGTGTGTGTGTGTGTGTGTGTGTGTGTGTGTCTGTGTGTGTCAGTCTGTGTGTCTGTCAGTCTGTGGACAGCAAAACTAAAAATCGAAAAGTCGGTTAAAAACCTAAGTTGGTGTTTAAGGTTAATGTCTTTCAAGGATGCGATACGAAGTTTTTGAAGAAAATAGCCCCACCCTAAACTACCCTTTACATGGAAAATTTTTCGAAAATTTTGATTATCTTGAAAATGGCTCTAACGATTTTGATTGAAATGCCATATGTTTGAGATATTTTTATGGAAAATGAAATGTATATTTTGAATCTTCTGGCTATAGCCTATGTAGTCTTGTTTAGTCTGGATGAGTTTTTGAATAACTCGTAAACCGTAAGAGATAGACAAAATCTTACTGTAAAAGAAATGCAGATCTTGCTAAAATACACAATTAATGTCCCAATAAATTTTCTTGTAGGGTGAACCTTTCGGAGATATTCCTTGTTGTGTCTGTGAGTTTCGGAAAACATAGAACTTCATGAAATGGATCATCGTTGTTCATTTTTTTATATGTTAAGTGTGCAAAGACAACAGAATCTCAAACATTTGACTATCGCACAAAGCCTACTGTATTCTAACATTCCCCTTGAACCTACAAGGAAATATGCAATAAGATAATTTGTACAAATGTTTATCTCAACTAACACGAAGAAGATATAGGAATAAGAGTTTGTAAGAATGGTTAGTACAAGAGGAGAGAAAGTCGGATCTTTGTTTCGGTGACACATCCTAAATCGAGAGAGCTGCTTGGTTGCGCGATTGGAGTTTCCAAATTGATTTGTAAATACTGGTAGAGTCACAGGGACTACCTGAAGTTTAGCATTAAGTGTGAGACCAGTTTACAAGCCGTGTTTTGTAAATGTGATGTCAACATAGTGAGACAAGGCTATGTTACTATTCTAGGAGGCGTCTGATAAGTAGTTTCTTTAGCAAACTTATCGAATTTTCCATCGGTAGCAACATATTGAGACAGAATATTGACTAATAGAAAATTGTTCATGTAAATATTTTTGTAAGAGTGTGTAAATTTTTAATTCTTTTAATTTGGGTGTATCAGGGATCTATTTCTTTTTGATATTCAAGATCCAATGTCTTCTCGTCACTTTGAGTTCAACCAATGAGAACTGTTGCGCGGATGAATACATAAGAATGGCGGTGTTGCGTCATACCCACGCTCAGAACTAGATTCATTGGCGTCTGTGAGCTCAGAGTGAACGGAAGTGTATTTTTGCTGATGGCGTGTGAACATGTAAATTACACCCAAACTTTTAACCAGCGTAGACGCTATCGAATTTTAAAAGTTGTTAACTAACTGAAATTGTGGTAAAAAGTGTAGATGAACGAATAAATGTGTTTGTGATAAAAGAACGTTGGCTTTTGCATTCCATTCTTCAACCATAGACCCTGAAAATAAGAGTAGCGTCTACTATAACAAACTTTCCACCTTTTAGTAAAAACATTATTCCCGCTGCTATATTCCTGTTGCTAGGTAAAAACTTATTTAATAAATCCCCGCCTCAAATGGCTTGCCCAACGTGGAGCGCGAATTTAGAATGGAATGCAAAATTACGAGAACTAAGTGTTAACATCGAATGACGCTATCTCATCGTGCAGCAGAAAGACGCCATTAGACCATCGTCTGATATCAACAAAACATCGATACACGGAGAATCAACGTGGGAAAAACACCGAAGATCATCTGGCGAAGCCAACTACCCAGGAGACGTAAATAACTGGACGAAGAATCAACGAAAAAAAAAGTAGGATCCAAAATTTTTGTCATACATTTTATTTCCATTTATTAATGCTACTTAGAAGCAGCAAAGTAGTGGGACTTTCAACCTTAAGTGAATTGGATAAAGAAAATAAAATGTCGCGAAAAGAGATAGAAACAGGAGTGGGGGAAGGGGCAGATAGGCTTAGTTATCAGGAAGGATTAGAAGGTGAGGAACAGGCGGAAATAAGCAAAGACCAAAGGTTAATGATGATGATGTTTGAAAGACTAGAACAGAATATGAAGGAAATAGGTCAGAAACTGGAACAAAACAAGGTAGAATTAGGTCAGAAAATGGAACAAAATAACATAGAATTGAAACAGGACATAGAACAAAGTTTAGGTCAGAAACTGGAACAGAATAAGGAAGAGATAGGTCAGAAAATGGAGGAAGTGAGAAAAGACTTAGAACAGAAAATGGAATTAGGTAGACAGAACCTAGAACAGAAAATAGAATTAGGAAGACAGGAGTGTAAAGAAAATATGAAAGTAATGGAAACTAATTTAAAATTAGTACATAAAAACTTAAATGAAACAAAGGAAGCCTTAGAAGCTAGGATAGAAATTGTAGGAGATAGGATGGGAAAGATAGAATCAGAGATGAGAGAGAATAAAATTGTGTTAGAAGGAGAAATTGCTAGATGTAGGGATGAAATAACAGAATGTAATACAAGTGTAGACTGTAAGATAACAAATGTAAAAGCAGAAATAACTGAGGAATTAAGGAAAGAGATTGAGGTAGTAAAGAAAGACATTATTAATGAAACTGTAGAACAAATTGTAATTCCTAAAATTAAGACAATGAATGATGTGATGCTTTCACAACAGGATGCTATAAATGATATGAAACAAAGCCACTTAGAAATAAAGAATGATTTAAAATCAATTTGTGAAGAAATGAAAAAAGGGAAAGAAAATTTGGCTAACGTAAATGATGTTGTGAAGGCATTACAAAGACAAGATGATTTAGATGTAAGTAATGTACAAGATGAGAGTTATTTGAGTAATGTACAAAATGTTGACTCACCATACAGAGAAAGAGGTTCACAACCAAACAATGACACAACACATAACACATGTTACACCAACAGCATATTACATGAAATCACACCACCTACATTTGACGAGGAGAAGGGAGACGATCCAAAACTCTTTGTTAAAGAGATGGAAGAATACTTTAAAGTGAAAAGGATACCAAACGAGCTTAGGATGATGATAGTTAAGAAAAGCTTAAAAAACAAGGCATTAGAATGGCTCAGGTTAACACTAGCTGGTCATGAGTCTTATAGCTCATTCAGAAATTTATTCCTATCAAGGTATTGGGGCCCAGCTAAACAAAACCAAACTAGGGTAGAGCTAGCGACAGGTAGATACGATCCAACCAAAGGGTTGTCGCTAGTCGATTATTTTATGAAAGTAGCCAACAAAGGAAAGTTATTAGACCCCAACTTGTCGGAGGCAGAATTAATTGCCAGTATAACAAGACATTTCCCAGACACAGTGAGGACAGGGTTAATTGTTGCGAGGCCAGTGGATTTTGCAGATATGATAGAATTGCTAACAGCCTTCGAAACACAAAATGGTCGGCCTAATGAGCATAGACATAGGAACGGTCACCCAAACTCACCCATCCTAAACCGGAACACGGCTACGAACAACCAGAGCGAGGGAGAACATAGAAATACTAGGAGTACCCATGAAAGGGGGAGAGGGGCACACCATTTCCCACAACCACATAATCATGGCGAGAGGATGGAGAACACAAGACAGCGGTACCACGACACGATACCGAGGGGTGAATCGAGGTACAGAACGCACAGGTATGATCGTGGAAGACCAGGAGAACGTACTCATCAAGTGAATCATATACGATTCTGTAGGGAATACTTGAACAGCCATAGGCCGTCATACAATAGGGGTTCACGTCAAAGGGGCAGAAACCAAGGGAACACCGACAACGTAAGACAACAGGAACAGAATGAAAATGTGCCGGATAGGGCCGATACCGCACAGAATACAGAAACGACGATCACCTCCAACGTCCAGGAAAACTAAGTACAAGTCAACTTTGTGTCCCGGAAGTTGACCTGTGTGGCAGTAGGGGCGATATTGACCAATGTAATGTAGGTACCTTGAGAAGACAGGCGAGTGAAAGAAAGGAAATAACCAATCCACCAATGATTAGGCTGAAGGTATGGGGTATCGAATTGCCAGCGATGATTGATACAGGAGCCAGCACATCAGTATGTGACGAACAGCTGTTCCAGGAACTGATAACTAAAAGGAATGCTGAATTCTTGCCTGTGTGTGGAGTGTATTGCAGCACAGCAATTGGCAAGAAAAAGGAACATGTTAAATACCAGGTAAGGCTGGTAATTGAAATCGGAAGTTGGAAGTCCGATTTTATTGCCCTAGTAATACCTAGACTAACAGCTACCCTAATCATTGGCAGTGATTTGCTTAACCTTTGGAGGTCGGTAATTAACTATGACCTACATGAATTTATTATTAAGGAAGGAGCCTCAGAATGCACTGCGAAGTTCCTGGAGGAAGAAACATGCCAGGAGGAACCAGACCAGACAGGGATCCATCCGGATGAACAATTCTTTGTGGAGAACATCAATGTCCACGAGAATAGATTGGTAGACCTAAGGGTAAATAAGAAGAAAACAGGTTGGACGAGCGATGAAGAAACTAACGTTTGCAGCCATTGGATCTGCACAGAAGACGAGTATGTTGCCTGGGACAACTACCAACCTGAACCACTACCAACAGATGGAGAAGAATCGATGTTACAGCTAATCGATGAGAAGGTCTGGGGGGCACATGGCATCTCTGAAGAGGAAAGAAACCAACTTAGGAAAATATTGGTTAAAAACAGGAAAGTTTTCAATAAAAAGCCAGGTACGTGTAACAAGTACGTACATACTTTTACAGTAACAGATATTACCCCCTATTCACATAAATCCAGGCCCATCCCCAACTCCATCAGGGAGGAAGCTGACAGAGTAATCCAGAAAATGTTAGCGGACGGAATAATAGAGCCGTCGGACTCATGTTATGTGAATCCAGTAGTATGGGTCCATAAGAAAGGGGGAAAATTGAGGATGACCATCGACGCAAGGAAAATAAATACACATACCTTGCCGGATCACTACAGGCCTGAGGGGGTAGACCAACTAATATCGAAATTGAAGGGAGGTCAACATTTCACTAGTCTTGACTTGACAGCATCATTCTGGCAAATTCCTCTTCATCCAGATGTCAGGAAATATACCTGTTTCTTGCACAAAGGAAAGGTATACCATTTTTCAAAATGTGCCTTTGGACTATCGACCAGTAGCAGTGCACTACTGAGGGCTCTGGACAAAGTTTTTGGAGATACCATCGAGACTTTTGTGACGCAATATGTAGACGACTTTTTAATATACAGTGAGAATCCCGAGTCGCACTTACATCACATAGATTATGTATTATCCAGGTTCCAGGAAAGCAACATGACCCTAAATTTAGAAAAGTGTGAATTTTTCGTCAAAGAGGCTGAATTTCTGGGCCACATCATAACACCTGATGGTATGCAACCTAATCCGGAGAGGGTCAAGGCCATAGAGCATATACCACCCCCACGTAACTTAAAACAGTTGAGGAGGTTTCTGGGCATTTTGCAGTACCAGTCGAAATTCGTGGTCAACTACGCTAAGGAATTGGTACCCCTTAGAGCACTGTTAAAAAAAGATACTAAGTGGGAATGGAATGCTGAACACCAGGTGGCCTTTGAGAATATCAAGGAACTTTTCAAGCACAGTATTCTCCTGGAACGACCGGATCCAAATTCACCTTTTCTAGTGTACACTGATGCTAGTGCGCACTCATATGGAGCAATATTAGCACAAGAAGATGCAGATGGCAACAAACATGTGATTGCCACAGCTTCTAGATTTTTAAACAAGATAGAAGCCAATGCCTGCATAACCGAACTGGAAATAGGTGCAATCCATTTTGCGTTGCAAAAGTTCAGACAATATATATATCTTTATAAAATAATTATATATACAGATCACGTAAGCCTGTCCTTCATTCAAAAATGCAAGCTGACCAACTCCAAAATCTCAAGGTACATACATGAGATAATGTCATACGACATAGAGGTCAAACATATCCCGGGGAAGGAGAACATCTTCAGTGACTTATTGTCAAGATTAAGGTCGGAGAGTCACATACCCGAGACGATATACAGTCCGCACCATGAGATCAAAATTATGCAGATAAGTAGCAAAGAAAGCAACGAGATCTTGCAAGACTTCAAGAACATAGCAAAGCTACAACAAGAAGACCCTGAATTGAAGAGGCTATTCGACAAGGCTCCAGACATAATACCAAGATTGGATGCCAAGATAGGCAAATTTAGGAACATCCTATTTAAATTGCATGGTCGCGACGTAAGGAAATGGAAAATGATGGTACCAAATTCCTTACAGGACAGGGTCATTTTGGCATTCCACCACTCGATGCTTCACTCCGGTACTGAGAGGACAATGCTTGCCATCGAGGAGGTATTGTACATTAAACATCTTGGCAAGAAGGTCAGGAAGTTAATTTCCTCATGCGACCTATGCCAAAAGGCCAAGCCAATTAATGTCATCCCACAATCCATCGTGAGGAACGAGAAAAATGCATTGGTGTGTATTGACGAGCATGGAGAATTACCAAGGGGTAAAGATGGAAACAGATACATCTTTGTCATGTTTGATGTTTTCACAAAATTCACCAAAATATACCCCATTAAGAACATCAAAAGCAGAACATGCCTAGATAAAATCGTCAAGGACTACATCCCAAAATATGGGAGAATAAAATGTATTCTATCGGACAATGCGACCATGCATAAGAGCAAGTTGTTTCAGAACACCTTAGAAACATTAGGAATAAAATTGTACTATTCCTCAGCATATTATCCCCAGGGAAACCCGACTGAGAGAATCATGAGGGATATAAGTATTTATTTTCGTTTACTCTGCCACAGAGACCACACTTCCTGGACGGAAAAATGTGGATATATAGAGGAGGTGATTAACCATTCGGTGAACCCCACGACCAAGTTCGCCCCTGTCGAGCTGATGACCAACACGAAGCCAAGAAAATTAGCAATTGACATTGACACTACGATGGCCGCCCAAAGAGAATTATCAGAGAAGGAAAAATGTCAATTGGCATTCAGAAGATTACAGCAGAAGGCTGAAAAAGGGAGGAACAAGGTGAAAAGATTCGTCAGGAAATGGTCCCCACAAATTGGAGAAAAGGTGCTCTTAAAAAGCCACAAAGCATCCAAGGCATCTGAATAAAGATCTGGAAAGATGGAGCTATTGTATACTGGACCACTGGTCATAACAAGACAGCTGGGTGACCACACGTATGAGCTACAGAATACAAATGGCAAGTTGGTAGGAAGATACCACAAAAATAAATTGAAGCCATACAAAGAAAGGAGCAAATAGTCTTTGTCAACGAATGTGTAAGGCAGGAGTAGTAGAGATGAAAGAAGATAACAATTTTTAATGGGTTACTCATAGAAAATCATGTTCAGATTAGGAATTACAACAAGGAAGAAAATCTACATAGTCATTGGCTATATCGACCACAAAGAGCATTGTTAACAAAAAACAGACGAGGACACTGATTGTCATTAAATAAATGAATCATAGCGACGGAAGATGATATGTTTTTGACATAAGGATGTCAGGGACAAAAATAAAAATGAATCAATTATGATAAAAAAAAAAGATATAATATTTCGACACAAAGATGTCGAGGGTAAATTGAGAAGAAAAATAATACAATTACAGAATAATTGTAAGTATAGAAGTTTTCTCTTATAGAAATAAGAGACAAAGAAATGACAATTAGTGAAATGAGGAAAACCATAACCAGAAAAACAATGCCCATGAATTGAGATGAATGTAGCCAATGCTAAGCTCGAAGAAATGTTGAACCAAACAACAATGAATAATAACCCAATTAAGAAAATTAGTATCATAAGTAACATCAGAGTTTAAGAACCGACTCAATAACCTGCCTATACATAAGCTCATAAGACAAAGAAGGCAAAGAACTGAATAAAGTATTGCCATAAATATGATCATAATCATTAGCTCAAAATTTGTATCCTGTTTTTCTCTCCTCATAGCAATAAATACAAGTCAAAAAACCACATGAAACACTTAGGTTATATTTGTGTCAATGTCAAATGTACAATAACTGAGTATGTGTTGTACAATAACTGAATATGTATTGCAAAAACTGAATGTGTATTGTGTAATAACTGAATAAGTATTGCATAATAACAGAACACATATGTGTTATGATAGCAGGATATATTGTGCAATAACTGAATATGTATTGTGTAATAATTGGACATGTTGTGTAATAATCAAATGTGTTGTACAATAACTGAATATGTATTGTATAATGACTGAAGGTGTATTGTATAATAACAACATATGTGATATGATAACTGGGTATATTGTACAAGGACTGAATATGTATTGCATAATAATTGGACATATTGTGTAATAACTAAATGTGTTGTACAATAACTGGATATGTATTGTATAATAACTGAATGCATTGTGTAGTAATCGAATATGTGAAATTTATAAAGACATGCTGTATCATGTCAAAACGAAGGACAAAGACAAACAGTGAAGAAGACTGAAAAAAATATATATTGTACAAAGTGATTGAATCATAGAAGTAGGGAGAAGTATTGTATTGTGTTTCAAGATTGTGAATAAGGTGACAACTTGAAAAACAAAACAAGGGGCATATGAGACAGAATATTGACTAATAGAAAATTGTTCATGTAAATATTTTTGTAAGAGTGTGTAAATTTTTAATTCTTTTAATTTGGGTGTATCAGGGATCTATTTCTTTTTGATATTCAAGATCCAATGTCTTCTCGTCACTTTGAGTTCAACCAATGAGAACTGTTGCGCGGATGAATACATAAGAGTGGCGGTGTTGCGTCATACCCACGCTCAGAACTAGATTCATTGGCGTCTGTGAGCTCAGAGTGAACGGAAGTGTATTTTTGCTGATGGCGTGTGAACATGTAAATTACACCCAAACTTTTAACCAGCGTAGACGCTATCGAATTTTAAAAGTTGTTAACTAACTGAAATTGTGGTAAAAAGTGTAGATGAACGAATAAATGTGTTTGTGATAAAAGAACGTTGGCTTTTGCATTCCATTCTTCAACCATAGACCCTGAAAATAAGAGTAGCGTCTACTATAACAAACTTTCCACCTTTTAGTAAAAACATTATTCCCGCTGCTATATTCCTGTTGCTAGGTAAAAACTTATTTAATAAATCCCCGCCTCAATATGATGGAACCCATACTAACAAAGGGACCTGCTTTTCAGATCTGCAGATTTGTGTGTAGTAGAGGGAAAGAATATCCATTAATACCTATAGATTGGTTGTGATCATTATTTTGTGTAGCCTGCAATACGCATCATTAAAACTGCGACTTTTTGGTTTAGTGTTTTCAGAGTTTCTTTAAAAGAAATTTTAGAGTAATTAGCTTGAAATTTGTTACAGATATTCTTGAAAGTACCTCAAAAGCAATGGCATACTTTCAGATATGTTTCTCTTTTCATATATAACAGTAATTTGCGGTAAATATGGGAGGCATTTTAAAAATGCAAGGGTTTGTGACTACTCACAAATACAAGGTTACAATGCATATAGTTATGCATGGTGCTCGTTTAACAGAAGTGTTGCATTTTAATTTATTTACTTTCTTAAACCTAGTGATCATGATAACTGTATGAAATTGTAGTACAAAAGATTGCGTAATTATGATAAGTGCTACTTAAGAGCAATTCAAGAGAACCACAATAGATTAACTGTATAGCGGAGAAAATATGAGTGAATTTTCAGTTTCATGAATGCTAACTGATAAAATCCCAATTTCCTCACGTTATAATCAACCGTAACTGGTAGCACTCATTTACATAGATTATCCCTGCAATAAACGTCATGCTTTGAATAAAAACATATATTTTATTAGGACAACATATGATCAACTATGAACATTGTGGAACATAATTTCGTGTTACTAAACATATAATCATTTCAACAGTTTATCATTTACCAGTATTGAGTATCTGTGGTTGGCAAGTACCTATACCCAAAGAGGTTGAATCAGAAGCTGAAAAATTCAATGCCATAGCCGGGATTTGAACCACGGATGTTCCGCGTATCGAGCGGCTGCTTTAACCACTAAGCTACCGTGGCCAACTTGCCAGTACGACATTAAATTCCCCAGCTGATTCGTACTTTTTTCTGGTTAACCACAAGGGAATCTCACATCAGAGATAAATACCCCAAGGGCGACTTACAATTGTAAATGCTTTATGTCCCGGGTTTAAGTGACCTTTAAATTGCAATTATCTTATATACTCGTATTTAAACGAGGAATTCTTGTATATATATTTATTCCGCTCAACTTGGAAACGGCTCTAACGATTTCGATCAAATTTTGTATTCAGGTAGGATTTTGCTTTTTAAGTTCAGCTATATAGGTATAATTCCCGAAAAAATGCGATTTTACATAAAAAATAACATTTTTTTTATTCCCGCTTCTACAGTGCAATTCTTGTTTATATGTTCCCGGTATTTCAGAAACGGCTCTAAAGATTTGATTAAATTTTTGTATACATGCATATTACATTCACAGCGTTTTCTCTACTCACTTTTAGGTAACACATTCACATCTCTTTCTCTACTCACTCTTCTATAAACAATTTTCCACAAAAAACGTGTATTTGCACCAAAAAAACATTTTTATCCGCACTTTTAAAATAGTCATACCATGTTCTATATGTTTGAAATATAAATGCTATTACATTCACACTGTTTTCGCCTCTCACTTTTAGGTAACACATTCATTGGTAAACTCCTATTACTATTACTACATAAACAGCTAAACTGTAAATTACTTGCATAAATATATCAATAAATATTTATATGGAAGCAGAGTCAACCCAGGTGTATGTCTATGTTCGTCAGTGGACGTCTTAGGCTGAAATGATGCTACTATGAGATATATTTTATATCTATTTCTGTATATCTCCAACAGTTAAGATGAATTTATATTTATTTAACATTTTGCGTTTCAATTTTATATAAAATGTATCTTATCCCCTCCCCCAAACACAAAAAAAACACGATTTAAAAAAAGGAAAAGAAAAGCCGAGCGAAGCTCGGTCACCCAGGTACTTATTTATTTATGCCAACAAGCTTACTGCTTGTATTTTTAAACACACAAGCAGTGTGTGGGCAATATTTAAGAGCTTGAATCAGAAACTGAAAAATTCAATGCCATAGCCGGGATTTGAACCGCGGATCTTCCACTTATCGTGCGGCTGCTTGTTAGCATAAATAGATAATAATTACCTATACTCAATTTTTCCCTTTTATGAACATGCATATGCACATTTAATTTCTTCATACTTAGAACTGAAATCCAAACCCAGACTAGTGTGTTTAGAAGCTATTAGGCTATAAGGTTATTATTTATTGGCATGTTTTTTTTACTATCACATCCAGATCAGGTAATATAACTGGGCTTAAGTTTTGGGTGCGTCAACATGCTGTTGAACTAATTGGCTAATAATATTGATCTGAATTTGAAAGCTCAAGTATTTTCGGATCAACTAGAAGGTCACTCATTCCGTAACAAAAAGAAATAAACAATAAATCAGAGCTGACAAAAATACATGGTATTAAACGACGAAAGGTCATTTTAACAAACATATGTTGAGCAATAAATGACATCATATGGTTCATATATCATTAAGTAAATAGTTGACACCATCTGAGTCGCTATTGACTGTTGCAGTAGTAGTTCCTTGTACCGTTTATAAAAATGTGCTCTGATTCTGAGGTTAATTGTCTTACTGATTGAAGGTCTCGTTTTTAAGGAGTTGGAAGAATACCTGGAAATTTGCTGAATGATCTTCCAGTTACAGTTTGTGAAACAAGTACTTACCTTTTGTTAATTGTATCAAGCCTGCAACATTACCGACAATAAGAAATTTTCTCAATAGTCGTGCTTCATTTTTAGTTATTTGGGGGATGGGATGCTGAATTCAAAACGTAGATCATTTTTTCTCCAACTAACATTGACAAGTTTTGCTTTCACTACTACACTAAGTAGCGGAACTGTTGTATTCGACCTAAAATTTCTATGTCGAGATTTCACCAGAAATATGTTTTGAGGCCCCCTGAATCCAAAAAAGAAGCAATTTTGGAGAGGTCCGTATATATGTGTGTATGTGTGTGTATGTGTGTGTCTGCGTGTATGCGTATTTGTCTGTGAACAGCAGAACCCAAAAAATGAAAAATCGGTTCAAAGTCAAAGTTGGTATTTAAGTTTAGTATCTTTTAAGGATGTGACACGAAGATTTTGAAGAAAATTCCTTTACCCTAAACTATCCTTAATCTGTAACATTTTTCAAAAATTTTGGCATACTCTAAGATGTCTCTAGCGATTTTTATTAAAATGGCATATGTTTCAGATATGTTTATGCAAATGAAGTGTATATTTTGAATTTTTTGGCTATAGCCTATATACTCCTGTTTTCTGGTGATGGCTTTTGTATAACTGGTAAACCGTAAGATTTGCACGAAATTTTACTATACAAAAATGTAGATCTCGTTAAAACACAAGTTATGTCTAAATACATGTTTTTGTGAAGTGAACTATTTCGGAGGCATTGCTTGTTATTTATGTGAGTTTTGCATTACTTACTTTGGGAAATCCAAGGTCCTTGTTCAGTTTATCTCTTGGCCGTGCAAAGGGAACGGAATTTCAAAGGCTTCATTATAGCGACCACCTTTAAAAATTTGACTATCCCTCAAAACCTACTTAATTCCATATTCTGCTTGCACGTACAAGAAAATTAGCAATAGGATAATTTGTGCAAATGTTTGTCTCGGCTAACATAAGAGGTTGCAAGAATAGTTTATACAAGAGTAGGGAAGGTCATGTGAGTGCAACACGTTTTTTCAACAAGGTGTATATAACTATTGCAGTGAATGGGAAAAAGAGAGGAAATAGAACAACTTTTGTAGAAAATATTCTTCACCAACTGCATACACAGATCACTAGTTTTTCGTAACTACCAACTCGTATCTGCGTTGTATTCCCTTTATTTCCTAATGATAAAGCCGTGTATATTGCAAAGGCATCCCACTACAGTTCTTACCACATTAATGCTTCAGTAGCCTTACCTTCCTTGAATATCTTTAATAGCTTATCGGACTCGTTTTCCTTTCTTCTCCCTCCCTCACTAGATCAAGATTTTCGTGCAAAATGTCCTAAGCGAATGTTTAGAAAAACAAATGTTAACTAAGCACCTCAAGGTTTCAAACATCTGGAGCAAGCTTCAGTGGTATGGCGTTATTATAGCCACAGCATTCAAGACTAACAAATGAGACAGTGGATAGTAAAAGTGGACTGTTTTAAAAGTAGAAAATTCTTTCGCTCAGTGCTCAAAAGCTTTTAAGACGCCTTTGTTTTCTTATGGAATATGGCCATCGCCTCATTCTATATAGCGTTTCACTCTTAGAAGACAGTATGGAGTTAAATGGGACATCTCTGTCTCTATCTAGCGCATACAAGTTGCCATTAGCCGCGTCCTTTTCTACCCTCGCTCTGTTGCCAAATTCCTAATAGCATGGTATAAATATTCATTTGTTATAAATTTCAGGTTTGAACACATTATCCTATGCAGAATTTTTTTCTCTATCAGGTTATATCCTTTTCAGAGTCATTATACATTTCTATAGGTCCAAATTTCTTCAGAAAACGTTTTTTTCAATAGAAGTCCGATATTTGCTGTTTCTACACTCATCACGCACTAACTAACAAACTAACTGCTAGAATGCATCTATATTTTTTTCTTAGGTAGAGTAAACTATAGTGCTACTACTTGCCTACTTTGAATTCTGTATGTTTACCCAGTTAAGTGTTATAATTTTTTTAATTAAATGTTTTCGGAAAATTTTATATATGTGCACTGCAAAAGTTACGCAGTGTGAAACTTTTTTGTTATTGAGTTTACATCAGGGAACCAGCGAGAACAAATGTTGAGGAAGGTTGGAGAAAGTTTTTAAAATAAACCAAAAGGCAGTAACCTCTTTCTTTTATCCAGTAAGGCAAACAAAAGGTATTCATCTATTCAGCGTCAGGCCTGACACAGAAGATAGTATAAGGAGCAGCACTAGCATTAGTTCGAAAGAAGCCGTGTGTGTAACTGTGAGCTGTTATTGCGTTATTTGTTTAATATTTTTGTAAATATTTGTAGTTATGGAGGGTGAAGCTAGGAAGGGACGATATGTTGGTAAATAAAGAAGTAAGGAACGCCAAATAATTATGAATGTGTTATATTATTTTTGAAGCAAAATGCGTGTAAGGCAGTAAAAGAAACAGCTAAGGCTATCGGGTGTTCAGAAGCAGTAGTGTGTATGATTAAAAAGGAACTAATGAAAGGACCTCTAAGAACGCCATCGAAAAAGAAAGCAAAAAGGGCGGGACTACACAAAACGCTAGGTTAACGCAATATGATTGAATAGTGCAAGGTGGAGTGCGGCGAATTGTTCATTCTTTACTGTTTGCAAATATTCCACCCACGCTGAATATAATTTTGTCACGATTCAACAGTGATGAGACCCTACCAAATTTCTCAAGGGCCACTCTGATTTGGGGTTCGAATATGAAAGAAAGGGTAACAAGTGCATATTAATAGAAAGAGACGATATCGATATCATCAGATGGCGACATAAATATCTAAAAACATAAAAAGGTTTAGGGACCAGGGGAAATCAATTGTTTATACAGACGAGTCATTTGTAAATTTAGGTCATACAGTAACAAAGGCGTGGAGGGATACCAAAGTTAAAAGTGCCCGTCTCGTCAAGCAGCAATTGAAGGACTAAGTACAGGACTCAGGCCACCTCGAGTCGCTCGCGGAGAGAGATTCGCAACTAGTACATGTTGCAACACTGCGCTCCATTTAACGTGTACTGTCTTTTAAGGGTGAGACGCGCTTTAGTAGGCCGTGAATCTGAGTTACACAATGCTTGTTTAAAATGGCGGGTCATTTGAATTTGAATATGCACTGCGCTGAACCAGTTGAAATTTTACAAACCGCAAATTTCGTTACGTTATCTTCGTCGTTTTATTATTTACACTGCCTCCCTTATGTAGAATATTATGGTTTTGTAAAAATCATATTGCCAACACTGATGTTACGCAAGGCAACTGAACATCGCAACCCGAAGACCATCATGACTATGAGAAAGGTAAACTATATCATATATTATATATATATATATATATATATATATATATATATATATATATATATATATATATAACCTATAATGTATCTATAAATATTCGGGACTGTCTAAAAATAGTGTATGAAGCAGAAGCTAAAAGGATTTTATTTTGTTCGTAGGTTTCCTTAAGTCAGCCTGTGGCCTCGTTTCGGAATCACACCTACTTACAAGATGAAATATTCCTTTTAACCCTTGTATCAAACATAACTATTAGAGCACTAGATTATGAATCTTTTAAAACTGCCACTGTATTAAATTTCTAAAGAACTTATGTTACAATGAATTTCGGTTTCATGCAATACATTTAAGCTCGAAGATGTTATGAGGGTGACTTGAATAATTCGAAGCTGAGGAGACAAGAAAAGAAAATCGAAATATCCAAAAATTCGAATTATAGAAGTTACGTCTAAAATTTACATTGTAGCAAGACAGGTACATATATCCATTCCTAATTAACACTCACTCGTCGACATCAGGATTTTGCGTTTATGTCACTCTTTTGCGACTCTTTGCATTTTCACTCTAGACACTGCTTAGAATATTGTCCTCTTATTCCTGAGATGAGCTGACAAAGTGTTTAACGCTATCCGATATTATATCGCGATTTCACATTTTTTTCTTCGAATCCTTTTCAACTTCTCGAATGAGGTGACTTTTTCCACAAAAGTTAACGACTTCTACTGGACACGGGGTTCACTAAGAGTCATAGAGGCATTGATTTGCAACACACTGAACAGTAGGAAGCCAAGCGACAACTAAAGGCACACGTGTTTTAAACATGAGGATGTGGGAGAAGGTGTGGAAGCTGAAGGCCGGCAGCTAGCAAAGCTATATAACCCCCAAACTGTATTCCAACTACGTTCCAACAAAACAAACAAATGCGATGATTCATGTTTGACTGACATTTCTGAAGAAAAACTTTGAATTAAAGAAAATGACATTCGAATTAAATGCAATTTTTAGCCTTTATTTAATAGGAAATTCAAGAGAGCATGAAAAATGTTCAAATTAAGCAACATTTCGAATTATAGATAAAGGTTGAAATTATCAGATTCCACTGATCTAGACCATGGATTAATCGACTCCCTCTATACCTACCCGGGCCCTAATGACCTAGTTGTCGACGGACCCTTAAACCCAACTCACTCTATACCTACCTCTAAAATACTACACATCTCACTACCTGCTGTAGATGTCAGAAATACTCTTTGCTACAGAAACTTGTTTTGCCTTTGTGAGCCGTGTTCAGTGGGGATCGGGTAATCAAAAATTATATCCTAAAGTGAAAAAATCTGATGTGTTAACCATATAAACCTTTGTAGGTATTATCTTATTGCATATTTCCTTGTAGGCGGTGGCGCAATTAAGGTTTTGGGGCCCCCTGCAGATAAATGTTGGGGCCCTACTTACTAATAAAACTGAAAAATGGAGAGGTTAAAATATTACATATTTACTCACATAGAATACCGTTAAAGATAAATAAGCTCACCTAATAATGAACTCTCTTTGGAATAAACAACCTAGTGAATTGTTAAAATAACACAACCGGATTGCCAACACTAATGGTTATTTTTCTCAAATAACGATTTACACTCACATAGATGGAATAATGTAGTTGCCTGTCAGTATCTTGGGTAACTTCTGTTCGGGTACCTCAGAAGCAATAACACTGATAAACTGGTTAGATCAACACATATTGATTAATGTTTATAACTTATGAACAAATTCTAAAATGATCCAATTTATTGGTCAATCAACTATATTTTTGCATAGGTACTAGTCCTACTTAGTCGTGTTCGGCTTTTATAACAACCGTATTGAACAAAGTACGTGCTTTAACGAATTCCTCTATATGACTGTGAATGCTTTTGAGACAGAGGTTCAAATCCATTCCAGATCCATGGTTTTTAAATGTGTTCTAAAAAAGCTTGATGTCAGTAGATTTACTAGCATGTAAAAACACTCCTATGGGTCAAACTTCCGGCACACCGGCGACGCTCATGTGTTTGTAAGTATATTGTAGAAAAACTAAGAACAGTACGTTGTTTTCCTTATGTGCAACTTCTAGCTTCAGCACAAAAGACATCTTAAGAAAATTTTAAACATATTTTTATAACAAACATTAACATTTAAAGTTTAAGTTTCTAGAAAGTATGAGGATTATGAGATGCGGTGTTATACTACCTGAGAGAAATCTAGAAATTATGAGGATTATGAGATGCGGTGTTATACTACCTGAGAGAAATGTGTAACTATTCTTACCTGCAATCTGTATGCTGACTGATAGATTAGCTTTGTTGTTTCAATTTGGTATGATTTTGAAAAGAGAGCGAAGCGCTTCTTGGGCAAGCAGTTGTATATCTACCCAAGAGCACGTTTAAGTAATAAACCGTTGAGTGTATGTCAGTACCTAGTTCATTACATTCACAGTTTGTGTACAATGTGCATGTTCTCATGCGTAAAGAGAGATATATACCTGCTGCAAACAAGAAAAACGGCACGCATTTGTTGAAATGCTGGACTCAAACCCTGCTATACATCGTCATTATCGCTGACAGATATAGCCCAATAATGTTGGTGCTGTCGTTCTTAATAGGGCATCTTTACAGCGTAAACGGCTTGTAGCTACATGAATACTTTTTGACATAAATCTCTCACAACGCTTTGTGCTAGTCATGCTTTGCTCAATTTCATTTGTTTGGTGTGTAAGCGCTGGGTAGGGTCGACTTTCTCGTCCTTGTATGCATGAGGAACTAAATGCAGTTTATTTTATTTTATTTTTTTCCAAGTAAGCACCGGTCTGCCCATAGTCCTATTCCTCCTTATATTTACAATTTACGACCAGTGTGCCACATAGATATTGTGGAAGTTACCTCATCTTGCTTTTTAGTGTGTTTCTGGACCGAGCATCGTGTGGAATTACGCTTTGAAATACTTGGGCCTACTTAGTCTTACGATACCGAGTGAGATGACTCCATGGTAACTGGTGAGGATTGCATTCTGGAGATCGCGGGTTTGATTCCCGTGGCCGACACTCCTGACCCATAAGCTTTATCGCGGCTTCCCTGGGTCGCCAGGCGAATGCTGGGAAGGTGGTGCCAAATGGCATGTCCTTCATTAATCATTTCATTAATCCTTCATTCTGTTAGTTCTTTCAGGGTCGCAAGTGTCAGTGAAGGCCTTGGGGATAATATGAGCAGCAGGACCTCTTTCCGTTCCTCATTGCCCGTGGGACCGGGGTGGAAAAGGCGGTGGCATCTGTGGGTATTGGGCCCTGTGTCCAGGTCCTCCTGAACTGGCCCCAGGTGTCATCAAACTTGGGAAAGCTTAGGGACATCTGTGAATGTGTGTGTTGGTTTATCGTTCACATTCCAAAAGCAGCAGATTATTTCATGTGCATTAATTTATTATTTTAAAATCAATATAACAGTACAAAAAGTTTTATTTAAACGCTGGGGTAGATAATAGAAATGAATTAATCAATAAAATATGCATCAATTTTGTTTTTTCCCTACTGCATTGCGTTTGTTGCACTATTCTTGAGAGGACTACTATGTAAGGCATTAACATTATTATTATTATTATTATTATTATTATTATTATTATTATTATTATTATTATTATTATTATTATTATTATTATTATTATTATTATTATTATTATTATTATTATTATTATTATTATTATTATTATTATTATTATTATTATTATTATTATTATTATTATTATTATTATTATTATTATTATTATTATTATTATTATTATTATTTATATTATTATTAATTATAATAATTATTATTATAATTACTTATCATCATCCTCATAATCGAAATCTTCGTTTCACAAATCCTTAACAATGAAGGTGTAAAATGGTTTTCTTTGTAACTTGGAGAACCCGAGATTGAAGCTCGGGCAGAGTTGTGTGTGTAATGATGGTTACGTGTAGGACAAATGAAGGATAACTGGCACCTGAATTTCCACATTCAGCATTTCATTCAACATCTCTGCAAACTTGCTTTGTTAAAATGGATGTTAAGCGCTTCCAGATAAATATTTGTCTAAGAGGGATACAGATGTCGTCGCGCGTTCGTTAAAAAAAAGAAAAAGGAGTTCGTATTTGATGAAAGGCGTCAATAAGCGCTAAAATTCGAGATATGTATAGACATTAAGAAAAGTCATGTGATGTGCATGCACTAAATTTATTGAACATATGCGAAGTTTTGTTTTTCAGCTCATATATCACTCGTTTCGGAAAAAGTTATTTTAGTCGCTTGTATCTTATTGTGAAAATTATATACATACTTTAAATTTATTATAGCATATACCGCCGACTAGCATTTTATTATGAAGTGCAAGCGAAATTACATATAAATTACACGATACAGTCACCTTGCTATCTGCAAAGTTGCCTATAGCAACATGGGACAGGTCGCAAACTAGCTGAGGAGTACTTGGAAGCGTTTAAAGTGCTCTGAGGACCTGGTTAAGTAATGATAAAACATAACAAGGAATGCTCTACTCATAAAAATAGCGACTTCAGTTTGTGACATTAGCCGACTGACCTAATGTATGTTAACATGACTTTGCCAAATCTCTCTTCAAATATTTGACACAAATTGTTTTTTTCGGCGAAAGTTCTTTATTGACAACAATTGTATTGGTGATATTTGTTACACTCATGTGGAATCCCTGGTTAACGGATGGCCGAAGCAGTCTTTCCACCAGGTATATATAGTCCTCAAAATATGTAGAAAACAGGAGGCACATCTTTCAGTCTCTGTTGGACGGTATGTATGAACTATTTAAACAATGTGTGGCCTTCAAGATCGATAATGGAAGTCGGTGTTTCAATGCGTTACACATAAAAGCAACTTTCATTTCCGGAACCATTTCAGCATTATTTTACGATGACCTCAAGCCTATAATTAAAAGTTCGCCTTTCATTAAGCGACTAAATGTTTTGTACACATACACCCTTGTTTGCTGTTGCTATGGATAAACGGCACCCAACAAGGAGCTAATTTTCGGCTGACTCAAGGATGTATGTAAGCAAATTGAATTGCCATTATCAGCAATACGTTATACCTACAGTGGCATGGGGAAACCTGGACAGTGAAACTTAATGAATGTAATCGCCCACTTGTTATTTATGAAATGGAGCACAACATAGGGTAGTGGCCGATAATGTGCAGTTGGTCGGTTTATTGCTGCCTATAAATCTCACGTCGTAAAGCAGCGACAATGTGCAGGCGGTGGGACCTCAAGTTCGCTCCAGAAGCCCCGGGCGTTGCTAGTTCCACTTGCCATTTACACATTCATAATCTTTATTTATTTGAACTTATTATATAAGCAATTACTGAATTGATGTTATATCCACTATCCAAAATGTTATATGTTCTTTTGGTTGCCTATTTTTTAGTTCATTATGCTGGGTAATCTATAATAAATCAACCTGTCTGTCAAGAAATAGTGCCGAAACATTTCGCATAGTATGTCAACATTCTGCTGAGTTAAAATATCTTATTTCAAGTATACTGTACTTGCCTCCGTAGTTATCATAATTACATATATAATTCGCTTTTCCTCTAAACATTCCGTAATAGAAATAGAGTAGCATGACCTTAGACAAAATTTATTTTCTATTACATTATATACTACATATAGTAACTAGGGAAAGTACTGTATTCGACGTTGAGATTTCATTGGAAATATGTTTTGAGGCCCCTGAATCCAAACAAAGCATTTTAGAAAAAAGGCCCGTGTGAGTGTGTGTGTGTGTGTGTGTGTGTGTGTGTGTGTGTGTGTGTGTGTGTGTGTGTGTGTCTGTCTGTCTGTTTATGCTGTGAACAGCATATGTAATTCAAAAACGAAAAGTTGGTCAAAAGGTAAAGTTGGTGTTTAGGTTTAACATTTTCAAGGATGTGATACAAGATACTGAAGAAAATTCCTCCATACTAAATTACCCTTTACATCAAAATGTTTTCGAAAATGTTGATTTTCTCATAAATGACTAACCATTTTAGTCAAAATACCATACGTTTAAGATATTTTAATGACAAATGAAATGTACATTTTGAATTCTCTGGCTATAGCCATGTAGTCGTGTTTACTCCTCATGACTTTTGCATAACTGGTAAACGTATATAAAAATGTGGATCCGTTAAAGCACAAGTTACTCCCAAATCCATTTTTTGGAATAAACCATTTTGGAGGTGTTCCTTGCTATTTGTGTGAGTTTTGCAATACTCAGACTTTTCACAAATGGAAGGTCCTTATTGTGTTTTTTATCTTCTGACCGTGCAAAGAGAACGGAGTTCCAAAAGATTTTACTATCGCTCAAAGCATACTATATTCCCATATTCCTCTTGTATCTGAAAGAAAATTAGCAATAAGATTTATAATTTCTGCAAATGTTTATATCGACTAAGATGGGCAACTTAGAGGAATAAAAGTTTGTAAGAATAGTTAGTATAAGGGTAGAGAAATTCATATGAGTTCTACACATAAAACATTTTGAGTAATTTATTATAGATTCGTTCGTTCCTATAAAGCATTGATATGAAAAGATATTACTTTGCAGCTAAATATATACGCTGATGCCTCTATGCGGACAACAACAAATTAAAACATCAATTATACAAATAAGGAACGAAACTGTAATGAATCTGATAATGAATCAGTGAAAGGTAGAAATTGCAGTCTAGAAACATGAAAGAAAGTTAAGTGATACAATTTGTCATGCCATTAATTTCTTGTCCCTTTTAACCGATAAACAGTGAGCAGTCGTTTACATATAGTAAAGTGGAGGAAGTATTGTATTCCACCCAAAAATTCTATGTCAAGATTTCACCGGAAATATGTTTTGAGACCCCCCTGAATCCACAAGAGCATTTTTTAGAAAAAGTTCCGTATGTGTGTCTGTCTGTCTCTCTCTCTCTCTCTCTCTCTCTCTCTCTCTCTCTCTCTCTCTCTCTCTCTGTGTCTGTCTGTCTGTCTATCTGTCTGTCTGTAAGTCTGTGGACAGCATAACTCAAAAACGAAAAGTCGCTTAAAACCCAAAGTTGGCATTTAAGTTTAATGTCTTCCAAGGATGCGACACGAACTTCTTGAGGAAAATTTCTCCACCCTAAACTACCCATTTCATGGAAAATGTTTCGAAAATTTTGATTTTCTTGAAAATGGCTCTCGCGATTTTGATTAATTCGCTATATGTTTGAGATATTTTTATGACAAATGAAATATGTATATTGAATTTTCTGGCTATAGTCCATGAAGTCCTATTTACTCTAGATGACTTAGATAACTCGTAATCCGTAAAATATAGACAAAATCTTACTATATAAAAATGTAGATCTTGCTAAAACAAAAATGTATGACCAAATAAAAAGATTTATAGAGTGAACTATTTCGGAAATATTCCTCGTTATTTGTGTAAGTTTGGAGAACTTATATTTCTGTCAAATGGAACACCGCTATTCATTTTTATATCTCAACCGTGCGAAGTTTGAAAGCTTTAAAATATTTGACCATCGCTCAAAGCACGTGCAAGAAAACTAGCAACAGGATAATTTCTGAAAACGTTTACCACAACTAACACGAAGAAGATAGAACAATAAGAGTTTGTAAGAATGATTAGTACAAGAGTGGATGAAGTCATGTTAGTGCAAAGCATCAAATTTTTAAATTTTTGGTATAAAATTGAAAAGTACGTACTAGCTTAAGTGTAGTGGTTGTAATGACCTCAATGTGTTTGCCTGATAGTCAATTAATACGACGAGTCGGATACGCAGGTAGGGAAAGAAAGCACACTGCCAAAGATCTGTCCTATCTCTACTAGCCAGAACTCACAGCTAGAAAGGTTGTAGCCGTTCGAATTGTTTCACTAACGTGACGATATACATAAGAGGTGCATTTGCAAAATGATCACTGTGAATCAGATGCTTATTAGGTAGTGTTCCGAGACCCAAATAGTTTCACCATTAATATTAGTAATTTAATAAGCAAGAAATATAGGGTTAAAGGGCCCTGGGACTCACATTTCAATACTTCGAATACTTCGCACACTTAAGGGTGTTTATGTTTTAAACTACCACACAAAGCTCCAGTAAAGTCTGTTGGTTTCGAAGGAATGAATTTTTCACAACGCGAAAATACCTTAATATTTAAAACATTCCATGCCCATCAAAAACTAAAATATCGCAGTATAATATCTTATAAACTCTAAGAGCCCATCAAAGAACATCAACCTCTGCCAGGAAGATAAAACAATTACTTGTTAAGTACTTAATTTATTTGCTTTGAAGGATATTTCAAATATTTTATGTGCATTTAATTGTTCTTAAAACTAACAAATTTTCAGATTTTGAAACCAAAGACTGAAGTTGAAGTCACATAAATGGAGCAAGTGCTGGAAAAATTCTAGGAGCATAGCACAAAATGTAATGTCCATAGTGCAGATAGTGCATTAAAAATGTAAACTGCAGAAAAGTCAATTATTTTATACACATGCATCATGCTCATTAGTCAGATTACCTGCCTGTCATACCTTCCCTCTTTTGTGTAATCATCTTTCACCTCAGATTCATAGCTTTTCCTTGCAGTGAAGTGCCGTTTAACTACTTTCCGCTGAATTTGGTTGCTTTTTTAGTACTTTTTGGTTCATAGTTTGTTAAAATACTGCCAAACTACTGCACTAGAGCTTTAAAAATGGTCAACCCATGAGTGAAGGTTTCGGAAACAGTTGTATGTATTAACTTAAAAATCATCAATTTGATAATTTTTGGTCATTCTCTAGCCCCTTACCGAAATGACCCAGTAGTGAGAAGTATCTGTTGTCCATTATATGGTATCTTGATATTTTGGATTATTGAGAATGTTCGAAACCCAACAAATCGCAGCTAAGGCGCCAAAGGGAAGCTATATTTGCTCTTATACTGTAAGATACACATTACTGCCACAGATGTAATGGTCGTTACACAATGTAGCTCGAGCATATGCTGCAGTATGGGTCTGAAGGAACGACCAAATACTCCATCCTCCTAACAGTCCATGTATAAAGAGACCAAGTTCTTAGTGTAATAAAACCGTTTAACTTGTTCTCCTTGAAAGTAGCATTTGTTTCTTTGCTAGAAATAGTGCTGAACTTCGTCTTCCACTAGACGTTCCTAATATATTTGTAAAAGTTGTCGATTTTTTTCAAAAAGTTATTGAAAAATTTAAAGTGCTGAAACTCTTATAATTCTGAAATAGAAATGAAACAAAAGTATCACTTGCTGTCCAATCAGGGCGTATTTACTTCATAAAACAAAGCCTGGGAGTATAGTGAAATTGTTTAATTTATAAGCCATCATCCTTCAGTGGCGTTATGCATAGTAATTTCTTATACTTTTAACTAAGAGAAAGTTCTGGTTCTTGTGTGCTCGATCTTTAAGCGTATTCTTTAATATTACCCAGCGAAAGATTGAGGTATGTGTATTATGAAATTGGAATGTGTCTACTATTGACATATTTGCACTTTTTTTTGTTAAGTCTGAAGAACATTTCAGAATATGAACATTTCTTTAGAGCATTTAAATAGAAATTGCCTCAGGCACTGATGAACACTATTTTACTTTGTGATAGGACCAGATCCCAGGGCTTGTACCTATTCAAAATTCACGTATAACCACTGTATATCACAGTACAATTTAAAATTGTTATTTTCTGTCCATTTTACACTACATACGATACGCTTTTATTCACAATTATTTTAAATTAAGCAGTACGTGCAGTGACATCACATGACGGAAACGCCTTAAAGATGTAAAAAAGGGATGGGTTTCTTTGGGGGAAAGAAAAAAAAAAAAGAACTACAAACTTTCGTCCAACACTAAATACTTAAGAAACAGCTAACGCTAGGACAAATGTTACAGGCGAGACTACGTCCATAAGATCTGCACGATTACCGTAATACATTTCCAAATAGGCTATCTGCCACATGTCTATAGGAGGTAGGGGAAGTATTTATTCCACCCAAAAGTTCGATATTGAAATTGCATTGGAAATAACATGTTTTGAGTTCCACTGAATCCAACTTAAGCAATTTAGGGAGATATTTGTGTTTTATATGTGTGTGTTTATAAGTACTTTGAGCATGAAAAACAGGGACAGACAGATAGGAGGAGAGCAGTAAAAGGGAAAACACCAGGAAATTTCCAAACTTAGTATTTAGGTTTCAGATTTCAACGATGCAACATAAAATTCTCCAGAAAATTTCTCAAATTCAGACTACCAGTTACATGAAAACTGTTTCTTAATACTAAATGCAATATTAACCGGGCTTGTGGGCCGTGGTCTATTGGGTTCCTTCTTCTTCCCAAACGTTTCGTTACGTTTCGTTACGGCAGACATCTTCAGTGGCGGCGAGGTCGAAGTTTCCTAGTGGAGATCTCAGCTCACAAGCCCGGTTAATATTGCATCTAGTATTGACACCGGCCGTGAAAGCCTTAGAACTTTGATGTTTCTTAATATTTTACAATCTCTTAAATTGCCCATAGAAATGCTGACTAAAATTAATTTTGTAATAGATAAGCATAAAAATTAATCTGTGAGAAATTGAATTGCAATTTTTATGCTGTTCTTTTTATTGAACCAATCAAGAATTAACAAACCATCTTTAAATAGCGAATACTTCCCTAGTGCTCTTATCCTAATGGTAGTGTGAAATAACAGCCAAGTCTCCAATTTTCACATCTTGTACGGCCGTTGAAAGTGCGCAAAAATAAAGAAATCTGGTGTGTTCCACTCACATGACTTTCTCTACTCTTGTACTAACTATTCTTACAAAATCTTATTCCTATGTCGTCTACATATTAGTTGAAATACACATTAGCATAAACTATTGCTAATTTTCTTGTAGGTGCAAGTGGAATATGAAAATACAGTAGACCTTGAGTGATGGTCAGATCTTTTCAAAGCTGAGTGAGTTGTGTTTAAGGGCCCGTCGAGAACTAGGTCATTAGGGCGCGTCAATGCTTTGAAATCCCGATATCTTTGTACGGCCAAGAGATAAAACACCGAATAACGACCTTGCATTTGAGTAGTTTTTAAGTATTGCAAAACTAACACAAATAACAAGGAATATGTATCTCCAAAATTGTTCACTCCACGAAAAAAAGAAGGGGGGGGGGGATTAAGACAATCTGTGTGATTTAAGGAGATCCACATTTTTTGTGTAGTAGTATTTAATCTCTCTATCATGGCTTACCAGTTATGTAAAAGTCTTAAACATATGGCATTTTAATTAAAATCGTTAGAGCCTTTTTTTAGAAAGTCAAGATTTTCGAAAAAGTTTCCATGTAAAGGATAGTTTAGGATGGAGACATTTTCTTGAAATTCTTCGTGTTGCATCCTTGAAAGATATTAAACTTAAATGCCAAATTTGGTTTTCAATCGACCTTTCGTTTTTGTTATGCTGTTCATACATACAAACAAACACACACACACACACACACACACACACACACACACACACACACACACACACACACACACACACACACACACACACGTGGATTTTTTTAAATGCTTCTTTTTTATTCAGGGGGCCTCAAAACATAAATTTCTGGTGAAATCTTGAAATCGAGTTTTCGAGTCGAATGCAATACTTTCCCTATTTACTATAAGTACTAGAGAAAGTAAAAAAGGATACTAATATGTTTAAGGTTATTCTTGGGCATCTAAAGTTGTTGCACTCCAGATTATTGTAGATATACATGCATCGTTAAATCACCTGATACACGTGCTGATTGTTCCTTATTCTTCTGAAGGAGAAGAAAATCAGCGCAATGCTCTGTAAGTTTTTAAGTTTTAGCTACGACACATTGGCTACTACTTGCAAAGAAGGTGCTAAGTAAATACTCACCACGAGTTTCATGTTGGAAATAATTTGGAAAGGTGTGTCTTAAAGCCAAGGATGAATACCATGAACAAATGTTAGAGTACACCAAATTGATGTATTTATACATACACGAGTTAGAATTGCCCCCACTTTAGTGCAATACTCCCACAATTCTCTCACGTTAAGAAGTTCCTGTATCAATTGGCAAATGAGAGTGAAAGGACCTAGTTCTGTCTTCATGAGATGTCTTGTTTTCCATCTTCTGCTCCTTCAGGTCTTTCATTGTAGCCTACGTTTCTTTTAACTGTCTCCTGCCTGGTACCTGAGTTTGTCAACATCGTTAGTAGCACTGTTGTTTGTTTCAACGCTTTCTATATGGTCTCTTACGACCATACGACCAATGATTTAGTACCTTTGTCGGGAAGCCTAAAATTAGTTTACTTATCTATTCATTTGTTTCTTTTTTACTTATCCATCCGTCCGTCCGTCCCTCCGTCCATCCATCCATCCGTCCATGCGTCCATCCGTTCATCCGTCCGTCCGTCCGTCCATCCGTCCGTCCGTCCATCCGTCCATGCGTCCATCCGTTCATCCGTCCGTCCATCCGTCCGTCCGTCCGTCCGTCCGTCCTGTCTGTCTATTTACTTATTCATTTAACTTAACGGAGTAGTTCTCACTCTGGCTATCGTCTCGTAAACGCGAAGAACGCCAATACCATAATAATATACCAGGTGAGTTAGCCGCGCCTTATTTTGTGGAAGGTAGGCCACCCATCAAACGGCATGTGCGCCTTAGTCCAGTTTTCCGCTTACTAAAATGTATTGCTTGGCGTTCTTAAAGAGAGGAATGCGCAAAATTGAGAGCAACAGCGGTTTAAGGGACAGAGCGTACTCCTCGCTAAAGTACACGTCAAAAACATACGACTCGTTTACTGAGAGTGAATTCCGGTTTCCAGCCGATTTTACAAACTTTTTATTCGAGTATACATAGCAACGTAATTCAGTAAACGCCTCGGAAAAAATGGACGTATCATATCGGTACACTAACAGCGTCAGCTAAAAAGAAAATGGTGGATTCTTGTACTTAGAGCAGGGGTTGGCTGCCAAAAATTACGAAAAGTTTAGAGACACGTCTCATCCATTATGGACCCGTACAGTCAAAACGGACATATTATTAAATAACAGTTTATTTACATTTTTGCGTGAACTACGCCTGGTGCATCTCAATTGATATGCATAACAGATTTTGCCACTTAAGTAATAATATTAAAACGCCCAGCAAATGATTAAAACGTCTTAAAAGGCTAAATCAAACATGAAAACTCGCGAGGTGGCAATGGCCTAGCGCCAGGCATGCAATTCACAATAATCTAATTATAAAGTCCCTGAGGGTTTAGGACATTAAAATTTAAATCGTTTTTGGTTGTCTGCACTTTTTAATTGAACGGGTATAATGACTTCTGCCCCACTGTACTAGCATAATGTGTAGTGTTGTGAATGCCAACCCCTATTTTCTCCAAACGTATGCTGTCGCATGATATTTTGTGCCAGTCTTTCATTATGCATTCGACAGGCGAGTACGTAGATATGCTTTTGATCTACGGAGAAGCAAGAACACATACACACGCGGCTCAACATCTATATCGGGAGAGATATACGAATAGACGACAACCAACAGCAAACACCTTCCGGAATGTTGAAAGGCGTCTGTGTGTAACTGTATCACTTGCAAGAACGCCTCCTCATAGACACGCACCAGCAACATCAGGTGTATGCAGAAGCAGTTTTGAACGCCACCCAAAAGAATCCGCATACTAGTACACGGGCAGTTGCTCAGTAGGTGAACATCAGCCAGTCTTCTGTAGTGCGAATATTGATAACTAAGTTCCATCCTTGTCGTTTGCACCTACACCAAGCACTTCACAGGACATATGTCGAAGCTCGAGTGATCTTTTGTGAATGGTTGCTGTAGCGAGTTGCAAGTGATGTGGTATTCGCATCCAGGATATTGCTTTCTGACGAATCAAGAATCAATGGAACTGAAAATCGTCACAATATGCGCTATTGGAGCGTTGATAATGCTCATTGGGTAAGAGAGGCAGCATTCTAAGAGCAGTGGGGTGTAAATGTCTGGTGTGGAATCTTGGGAGACCACCTTGTTGGACCATTATTCTTCGAGGGGAATCTAACAGGAGCACGCTACCTGGAATTCCTCTGTAGCTCACTCATTATTAGGGAATGTACCACTGTAGGAGCGAATGACGATGTGGTTTCGACACGATGGCGCTCCTCCCTATCGGTCAAGGACGGCCTGTAATCATTTGAATGCTGCACGTCCTGGTCATTGGATAGGAAGAAAAGGACCAGTCCCCTGGCCTGCCAGATCACCTGATCTGACACACCTAGACTTCTTTCTCTGGGGTAATTTAAAAGAACGCATTAATGAGAGGAGCTGGACAATCCAGAAACCCTTCGTAAGCGTAATACAGTGGCTTGTAGATCTGTTCAACCCTGTGTATAAATGATCCTTATTTCAATTGCACCTACTTCTAGGTATGTTTAAACAACTACCTAATTGTAGTTCAGCAATAAAGAAACATCAAATAATGCCATAAAACATAAATGAAGCAATAAAAATGAATATAATAACAGTTTTCGGAATAATAAATTGTAAATTTTGAGAATTGCACGGTAAAAAAGTTAGTGGGTACATGTAGGTGACTCGAACCACCTTCACAGAAGACAGTTTCCTTCGGAGTCTTGCGCTCGTTTCAACTGAGCTACCTAGTAACGTGTGAGGTAAACATTCCGTTTAACATGTAATATTCGCTGGTTCCAGTGAACATTTACAGAAATGCAAACGTCAGCTGTCTAATTAGGAATACATTAAAAGGCGATGCGATAATAACATCTATATTAGTACTAATTTCATGGAGTGTTTAACATCCATGTTAAATACGCGGGTTGAACCCAGTAATGGGGTCGATGTTTTCATGTTGGAGTATAAACTGCGGATTGCATAAAACTCGAGAATAAGGGGCAGTTGACTCACCTGGTATAATAAATTTACTCAAGCTCATTAAACATAATATAGTGGCTATTGTCCAGGACTGTTGGGTAGTTGCGTCACTGTTGTATTTATTATTCACAAAAGTAATATAAAGCATGACTCATCATAAACTAACATTTCCTATTGGAAATCAGATTATTTTACAATGATTTAGAATCAGATTACTTTTTGTAACAAATAAAACAATACGAGCCGCCACTGCTGTATTTGCACTACTCGTGTCTTCTCATCACAGACAGCTCCGTCAGCGTTTGCGCGCTCCTACTTCACATTTCGACCACTAACCTAAGTAATTTTATTTCGGTTCAGGACACTATCACACTATTTGATTTAAGTGTTGTCATGATTTGTCGTCAACATATAAAGCAATTAGTCGATTTCAGCTCAAAGAATTTTGGGCAACCTAAAGGTATTTACTTCTTTGACTTCCGGGGTGTTTGTGGTAAATTGTTTTTTATTAAAATGGTTTCGCATTTACGTTTTCAAGGTCTGTTCGTATAATGTACTCGAACAAGTTTTCATCTTAATATTTGGTAATTCATTTGAATTAATGTTAATTCAAATAAATTAATGTTTTGAATTACTCTCTAACCTCGGAGAGCTCATTTTCAATGAACCGTTAGCCCATTCACAGAAATGATTAGAATACCCGAAAGGATGAAATATATAGATGGACTGATTACAATATGTTAACCATAGTAGCTTCTGTGTGTGTATTTTTATTTAGCTTTTTAAGTTGTATCTTTTTCGGTAATAAAATGCTCCCCAAAACTGATGTGTAATAAGCACATAGCCTATTCACAGAAATAAATGGAACTCTAAAAAGACCAAAAGAAGTAGTCGGACCATAGCTAATCATAAAAAGGACGAGCAAATAATCAGTACACCATTCTAGGGGACCTTTGTGTTGCTGTTTGCGAAATTGGTAATAAAACCAGTGAAATAGAACAGGAACTGATATATTTAAGTATAAAAGAATGAACAAAATTTTTACTCCTAAAATTAGAACTCAAAAGTATAAATAAGATATTTAAAGTAGTTGGGCTTCTCTATTCAAAAATATGAAAAGTAAAGATAAAAAGAATAAAACACAATGAATCAATAAATAATATATAACGTTAGCTCCGCTTATGATTTTATTTTCTCTTTTAAGGTTGTCGTCTTTTGTGCACCTGAAATGAAAAGATGATCAGACCGCCTCTGTAGCGCAGTGGTAGCACGCCTGCCTCTGGTACGAAGGATGCGGATTCGATAACTGGTACCGGCGTGGGAATTTATTCCCCGTTAGAAGATCTGGCACGATGTGCACTCAGCCTCGTTAGGTCCCTGAGGCCAATTGAAGAACTATTTGGTTAAAAAAGTAGCGACCCCAGGTGGCGAACGTCACATAATCGGCCGGGAGTGTTCGGTACGCTGACCACGTCCCATCCTCTAGTTCTGCACCCCACTCATGACGCCTGTAGTGGGCGGAGGAATGAGACGCAGCGGCCGAGAGGTAAACCTTGGCCCGCGAATAACTGTTGCGCTAGGGGTTCAACGAAAGCTCTGTTCTTAACCTGACTCAAAATTATAATTATAATCTCTTCAAGGCGCAAGAGCCCTTTCTATAGTAGGCGCGGATTATTGAGATACTCCAAAAAACAATCTTGACATTTTCCCCCTTTATGGAGCAGTCTGGCTATATTTGGTGATATTCCATCCGTTAGGTTGCATTAGTGCCACCAACTGTTCGTAACATACATCCATATATCCGTAGCGGCTATAGTTGGTGCTATTGCATCCCTTATGTCGCCACAGAAGTCTTTCTTTATGAACGCGTTGCAGAGGGACCAACTGACAGATTTTAAAACAAGATTCTGTTTAGACACCGTATTAATTAACCAATCTGTGGACGACTGCTTGTGTTTGCGTGGTTTTGTCTTGAATTCTTTTAGAACAGTATATGCGGTTATAGTCACTGTTGTTATTTTAGTGTTCGCTACACAGTAGTGCATTAAATATACAGGTATAAATGATTAACACCCGGGAATTTTACTGGTGATAGTTCATTGGCAACAAATTTGAGATAGGAAACTATGGTCTAGGATTACAAATTACAGAACTGTGCTTTAAAATTGATTGGGGGTATGCACGCCACTGATCTTGTCCACTGCAGCTATACCGCATGATGAGAAAGCAAGCGAGTAGGTTTCGTAGTCTCTCTGTTTAGGGTAATGGGCATGTTATCAGGACGCGAAAATACACAGGTATTAATAGCGTAGGTCCAAATGTCCATAACCCTTTATTTTTATTTTTATGTTTTTTTTTCTTTCTTTCTTTCTTTCTCCATAAACGCATGCTTAATCTAATTTGATTCACAGGAAATATTTGTGTCGTGCTAAAATGTCTCGTTTAACTAATGTTTCAACTTTTTTCTTCAAGTTTAACTATTATTTACATTTGCATGACCTAAATAGTAATTACACACTTTTACTTACCTAAATGAGATGGTTCAAGCCTAACTAGCAGCTCAAATACAAGTAAATATTTGATAAGAACTTGAAAGAGTAACATGCAATTAAATTATTACAAACATAAGTTGAATTAATATTAACATTACAATACAACAGGTGGATACACGTAGAAGAAAGGTAAGGAAATAAATAAAGAGTAAGTGCAGTCTTCATATCTTGGTACCTTAAATAAATCTGATAATAAATTGAGGGATACAATCAGAGGGAATGAGCTTATTGTGCAAATAAAGACTTTCTCTAATGGAATAATAACCAGAAATACTAAACTCGAAGTTTATAAAACATTAATAAGGACAGAAGTAAACTTACTCATCCCTCTCCGGGTCTGAATTCGATTTCGCGGGTGCATTAGGTTCACAGTCAGTCGACATAACCGTGCGGCCAAAGCACACGTTTTAGAGCTGCGGTATATTTCTGTAGTTGCTCGCCACAACCAGTTATCCATTGCAGTGGCGTACAACCAAATGTTAAGTCTCAACTTTAAGGGCTTTTGGTAACGCTACAATTTAGAAATGCTTCTTCAGAGAGACAGCAGACAGGCTTTACTAACTTCCTAATAAGCACTATTTCGATTCCAGTGGTTAATATTGACATATTTCTTTTTGTTTATGATTTATTGGTCAAAATCTCTAATTACTTTGAATACATATAACTTATTAACTTTACATCGTAGACCATTGATTTTTTTTATCCCAAATTGGTTATCTATGAACCCTCTATTACGAGTGAACTTCGTGCTGTGTTATTCATTTACAGCCTGTTTATTATGATATTTAGCGTTCGGAAGTGATTCTATGCAAAAGTGTTATCGCAGAACAAGATTTTCCGAAGGTGCGTATGTTGCTTGTTGTGCAGTAACGGTGTTCAAGCATTATTATCGTTTGAAAGCATGCTATGTTAATCCTGTGATATTTCAGGTCAGAAATGTATTTGCATGTACGTTAGCAGGAGTGCTTTTTGGGATACTTTCGTCTGCTGTTTGGTGTAATGTAGGGCATGTTCAACTATTGCGAACTGCCATAAACTGTGTCCACTATAGTAGCAGCACTACCACCGTACTAGGGAGACGACTTATAATAAGATACTACAGCATTGATACAAGGGCATTGTATGGCAAATACAGTTGATGAAGAAGATTTAGACAACGATTATAAATGATGATGGAAGAAAACCATTGTTCTCTGATGACGGTGTATTGCATGAGCCTATGTAACAGTTTGATCAGGGAAGGCAAGTGGTGTGCTGATAGAACCTTCATTACTGTTTCACATGCGTCCAAGTGCCAGTTTGTGAATTGCCCACTGTCAGCTTAGGAACAAATGCCGATTATTGCAACTTTTGTACGGGTTTTGTACTTTTTCTACTCGTGTAGTGAGTAGGGGAATATTGCGCTCGGCCCAAAAATTGGAAGTCCAGATTTCAACAGGAGTTAATTTAACATTCTTTCCTGAAAATTAAACCTTGAGTTGCTTGATTATAATTGTTTTCTAATAATCCATGATGACTTCATGTAATGCAATAGAACGTAAAATTGCACAGGCAAACAATAAATATCATTCTCGTTGAATATGAAATATGTTTTGGGCCATGCTGAATCCAAAAAAGATGCAGTTTTCGAAAAAGGTTTACGTGTATATGTGTGACTGCTAACAGCATAATTCAAAAACGAAAAGACTGTTAAAAATCAAAGTTGGTATTAAAGTTTAATATCTTTCAACGTTGCGACACGAAGATTTTGAATACAACCCTAAGCTATCCTTTTGCATAAAACATTGTTCGAAAATTTTGATTTTCTCAAAAGTGGCTCTAACAATTTTGATGGAAATACCATATGCTGAATATATTTTTATGACAAATAGATGTATGTTTTGAATTATCTGGCTATATCCCTGTAGTCCTGTTTACTCTTGATGACTTCTGCATAAGTGGTAAACCCTAAGAGATAGACGAAGTCTTACCTTACAAAAAATGTACATCTCGTTAACACATTGAAGTTATGTTCAAATGCATTTTTTGTGGAATGGCCCATTTTGGAGATGTTCCTTGTTACTTGAGTGAGTTTTGCAATACTTAAACCTTTACCAAATGGAAGGCCGTTATTCGTGTTTTTATCGCTTGGCTGTGCAAAGAGAACGGAATTTCAAGACTTGAAAATATTCAACTATTGCTCAAAGCCTACTGTATTCCCATATTCCCTTTGTATCTAGAAGAAAGTCAGCAATAAGTTAATTTATGCATATGTTTAGCTCAACTAAGATGAAGAAGATAAAGAAATAAGAGTTTGTAAGAATAATTAGTATGAGTAGAGAAAATCATGTGAATGCAACACACCAGACTTTTACTTAGAAATTACCTCAAACCCTCAAAAGAGTGCCTGGTATTCATACTTTCCATGAAGAAAGCAGGCTCCTTGTTCTTTTATCTTAATTGCACGGGGATAGACCTGTTTCCTTTTGCATGAGCACGCATATGGCGTGTATGATCCTCCCGCTGTGAGTCGATTTCGATTGTTGGATATCGATTATATAGTTGCGTAACGTCACGACAGTGACCCCATTACGGATTATCCTGAACACGGTGCCGTTTCAACACCATTTCAGGGGGAAGCTGGCAACGGTCATTAGTTCTCTGATTTTGATTGTAATTTTTGTTCTTGCACCTTATAGGGACACATGTCTTTCCACTTTATTCTTTCGCAACAAGTGGTTCAACGAAAATTTCGTGTTAGTTTGATCTTGTCTGCTGCCTTCACAAATTGGCCCTTTGAAGTCTAGCTGCGTGGGAAAAGAGCGAATTTCTGTTTGCAATATAGCAGTTTTATCTACCAATAACCAAAATATCTAACATGTAAAAAAAATAATGAAGTTTCTTAATTAGATATTACAAGCACCATACACAAGTATTTACAGATAAACCTAATAGCTATTCTTCATATAGAGATTTCAATGGCGTACAGTGGTCATTTAAGAACCATAGCTAACATACGAAGTAATATCAGTTTATGAATTATCTAAAAGGCTACCCCACTTTCTACTGTAAGCAATGTTTCACTGAAACATCTGAATGGATAAATCTTCTTTAGTATTTTAAATAATACAGTCACTCACGTTCACCTTTACTTTAACGCTCACTGTCGCTCAACTAAATTAACCCTAATATTGTCTAGCCTTATTCCAGAACTTAGATTACAAAGAGTAAGGTACTTTGTGACCACCACTGGTAACAATATTTCTGAGCAACTTGTAAAACAAACTTATTTTAAAATTTAGTATTATATCTTGGCATATGTATAAAGGTAGTGTTTAACACTAACTATTCCTTGTTTACTGTTTTACATGAGTCACATTAGATATTATACCAATTCTTATTACAGAACTTATACATACTACCAATGGAACTGACAACCAAAATGTCTTAGCAATTATTAAAACAAATTTATTTTATAACTGGCTATTATACCTTGTCATGTTTATAAAGCTAACATTTAATATTGTTTAACTATCCCCGTTTTGCTTTTTTAAATTAATTTTTAATTTTACCGAGGGACAGTATTTTATGACCACCTTGACATTTCATTGTTTCTAAAAAACGCCAACAATGAAAAGTTTGAAACACTTACACAATTCAGTAGTAGGAAAATTGATTGACAATAACTATTAACTGCATGCCTTTAATAAAAACATGAAAAGGCATTATTTGAAAAATTACAGACCTCTATTGACAATGATAGGGTTAAATATCGGCAAAGGATGTTTATAATACAAGCATTGTGTGCAACTGCAAGTGTAACGTTTTGATGTATTGTGGTCACATGACCATGACCAATCTTTTATTTTTACATGAATCCTAGAAACCTTTCTTACAAAGGCTTATTTTACAATCTACTTTATAGTAATCGAGATAAATGCTTACATAGATTCGTTACACATTTCGCTGCAGATACAAGCAGATACAGGAAAATGAAGCGCAACTTAGATGTTTCAAAGCGGGTTTCCATATGTTCACCATCAACTTTCACACCCTTTTCATGATATCGCGAGAAAAACAACATGGTGGGACCACTTCAATAACAACAACAACAACAACAACAACAATAATAATAATAATAATAATAATAATAATAATAATAATAATAATAATAATAATAATAATAATAATAATAATAATAATAATTATAATAATAATAATAATAATAATAATAATAATAATAATAATAATAATAATAATAATAATAATAATAATAATAATAATAATAATAATAATAATAATAATAATAATAATAATAATAATAATAATAATAATAATAATAATAATAATAATAATAATAATAATAATAATAATAATAATAATAATAATAATAATAAAAATAATAAAACAACTAATAATCAATATCTTGATTTGGGAGCAAATTGTGTGCTAATTGGACATACTCTGTGGAGTACAATTTTTGTCTCTCCTTTACTAACTATGCAAAATTATTGAAAACCCCTTCCAAGTGAAAGTGGCTCTTCCCGGAATGTAGAGGATTCGTGTATTTGTTATGTAAATATCCTATATCTTGAACATAAGGTATTTTAATGATCTCGTAGTAGTTAAACTCATTTCAAATAGTTCAACGTTAATGGACCATCAATTTTTGAAAAATAGTCCTAATTTCAAGCCATATTATGTTTAAGCTATTGTGTCAATAACTCACTGGATAGCGCAGTAAAAACAAAATTAGATTTATCTTGAGTATTGTATGATCTACTATCTTTCGTATCAGAAAGAAACCTATAATCTAACCTGTGGCATACTGGCTCAAAAGAACGAGGAACGGTGGGATAACTATGTATACAGTTCCACCTGCGGAAGCAATTGTTCTAATAGAAATCTAATGTGTTACATTCATATGGCTTTCTCTACTCTTGTACTAACTATTCTCACAAACACTAATTCGTCTATATTCTTCATGTTAGTCGAGATAAATATTTGTATTAATTACCGTCTTTCAAATTTTCTTGCAGGCGCAAGGGGAATATGAGAATGCAATAGACTTTGAGTGATAGTCGAGCTGGTGGCTATATGAGGGCTATGGAATTCCATTTCTTTTACACGACCAAGAGATAAAGAAGTTAATAATAACCTTCCATTGGAGAACAGGTTTAAGCATTGCAAAACTCACACAAATAACAAGGATTATCACTGAAATGGTTTACTCTACAAAAAAAGCATGTTTTAACAATGTCTGCATTTTTGTATAGTAAGATTTGGTTTATCTCTTACGGTTTACCAGTTATGCAAAAATCATCAAGAATAAACAGGACTTCGTGGGCCATCACCAGGTAATTCAAAACACACATTTCATTTCCCATAAAAATATCTTAAACGTGTGGCATTTTAATCAAAATTGTTGGAGCCACTTTTGAGAAAATAAAACATTTCGAATTATTTTTCATGTAAGCGGTAGTTTAATCTTCCTTGAAAGATATTGAATACAAACTTTGATTTTTAAGCAACTTTTCGTTTTTGAATTATGCTGCTCGCAGTCAGACAGACATACAGACGCGGACCTTTTCCTAAAATTGCTTTTTTGGATTCAGTGGGCCTCAAAACATATTTCCAGTGTTTCCAGTGAAATCTCGACATCGAAATTTTGGATCGAATTCAATGCTTCTACTACTTACTATCATAGAAGAAAGAAGAAACATAAGGGAAGGAGCGTTTCACTTATTTAGAGAATAGCAGATTTTCGAAAAATACTTCCTACACAGCGAGTTTGAGGTGGATGATTTTCTGGTGTAGAAAAAGAAAAGAATTAACTGTAAAAAATATCTGTTTTATTACACCCGATAGTTTACCTCGCGTCACATCATAAACAAGGTACAACTACGTTGGACCCAGCAATGGTCATAATCATAGTCACAACTGTTCAGCATCAGTATGAAAGCGGAGAATTTCGCACTGCTACCGACGTTGCTCTATTGTGGTTGTGTAACCTCCAGGGGGAAAGGATGAGCTGAAAGGAGAACGAAGGGTGCGAGATACATCCCAAATATCTAAATCTATGACAGGTTACGCAGTTCTTATCTTAAAGTTTCCAGAGTTCAACCAAGAAGGTAATGGAGTGCATTTGACCAGAACTCCCGGACCTCTTTGAACCTATTCGAGGAATTAAGCATCATTTTCATCAGTGTTTTGAACTGATGCAAGATCAGTGAAAATTTGCTCACTTGTAGAGCACCTCTTCGTAAATTCATTTGATTAAATTAAAAAGCATGGGTAAAATAGGAAGACTTCTCAAAATAATAAATGTTGAAAGGTTTGGTGTGAAATATTCTTGATACTGCCACAAAACAAACTGAGAGAAATATTACGCTTTTGCTCTCATGTTCTGCTTGTGATAGAAAATGCTCGTGCACCTGCGGCCACCCACGTGACGGTGCCAAACACCCACAGAGCTGTCACATTTATGAATATAAATGAGTAATGCGTATTTCATTAAATGGATGGCAGCACGAGAGAATGCAAACAATATGGCGTAAACCTTCCCTGTAGTGACTTTTACAACCATCAATTCAAACCCCTGCTGTGGTTTTCAACTATTTGGTAGCCTATCATGATGTTTTCAAAACACGTCCTATGAAGTAATTCGTGTTTCAATTAAACTGTAGCTATCGGGTTAATGTATTCTAATAGCGAAGTCTCAATTCAAGAAGCAAATTCTGAGCGTCACAATGACTACCTGCATTAGAAAGAAAAATAAATGAATATATAAAAGTGAAACAATGGCAGAAGCCCCTGAATAAAAGAAAAAGAAAAAATTTTTTAGAAAAATCTTCGGCTGTGTCTGGGTATTTATCGGTGAGTGCCTGAACAGTATAACTCAAAATGGTAAAGCCAGTTACATACTAAACTTCGTGTTCAAGTTCATGTTCATGAAGGGGACACGAAGGTTTTAAAAGAAAACCCCTCCATCCTAAACTACGTTGCACATGGAAAGTTTTTCGGAAATTTCTTTAATGATTTTGATCAAAACACAATATTTTAAATATATTTTCATAATGTTTCAACTTTATGCCTTGGTTTGTCTGAAAAAAAAAAATAGTCTCTGAAGTCGTCTTCACTCTGAATGACTTGGCATAACTGGTAAACCGTAATAGATAGAAAAACCTTTGCTCCATAAAAATGTAATTAGTCATTCCCGAGATGTTTAGTATTCTTGGTTGAATTTTCCAATACTTATACTTTTCTAGTAGGCGAAAGTTATTTGTTTTTATTCTTCTTTTCTTTACTTCTCTACCTCGGGGAAGTATTGTATTCGACCCAAATTTCGATGTCGAGATTTCATCGGAAATATACATTTTGGGAGCCCCTGAATCCAAAAAAGCATTTTTAGAAAGAGGTGGAATCCAAAAAAGCATTTTTAGAAAGAGGCGTGTGTGTATGTGTGTGTGTGTGTGTGTGTCTGTGTGTGTGGGGGGGGGGGGGGGGTATGTCACTGTGTGTAAACAGTATAACTCAAAAACGAAAAGTCGCTTAAAAACCAAAGTTGGCACGTCTCAAGGATGCGACACGAAGATTTTGAAGAAAATTCCTGCATCTTAAACTACCTTTTACATGGAAATTTTGACTATCTCAAAATTGGCTCAAACAATTTTGGTTAAAATGTCATATAGTCATATGACATGTGACATACGTCATATAAATGTTTGTATGGCAAATGAAATGTAAATTTTGAACTTTCTGGCTATTGCCTATGTAGTGCTGTTTACTCTTGATGACTTTTGCATAACTGGTAAACCTTTAGAGATAGGCCAAATCTTACTATTCAAAAATGTGTATCTCGTTGAAACACACTAATTATGTCCGATGTGTGGGGTTTAACGCTCCGTCGACAACGAGGTCATTTGGGACAGTTTATCTCCTATGACATGAAGATAGAGAAATAAGCGTTTGTAAGAATACTTAGTAGAACAGTGGTGAAAGTGATGTAAATTGAACAGTTCAGATTTTTTTGGTTGACTGGTTTCCTACTGAGTAGTACAGAGTTCTACCTTTAAAGTCTATCGGGTGCATAACATTTCGCCTGTGCACCATTGGGTGTGCTACAGCCGGCTTTGCTCCTACATAAACGCCGCGTAAAGCATGTAAAACACTCTTATCTTATAGAAGATGCCAGAAATGTTGCCCACCCTCGGCTAAGTAAGCATTATATCGGGAGAACACATTCTGATTCGCACGATTAAGTTCGGTCACTGTAATGTATCCGATTTCATTTCTAATATTTGGTGTTAGTTCTTCTAATGTGTGAGGATTCGTCCCGTAAACTTTTTCTTTCAGGTTACCCCACAAGTAAAAATTACACTCTGTTAAATCTGGGGAGCGAGAGGGCCATACACCAGCACTAATCACTCTATCTTCAAACACTTCACCAATTTTATTAATGGATTCCTGTGCTATATGGGCAGTAGCAGAATCTTGTTTAAACTGCCCGTATAATTTCTCATCTTCTGGCAGTTCATGATAAAATGGGGTCAAAATGTAATTTCGGTGCCTCTCTGCATTTACAGTCTGCTCGTAGAGTATTGTTGTTGTTAGCTAATGTTGGATTTCTGACAATGAAGTCATTAATCCTCTTGCTCTCCAATATTTTTCATTCATAAATATTGAAGAGAGCAATAGCAGTAATAGTAACCGCTTTTTAGAGGGCACCATATTTTTATATTTTGACGGTCACATCGCTCTCTCACAACCCCCGGACTGCCTGGAGGACCACACGGGTCTCACTGACCTGACCGAGAGAATTATCAAAATAAATTCACCGACCATATCCTCTGATTACCAATCAAAGGACGTATTACATGCCATGACAGGTCAGCATTTTGGACAGATTATCCGTCTAGCGCCAACATCACACCAAACTCCAACTCTCCGATCATAATAAGGGATTTCTTGAACGCGATGTGGATTTTCAGAGGCCCAATTCCGACTGTTATAAAAGTTGACACGACCATTTAGGTGGAACCACGCTCCGTCGGAAAAGAACAGAAGCTGTGGATCAATTAAACCGTCATTCACTGATGAAAGAAACCATTCGCAATAATGCATTTGTGATAATGAGTCACCTTGTTTTAAATCTTGGACACTTGTATACTGCAAGGTTTTAGTTTTAATTGCTCTATGACTCTGAAATTCCCACCTGCTGTGCTAATTTTGGAATTGATTTTGTTAGTGAACGTTCAAAACATTTGCCTATTTCGTCTAACTTTTCCTCTGTTAAAACTGTGCCTTTACGCTTTCGTTTTATGTTTGCCACAGAACCAGTGGTTTCAAATTAATTCACAATCTCGTGAAGGAAAGAGGCACTTCCAGAGAGAATGTCTGAATATACGCTGTGCAAACACGGCTTGGTGATTCCCATTTATAATAACTTTTACACACGAAAGATATAAGGTAAGAGTGTTATACCTGCTTTACGCACTGAGTTCATTTAGGAGCAAAGTCGACTGTGGCACACCCAATCGCGCACAGGCGAAATGCTGTACGTCTGTTAGATTTTTAATGATCAATCGTTTATATTAGCTAATTCCAACAAGTTATCAGTAAATTGCTATTTTATTTTGTGTTTTCTCTTCTTACACTCCGTAAGAATAATATGGAATGTTTAATGGATACAGGTCCTATGTGACGTTCTCAATTAGCCGAGTGAGGAAATCGCAGCTCAGAGATGGGCTTGGCTTCTGAAGCTATCGTAACATCGTCAGGTCAAGTTCACGTCCTAAATTGTAACACACCAGTTGTTATTTCTATGAGAACAAAAGCAGATGTCGTGTGTAGCTGGGTCCTTAATTAATCCCGAAGGTTTCATTAGCGCATTTATCTCAGAAACAATTATACAGTTGCATAGGCTTATATCAAACTTGTAATTGTTGCGCCAGCCTTTCATTGTCTGCGAAAATTTGTCAGCGGGTTCAATGAAGAAAGAGCTTTCATTGTACTGCGTTAATTGTTCTCAACATTGTAAATGGCACTAAATTCTCATTACATTATCCTTCATCCACAGCATTCTTTTCTGAACTCATTAGCAGTAGGAATATTATTTCATCGTGATAGCACCATTCTTACTACCATTCAAACCCTTTGTCTTGTGTATAATACAAGGTATAGATTTTTTCTGAGTCATTTTATAGTATACAGGCTTCTGCGATAGTATCTCGAATAATTTATGTTATGTTAAAGTAACTGTAACCATGTTTGAAAAGAAATTAGGCTATTTTGTATTTGACTTGGTATTAGACTAGCTTTCTTTTGTTTAGCACCAATTTCATGTGAAAAGTGGTATCACATTGTGTCCTGGGTGTTCTGAATACTAAACTGTGGCAGATCTGAATTATATTGCTCAAATGCACTACAAAAATGTAAATTTTCTTACTTTGAGTCTGTCTAGACTGACTGACTTGGATCCCATAGCCTTGGCCTCACACTGGTTTTGCATTCTTTTAAACTTCATAAAGATTTTCTTAGGGAGCAGTATTGATTTTTCCTGACATAACTCGAACGAATACAAAAGCACAAAAACATTGTTCTTGCTTGACACTTTTAGTGCACTACTTGATTCATCATGGCGTATTAATTGGGTACACTTAGTATACCTATGTCAGCACGAGGAATCTTGAAACTGAATGATATCTTGTGTGACGGATCTTTGAGCCTGGAATTGTTAAAACTCCGCACGTCTCTGTAGCGACCCGTAGCCTCCTGTGGTTTTTCAGTTCATCCTTGTCTTCTGGGTGTGATAGCCATAACAGATCTATAGACTTGAGTGTGCGAGATCTTTCCCTGAATTATAGCACAATACCTTTTTGGAATATTCTTGCAAAGACGAACTTCGCGGAAATTAGCAGCATTCAAACCGGTTACAGTTTTTAATAACTTTACGGTTTATAAAGAAAATTTTATCTATTTCAGGGCTCTATAAATTAATTCCGTATATTTAGATTACATTAAGGGTGTTTATTTAAAATGTGAATTCCTGATTATAAGTGTGTGGACAACTGTTAAGCAGATGGAGCGACTAATTTATTTAAACAAATCACATTATTTTCTTTTCCCTTCAGTATGAGCATAACGAACATATCAGAGTGCACCTTCAGCTCAGCAGACCGTTTTGGTCGATATTTGTTAGCATCAGGCTAAAGGTAACGGAAAATAGGAATAAACCTTAAATGCGCTTCTATTCTAAAAGTTTGAACATAAGGTACTGTTGATTCCTTAAACCAGTGTTAAGCGAAACATTCCAGACGGCGACATAAAAATATACGAGGATCGCTCCAGTAATCTGTCCGTAACACCGCGAAACCTGTGCAGTTTCTGAAAATACAGAAGACTAATTCCAAAAATTTTATTTTTGACACCTGCAAGTAGTTCCTTAATAACCGGTAAGCGATGTACTGTTGAAGCACGACGAACCCCCGCTGAGATTTAATAAGCAAGGTAAATCATCTCCCGGCGAGTTTTCTGCAAGCCATCCTTCACTGGACCCTTGCTGGTTTAATAGCGGTTAGTCAACAAGCTACAAACACCGCCAAATAAAATCACTTCCTTTTTTTCTCTTAAGCGTGTCGTCAGTTTGCCTATTACAGAGCGTGGTGGTTTGATAACACAGCAACAAGAGGGGGGGGGGGGGGGGGGGGGGGGGGAGATTGACGCCTTTGCTTTTTCTGAAAATGATCCATTGATGCATAGAATGTCTTTCTTTCTCTTTCTCTCTCCTCTCTCTCTCTCTCTCTCTCTCTCTCTCTCTCTCTCTCTCTCTCTCCACACACACAAAACTCGTCATATATCCATGTATACCGGCGAGGAAAAACGTATTATAAAGATGCCTAAAACCCTTAAAAACTGAAACCAGCAATATTAAATAGAACTAGAGGAACATACTCGTAATATATTATGTATGTTTGTATATAGTGATTTAGAATTATGATGCATTTGTGACCATAAAGATCTCTGCGATTAAATAGATGATTCCTTTGTTATAATGGACTAATTATGTTTATAAACTAGAGATTGTATATGGTTTACATGTACATGATATACACATTATGACAATAAAAGTGTGTGAAGTTTTTGCCTTTATACCTGTTGCATTCCTATGGTCAGCAGTAGGTTAGTAAAGGTAAATTAAGCAATTACACCGCCCTGCGAATTTAAACCTTTTTTTCTGTGGCACGGGGTTAATCAGCTCTCTAAACCTAATTTTGGTATGCTGAATTCAAATCTGCTTTCCATTTTTTTCATACCGTTTTGCTGCCATGCAGAAAGGAAATATGTAATGTTAGAGTTTCTTTCTTGCCTTTAAGTGCAATTTAAAATGCGTGAAATCATCCAAAAAAAGAAACAATTTCAATTCCATAGATACAACACTGTACGCTAAAACGAACGCTGAGTTGACTTGCGTTTGTGTTCCTGACGAATGCAGAAAATGCAATTTTAAGTTCATATTGCATCCGAGTGCCTTTAACTTTTCGAGCATCGTTTTAACAATGGTTCATACTGGTCATCTTTAACATTACCCAAAAACTTGTTTATAGCTTCACTGAATGAGCTCCAAGCTTGAACCTCTCTATGTAGGTATGTCATAATGTTTCTAAAAGAAACGTCCCTCATGAGTTTGCGAAACTGAGGGCCGTTAAAATGCCTTCTTTCGCTTTTTATTCAGTCAACATTAGAAATTTCTGAATAAGATATTGGAAAGAACAGCCACTTTTGCCCAAAGTTTTCACAAATTGCTTCATTATCCCTAACTTGATATGCAACAGGAGTAGTAATCTCTCCTGTGAGTCAATCACCGGGCGATTTATTATCTTTTTTGTCCCTGGCACTAAATCTTTTCTTTTTGGACAATTAGTTTTACCTCAGTGTCTTTCTCTGGCTCTGGAGTCTCATTCACACAGAAAGCATGGACAGCCCATGTACCCTGCTTGTTGGCCCAATAAAATACCACACACCTTAAGATCACAGCACATGAACCACTAGGGGAATCAATGAAATGGTCAAGACTGCGTATAACGATAAGTAAAGTGACGTAGACGCGAGGTGTGAGACAATCTTAGGCGTTCTTTATACTTGTATCTACCGCGTCCTGTTTATTTACTGCAGCTGTTCAACTCAAAATTGAAACACAGGAAAAGTCAAGTAAAATCGACACCATTGTGTTATGGATGGGTGTGTCTGGATTTCCAACTACTATAAAAAGATACAGAGAGAAAGAAGAAGGGAGAGCAAGAGAGAGTAAGCGACTAAGCAAACAAAATGGTCCTTCTACTTTTTATCTTAATTATTAGGACAATACTTTCAACTAATATCCTTTAAGATTATAATTGGAAACACTGATTTTGAGTTCTCCGTGTGCCTTCACGACCTTGGGTCACTACTTCATCAAGTACCTCCTCAATTGACTCTTCAAAGACCTAACAAGGCTGAGTGCACCCCGTTCCAGACCTCCCTGTGGGGGTAAATACTCACGTCGGTACCGGGGATCGAACCTGTGTCCTCCACAACTTAGCATACCAAAAAAGTAAAAGCCTGTGAAAATTCAAAACAGTAACAAGGAATACATCGAAAATGGTAGTGCCGCAAAAAGTTACTTAAAATGTATCGTGCGTTTTCACAATATCTAGTATTTATGTTGTAAGTTTTTATATATTTATACGGGTTTACCAATATATGAAGGTATGATAGGATTGTTCAGAATGAAATATGCTTCACATGTTATTTACACAAAAAATACATTTTAGCAGTCATAAAAGGTATCTTTAAACCTGTAGTGTTTAAATAAAAATTGTTAGAGCCATTGTTTGGAAGGGCAAACATAACCGAAGGCTGTCCATGTAAAGTGAAACTTTTTGAATGTACTCGTGTCCCATCTTTAAGACGCTGAAGTTAACTATCAAGCTAGGTGTTTATAGCACATTTCCTTCAGAGTTAGACTTTATAAATACCAGGACCTCCTAAATACCGGACCTGACACTGTGATTCAAGATGGCGGCCTATGTGGTGGGAACTACTTATAAACAACTCGTCTACAGGCTAAGATTTCAACGCAGTAAAATAAAAATACTGTGTAATAACACGCCTATTTTGTGAATATGGGCTGTGTTAAACACAAAAACACTGTCTTAAACATAACCTCAAGTAAACAAAAAAGGATGACATTTAATATTAAACGATAACCCATGGGCAATGAAATATATAACTTTAAATATCATTCATTCAATCTACAGTTTTACATGCCATTATGTAACTGCATTACACACTCAAATTACAAAGAAGATAGACAAAACTGCAAGCAGCATGTTACTTAAATAAAACAGAAGTGTTGACATTGAGTTGGCTCAATTATTAATCATGTTTACACTGTTTTTCACATTTGTACAATCTACATAATGTTATATACCTACACAAAATATACTATACTGGATGGCTGATATACAAATGCTGCCATTTAGGATAATTAACTACCTACTAAATTCAAAAGCTTTAGGGTGGAAATTTGCTTTTACTATTACTGAAAACTTTGGATTACTCAGTTTGCAACAACATATTACTCAGCACTTCATGACACTTTATTTTACAGGGGGAATCCACAAAAGCAGATGAAATATTAAAAATAATAACCGTAAAACAGCACTGTAAATGAAATATATGAAATACGTAATCTTAAATCAGCATTGTAAAGCAACATTGTGTTAGGTTAGGTTAGTGTTATATATGAGTGGGGTGACAGGGTCCTGTTATCGAAATATTTACAATTTGGGCAGTGTTTATACAATCATTTCAACGTAAATGCATTAATCAATCATTGTAGCATATATTACACTCGTTTATACATATTTATTAGCTAATATCCGCCGCATAAGCGAAATAAAACGACTTCATCGCACGTACGAAATTTTCTCATAAATAAAACACGAAGTTTGAGCGCACAATAAAACTTACAAGATCGTAATCAGCAATAAAAACTGCATCCATTGCACTATGTTTCATTCGTTTTCTAGAGCGGCCGATTTTGTAAAGATTTACCAAACTTTACTATAGTCTACAGTTTTACATGCAGCAATATAACACATTTCTTCTAAACTGCAGCTACACATTTAAATTACAAAGACAAAAGATAATGTGTAAATGCAAGCAGCATACTACTTACATGAAACAAACTGTTAGTGTTGCAGATGCCACTAATTGAGTTCACTCGAAATTATTGTCTTTCACTATTCACACTATTCACCATGTTATATATACAACGGCAACTAACACATAACGCTGCAATTTATAGTAATTAAATACTGAATTTATAAGCTTTACATTGTAATTTACCTTTTGTTTTAACTGTAAGTTAAAGGACATTGATTTTTAATTTGCATCCGGGAATGCAACAGTTACGGGGCATTGTCATGTTTGAGGTTAGGCTGTAGTATGGCAACAATAACATACACTACTGGAACAGCTTTTCTTCAACAACCACTCACCACTGTAATCGTGACACAAATTGTACTTGCAAACAGATAAATTAACCACACTATACGGCTAATGTAGCCATAGTCCTAGATCAAACACAATAAACATGAACACGTAACCACGCAGTCAACACGTTATTAGATTTATTCCCGTTCCCTATACTGCCCAAATAAAACTTTTGAAACACCCGCTTTGCTAATATGAAGACAAAACTTACATAGGAAGTATTATAACAAACAATAACTCGAAGACATAGAAAATAATACGAAAAACAGCGTGTGGAAACAACTCAGAAATCACTCCCACCAGCCGACGCCATTTTTGTACTACTGGGATGCCAGGGTCAGGTCCGTTAATCTAGAGGGTCCTGATAAATACACACAAGAGGCAAGACTTGGACCGTCATGGGCTGTTGCGCTGGGATTTACTTTTTAAGTCGTTATTCTATTGTTTCTCTTGATCGGAGAAATATTCAAATTTCAAACCAATGTATAAATTGTTATAATAATAATAATAATAATAATAATAATAATAATAATAATAATAATAATAATAATAATAATAATAATAATAATAATAATAATAATAATAATAATAATAATAATAATAATAATAATAATAATAATAATAATAATAACAACAACAATAACAACAACAACAACAATAATAATAATAATAATAATAATAATAATAATAATAATAATAATAATAATAATAATAATAATAATAATAATAATAATAACAACAATAATAATAATAATAACAACAACAACAACAATAACAACAATAATAATAATAATAATAATAATAATAATAATAATAATAATAATAATGATAATGATAATGATAATGATAATGATAATGATAATGATAATGATAATGATAATGATAATGATAATGATAATGATAATAATAATAATAATAATAATAATAATAATAATAATAATAATAATAATAATAATAATAATAATAATAATAATAATAATAATAATAATAATAATAATAATAATAATAATAATAATAATAATAATAATAATAATAATAATAATAATAATAATAATAATAATAATAATAATAATAATAATAATAATAATAATAATAATAATAATAATAATAACAATACTAATAACCCCTAGCCCAACAGTCCTTCACGGGCCCCGGCCGCTGCGTCCCCCACCTCTGCCCACTATAGCCATCATGATTGGGTTGCAGTACTGGAGGGTGGGACGTGGTCAGCGCCCCGCTCCCTCCCGACCAGTTATGCGGCCTTCCCGACCCGGTATCGTTACTTCTTTATTCAAGTAGCTCCTCAATTGGCCCCCCGGATAACTAACGAGGTTGAGTGCACCCCGTTCCAGACCTTTCAGCGATGGAAAAATTCCCATTGTTGTACCGGTGAGGGACCCCGGGTCCTCCGCGCCAAAGTCAAGCGCACTACCAACTGCGCTACGGAGGCGGTCGAACTGTGCGTTAGGCTAATGCCGTCCTGCACAACATACTCAGCGTTGTGGGTGCTTTTTTTTTGGGGGGGGGGGGACACCTGTGTGTGTGTCTATACATACCTATACGCAGTGTGTGTGTGTGTTTGTGTGTGTGTATGTGTGTGTGTGTGTGTGTGTGTGTGTGTGTGTGTGTGTGTGTGTGTGTGTGTGTGTGTTGTGTATTCATACGACGCATTAAGACAGTCACATAAAAGAAATCAGATCGCTATTTGTTCTTGTAACTGTGTAGATAATCTAGATAGTTTTTAAAGTGTGTAGAATATTCGTGATGTGTCGAAATTGATAAAAATACAGAACTTGTCATTTATATTGCCGTATGTGTAGTGCTCTCAAGAAAGTGCCTAACTATGATCGTGGTAGGTTTATACTAGTTAAAAAATTGTGAACTCTGTGGCAGTATTTTTCTGAATCAATAGGGGAGCTTCAAAGTGGTTGTTGAAGTACCGAAGATATTGACAGTTCTCATTAGGGATTATGAACAAATTTTTACTAAATTAAGTAGTGCTAAATACCTATCTGTTCATGAGATATTAATATCACTTATAGCTGCAGATATTCCATGCAACTTTAAAACCACTCTGATAATAATTGACATACACCGTGGTGTGGTGGCATATATTCTTTTGAATAATTAGTGAAAGCTAAAAATGAAGCAGCGGAAGGAATTAAATTTGGAGAAAAGAAATGAAAACTTTAAAGTTAGTGTAAAAATGCTAATAATGAGGGAAATAAAGTGACATGGATTAAAGTTCATAACATAACTTATCCCTGAACCTGACTAAAGCAATTTGAATAGCTCAGGTGCAGACGCGACAAGTTCACATAATTTAATTTTTGATGCCATTGATAACGATGTGGTATTAGAACATAAAATCAGCTGAGCTAGACAACTGGGCCAGTATTCAAAAGAACATTAGTGAAACTGTACAACAGTCTTTCATAAATTGAATGGTTGTGTAATGGTTGCGGTTCAGGTACCAATTCTGTTAATAGGAATGTCAGCTTACCCTTATACTTTATTATATCACATCTAGACCTTGCTTACGGTAAGTTATCCGGGTAAGGTTTTTTTCCGAGGTTTTCCCTTACCCAGAGAAGACAAATGTCGGGTAACTTAAAGCTCCATGGACCTCGGGTTCATTTCAGCATCATTCCACCCATTTCAATCATTCACCGTCCGATATGACACAATGTTGGAGGACGTTAATTTAAAAAAAAAAAAAAAAAAAAAGAAAAAAAAAAAAAAAAGGAAAAAAGGAAAAAGGACTCAAATGTTGAACCTAAATTGAAGCTGTAATTTTGCAATAATGTTTCCCTAATGCTTCAGGGAAAATCTTTTGTACACATGTTTTGTGTGAGTTCATAACCAACTAATAATAATAGGATGTGGAAGAAGAAGAAGAGCACATTTTAACGTAGAAATGAAAAATTAATACCATTAAAAATTCATAACAATGGCTATGGCATTAAATTTTTCATTTCTGATTCTACTTTAAAACGTTTTCGTAAGCATATGTTTGTGTTAGAGCAACCAATCATGCATTGGTGGTGTGATTTATAGACAATAACACATGTTTAACATTACTTTATTCCTTTGAAATCAAGATATCATTACTAAATACTGGGAGGTTAGAAGGAGAACGAGTGTCGCTTCCTCTGTTATTGCAGGAGCAAGATAGATAAGCACACATCTAATTTTGGACTATGTAAAATTAAATTTTTGCAAATATAAATCAATCAAGTGACATTCAAATTTAGCCCTGCTTAAACTGTATACTTTATTTGAAAGGTTATCTGAAGGTCATGGTTTTTCCCTGCCTTGAAGCTTTTATTTGATTTGACGTCAAAACACAGTTAATAACTTACTAAATTTATTTTCACTACACTTAGTTTAATGGGTTGCCAACCATGTCAACACCCAGATGTTCATATAGTTAAAAAAACAAAACAATACGCTTTATATGTTAAAATACAAAGAACACACTTCCATGTGGATACTCAGCTGTTTTTGTTGCATTTCGCCGTAGTATACTGTATGCCTTTAATTGTTTTTGATCTGCGTCCTGTTAATTGAGAGAAACATAGTCCTACTGTCCATATTTTATATACGTAATATTGTTATATAAAAAAATTGACCAAAAATATAAGTTAATAGAACCTAATGACGACTCTTGATTAAAGAAACCTATGGAAGACTGTGCCTTAGTTCTGTGCAAAACTTCCGTTACTGCATTCCAACTGATTCTTGCTTAGGTAACATCTTCAAGGATTGGAATATTGCCATCATCAAATTATTTATTGTGCTCTGAGCAAGTTAAAATGTACATGGAGCATCTGGAAAATGCATAACTATGACTTCGCGAACTCAAGGATAATTACAAGAAGTTAGTTGAGAAGTAAGCGGCCTTGTCGTTCCAGCTTTAGAAAATACGGTCACATTATAAGAGAGAGACAAAAATCTTAGTACACAAAAATTGTAACCATGCAGGGGGTCCCGGGATGGGTTCCCGTTTGGCGTTTGGGTTTCTTTAGCTGGAGTTCGAATGAGAGAGGCAGAGTGTGTGTCTATCTATATCCAGATTAACACCATTGCCTATAGCAATATATCGCAGGGTAAAAGATCGCCGATGTCATTACCGTTAAAGGTGGGTATAAGTGGGACAGCAATACAGTTCAAGATATAACGTTTTTTCAAATAACTTTTTCCCCAAACGTTATCTATCAAGATGTTTGCTGAGAAGTAACCAATATCTTTTAGGAGAGGTGAAATGGCATTTAACTTTTCGGGATGAGCCAAAGCGTACCTACAGCATGTGACTGAATATTTCCTACCCTCCCAGCCTGGAATCGAACCCGGGACTCCTAACACAGCAGGCTGTTTTGCGCTTTTGTGTGGTTCTCCAATTTTTACCAGCTGCCCCTAACATATTTATTCAGGTACTTAATTATCGCAGGACGGAAAGGGGTAGGTTTTCCTCAGTTACTACGCAAATTCTGGTTTAATATTCTTACAATCCGTTTTTACTTTCTCTACTGCGTGTAGTAAGTAGGGGAAGTATTGTATTCGACCCAAAATTTCGATGTCGAGATTTCATCGGGAATATAGTTCTGAGTCCCCAAAAAATCTTTACAAAAAGATCCGTGTGTCTGCGATCTGCTTGTGAACAGCATTACTCAAAAATGAAAAGTCAGTTAAAAATCGAAGTTAATATTTAAATTTAAAAAAGGATACAACACGAAGATTTCGAATACAATTCTCCATCCCTAAACTACCCTTTACGTGAAAAATTATAATTTTCTCAAAAATTTGGTAACAAATTTGGTTTAAAATGTTAAGATATATTTATGGTCAATGAAACGAGTATTTTGAATTTCATGGCCATAGCCTATGTGGTCCTGTTTACTATTGATGATTTCTGGTGAACCGTAAGAGATAAACTAAACCTTACTCTACAAAATATGTAGATGTCGTTAAAATACACCATTTATGTCCAAATGCATTTTTTGAGTGAACGATTTCGAAGATATTCCTTGTTATTTGTGTGAGTTTTGTAACACTTATACTTTCCTCAAATGGAAGATCTTTGTTCACCTATCTTTTGGCCGTGCAAAGAGAACGGAATTTCAAAGCCTTCATATAGCGACTAGCTTTAAAAGATTTCACTATCCCTCAAAGCCTACTGTATCCCCATATTCCCCTTGCACCAAGGAATAAGATAATTTCTGCAAATGTTTGTCTGGGCTAACATGAAGAAAATAGAGAAATAAGACTTTCTAAGAACAGTTACAAAGTCACGTGAGCGCAACACATCAGATTTTTCATTTATTCGTTCGTCCTTTTTTCTGGTCAGTCTTGCTCGTCTTCTGTCATCTTAGTCAGCTTTAATTCTGCTATTTGTACTGAGATCTGATGTTGAATGTAACGGATAGCGATCGTTACTAGCCCCTACAAAGGTTGCACGACAACAAGAGGACACATTTGCTAAGTTTCGTCGTTAATTTAAGCTTTTAGGTTTAACATTTTCAGCACAGATCTGAAAAGAAGCGAAATTGCAAGAAATTCTAAATATATCTGAGTTAGATATGTTGACATTAAGTACAGAATATCACAAGTGACCAAAACATTCATTCTGCCAATACTTTCCCACAGCTAAAATGAAATTATTCCACCCTTCGTTCGCCTTAATAGGAATAAAAACCTACTATAGTTTTAATAATAAGCATAGCATTCCTGACATTCTTTTGATTTGTTCTTCACGCGTAGAACTTAGTAAAAATGAAAAATTGCGCACTTTTTTCACAAAACTTTGCAACAGCTTTACAATATAGATATCGTCTTCGAACTTGTAATACATATTTTAACTTTAACTTACAATAACTGCGAGTTGTGTGAAAAGCTCTGTGTGTGCACCCTGCGTGATGAGTGTAACAAACATGTCCAATATAATTAAAGAGCATTGCGGAAAAAAAAAAGAAAATATTTGGAGCTATCTAGCTTGTTGATGAATGCATATAAATGGTTTATTATTTCACTAAAGGTTCAAAAACCGTTGTGTAAACAACATTGTAATTAATGTTTGCCTTAATTCGAATTAATTTACTCACAATTTTATGTTAAAATGTCATGGCAAGTTTAATTTCTAAGAAAGATATGGCAACGTTACGTTCACATTAAATTGGGACTAAATTTTTTCGTATTGAGGTGGAAAGGCATTACAACATTGTTTAGTCAATGTTTGGGTCACAATTACTGAAATAATATTTATATCCATTCGTCAAGAAACTAGATGACTCCAAATATTTTATACAAATTATTTGTTTTGGCGAAACAGTTCTTTATTTACAATAATAAAATTGTATCAGATATATTTGTTACATACATCATGTAAATGCCTGGTTAACGTATGGCCGAAACAATACTCTCTCTCTCTCTCTCTCTCTCTCTCTCTCTCTCTCACACACACACACACACACAGACACACACACACACACACACACACGCAGACAAAGAGACACACACACAATTGATCATACCACGCATTGTGACAATCAGGTATAACAAATCAGCTCGGTATTTCAGAGTGAAAGTGCGTGTATGAAGACATTGCATTTAGTGTTTCTTCCGTCTCATCGCAATAATAAAATGCTTTCTCATCCAAATCTCTTACTGTAAAGGCACTGTTGCATAAGCTAACTTTAAACCTCTCTCTCTATCTCTCGACTCACTTGACGGACACGTGATTGGCCTGATCTTTGGTAACGTTTGAGTAATTAATAATGGTGAAAGAGCGAGAGGTGAACGACGTCCCTGTCATGAATTCAGATCATTATTCTCACATTCCGTGAGAAGGTAAAGGCAGCTATCTGGAACCAGGAAGTTAAGGAAGAGTATGAAAAAGTACGACGTCGTTTCGAGTTGCCCCTCAGGTTCATCATTCATCATGAGTTAACTCCCAAGATGCTCCTGCTTCTTTCTCCATCTTGCCTTTACGCTACATAAGGTGTGCTTTAGGCAGATATCCACGTGATGCAGGTTTCAACCTAACTTCATGCGGACCTGCCTACTCCTCAAGTTGCCTTTTACCAACATCATCTAAAATTTATGGACATGAAGCATTAAAGATTTCGAGAGATAAGTATTCTCAAACGGAAATTCAGATTGCAAACAACAGAATGATTTAAACACCTCACTTTGCTCATGACCAAATTCCCATGACAATAAAAATATAATAAAAACATAATAATAATAATAATAATAATAATAATAATAATAATAATAATAATAATAATAATAATAATAATAATAATAATAATAATAAAAATAATAATAATAATAATAATAATAATAATAATAATAATAATAATAATAATAATAATAATAATAATAATAATAATAATAATAATAATAATAATAATAATAATAATAATAATAATAATAATAATAATAATAATAATAATAATAATAATAATAATAATAATAATAATAATAATAATAATAATAATAATAATAATAATAATAATAATAATAATATTAATAATAATAATAACAATAATAACAATAACAACAACAATAATAATACATATTATAAGAAATACTATTTATTATTATTATTATTATTATTATTATTATTATTATTATTATTATTATTATTATTATTATTATTATTATTATTATTATTATTATTATTATTATTATTATTATTATTATTATTATTATTATTATTATTATTATTATTATTATTATTATTATTATTATTATTATTACTACTATTATTATTACATTTTATTTTTCTCCAATTTGTAGTACGAAGAGGAGCTAACGCATTTCCTCCTGAAAATGAATGTCGAGATTTTATGGGAATCGCGTTTTGAAAATCCCTAGATCCAAAAATAAAAATATTTTTGAAAAAAGTTTTTCTATTTGTATGTGTGTGTGAGTCTTCTCTCTGCGTCTGAGCTTGTGTGGTGGTGTAGTGGTGATGATGGTGGTGGTGATGGGGGTGGTGGTGGTGATGGTGGTGGTGATGGTGGTGGTGGTGATGGTGGTGGTGATGGGGGTGGTGGTGGTGATGATGGTGGTGGTGGTGTTGGTGGTGGTTGTGGTGGTGGTGTTGGTGGTAGTGGTGGTGATGATGGTGGTGGTGATGGTGATGGTGGTGGTTGTGATGGTGGTGATGGTGGTGGTGGTGATAGTGGTGGTGGTGATGGTGGTGGTGGTGATAGTGCTGGTGGTGGTGATGGCGGTGGTGGTGTTGGTGGTGTTGGTGGTGGTGGTGTTGGTGGTGGTGGTGTTGGTGGTGGTGATGGGGGTGGTGGTGATGGTGGTGGTGGTGATGGTGGTGGTGTTGGTGATGGTGGTGATGGTGGTGGTGGTGATAGTGCTGGTGGTGGTGATGGTGGTGGTGGTGATGGTGGTGTTGGTGGTGATAGTGGTGTTGGTGATAGTTGTGGTGGTGGTGATGGTGGTGGTGTTGGTGATAGTGCTGGTGGTTGTGATGGTGGTGGTGGTGTTGGTGGTGGTGGTTGTGATGGTGGTGGTGATGGTGGTGGTGTTGGTGATAATGCTGGTGGTGGTGGTGATGGTGGTGGTGATGGTGGTGATGGTGGTAGTGGTGGTGATGGTGGTGGTGATGGTGGTGATGGTGGTAGTGGTGGTGATGGTGGTGGTGATGGTGATAGTGCTGGTGGTGGTGATGGTGGTGATGGTGGTGGTGGTGTTGGTGGTGGTGGTTGTGATGATGGTGGTGGTGATGGTGGTGGTGTTGGTGATAATGCTGGTGGTGGTGGTGATGGTGGTGGTGATGGTGGTGATGGTGGTAGTGGTGGTGATGGTGGTGGTGATGGTGGTGGTGATGGTGATAGTGCTGGTGGTGGTGGTGATGGTGGTGGTGTTGGTGGTGGTGGTGACGACAACGACGATGACGATGGTGATGACGATAAATCCTTTCTACTAAAGAAAAAGGCTACCATCTTTCGACAATTTATTTATAAGATGCAGAAAAGTATATAGCAGTCGTTCCCAGTTTTCAGCTTACATTAAAGACTACGTAAGCTAGGGGAGGTATTGTAATGTATTCCACCCAAAAATTCAATGTCGAGATTTCACCAGAAATATATGTTTTGAGGCCCCCTGAATACAAAAAGAAGCATTTTTAGAAAAACGTCTTTGTGTGTTTGTGTGTGTGGATGACTGTCGACAGCATAACTCAAAAAGGAAAAGTTGGTTAAAACCAAAGTTGATATTTAAGTTTAATATCTTTCAAGGATGCGACATGAAGATTTTGAAAAATAAATCGTCCATCCTAAACTAATCGTTACATGGAAAATGTTTTCAAAATGTTTATTTTCTCAAAAGTAGATCTAACGATTTTGTTTAAAATGCCTTGTGTTTTTGAGATGCTTTTATGAGAAATGAAATGGGTATTTTGAATTTTCTGACTATAGCCCACTTTGTATAATTGGTAAACCGTAAGAGGTAGACCAAAGTACAACAGATTTAGATCTTGCTAAAACACACAATTGATGTCCAAATAGAGTTTTTATTGAGTGAACCATTTCGGGTTTATTCCTCGTTATTTGTGGGAGTTTTGGAATGCTTAAAATTTGGTCAAATGGATGAACCTTATTCATTTTTATATCTTAGCTATGCAAAGCGAACGGAATCTCAAAGCTTTAAAAGATTCTGGCTATCGTATTCTCATATTCCCCTTGCACCTACCAGGAAATAAACAATACGATGATTTCTGCAAATGTTTATCTCAACTAACACGTAGAAGATATAGGAAAGAAAGTTTAGCACAAGAGAAGAGAAAGTCATATGAGTGCAACATTTCAGATTTTTTCAAACGCGTTCAATTCAGATGTGTGGAAAAATTAATTGCAATCTAAGTTTTTCTTAATGGTACTTTGTTTTTTCCCCCACAACTATGTGGGGTCCGTCCTGCCTTTTACTAATAAATTAAAATGTTCATTGGTAGTTTGAACTTGAAACAGCAGAGACGATGCTGTAGCAGGTGTGAGTCCCATGCAAACAAGCTGTAATTCAGTTGGTAGATGTCAAAGTGTCGGCATCGGCATGCCCGTGATGAAGTTAACCTCTGGCGTTACGGATCCTGTCACTCAGCCCGCCTTCCAGTGAGAAATCTCTCTTTACATTGTTCAGCCCCAAACAAATTCAGTGGTGTCCCTTTATGTCCAAAGCTAACCTAATTTCCCTTGATCCATTTTGTTACAAACTTCTATTGGTAGTGAATGCCAATCTGTGAATTTCATACTGTAATTTTTAATTCACAGCATACTTATGTAAATCAGCTTTATAAAGGTTATAAAATCCAGGCTTTTCATGTAGAAACAGCCGTTAGAAGAAAACCGTTTTCGTTATTAAATCAGCACTTTCTAAGAAATATTTTCTTGTATAGGGAAAACAGCTTACTGGCAGTTTCCAAGAATTCATATTACACTACACTGCAGTAAACATTACATCAAAAAGCAGTACTGCCAACCAACAATGGAAATTACTAACAAGTCTGTGAGAAAACCCCAAAGAAACAGTAATCGATTTTAAAGGCGCATTATAATATGTAAATTAAAATATGTCGCAGAAAAACAGTTAAGTTCCATAAGCCACATTCATACTGTAACCATTAAAGGTAAACAGATGCATATTGTTTCTTGATTAAAGTAAGAATACTTTGTATTTTCATAACAATTAAATTTGGAAGCTGCTGTTGAACACGCACCTTTTTTACTGGAAGAATGCTTTCATCGCTATTTTTTCTTATTATAATCTGCACACAGGCTTTAAAGGAAATAAAATAATCTTTGCTAATCAAAATAAAATCATTATTTATAACATCAGATATCACAGGGTTAAAGGGACATGCTTTAAAACGATAATAAGCTACAGGTTATGACACAAAACACATTATGAACCTGCTCACCTTTGGCAAATTTTGTTCTGCATTAACATTATTAGATAAAATCACTTTCGAACGCTAAATATCATAATATATATATATATATATATATATATATATATATATATATATATATATATATATATATATATATATATATATATAATGCGTCACTGTGTTGCGAACACGAAAATATCAATAGTAATAATAATAATTGTATATAACCCCCCGAAAAATCAAAGGTAAAATCACGCACACAGGAGCAATACAATAGCGTCCACAAGTTAATATAGCATCTAAGCAGCATCTTGTTTTAAAATCTATCGGTTGCTTCCTTGCAATGGGTTATGTGGTAACATAACTCCTGTAATAATATCAACTGCGAGCTTTACCATGGTTATGTTTTACGAACAGTTGGCAGTACTAATGCAACCTAATAGATGGAGTATCACCAAATATAACTAGGCCGCACCATAATGGGGGAAAGGTCTTAGTTGGTTTCTGGGGTATTCTAATACGCTGTTTCTCTTTAACATGGTAGAGCCAGTAACTGTTTTGGAAGCAAAATATGATTTGAAGCTTTCCTGGCGACGAACATATTCAAGATGCTCTCGGGCTTCATACGTTCTGGCTGACAGTACATATACTGGTCCCTTCACTCTTGCTATTCATTCTCCATCCTGAAGATGGGAGAGATTACACTCCCGAAACGTCGATGTCTCTTCATCACTACACCTGGCTCGAAGCCCGAGAGCATCTTGAATATGTTTTGAAAACAGTTTAGTTTGGGGAGCATAACAAAATTACAGCGAAAAAGCTTTTCAGCTTCTACAAACACAATTTAATATCAATCCTAATGCGAAATTTGGTTAAAAGAAGCACTATCGAATTTAAGTTCAAATGCGGAAAAACAAAGCACTTTAATGACTTTGTTTCTGAAAATTCGATAAATAAGGAAGATATGCCTTAATAGTACTTAACTTTGTATGTTTTTGGCATTGGCATATGTTTAAGGATAGAACATTCTTATTTTGATTTCAGTAAATGTATACTCAAAGTGGTGGGTTAACCTTCTATTCCATTTCATAAAGTACATGAAAATGGTTATAACCCATATTATACTTGGAATCTTTACATGTCAAGTAATGAAGGAAAAAAATTAGCTTAAGTCCATTTAAATCCTCAGTAATATTATACTAACCCTTCAAATATCCTTTTTGTTCTGTTTAGGTTTTGATTTCTGCGTGTAAATAACACTTTTCCCTAGAACGTTTAATGTCCCAGGTTAGCTTGGACTAATTAATTCATTTTAATAAACATATCACATGTTTGTCTATCTGTTACTCCTTCAGGTAGGGATTCCGGCACATCAGCTTACTGTGCATCAGTCCCCGGGAGGAAGGATGATATGAAAGTACCCTACGGTGACCAGAACTCATCATTGGCACGGTGGGTCTCTAATACATGCAGGCAGTTTTTCAGCCGGACGGAGTTCCAGGGTCATCACAGAGAACCTGGAATTCCTGCTGAGCAATCAGCCCGTCTGGGATGACGATCAACCAACCACAGCGCCTCCCCTCACCTGAGCACCGTGTTTTAGGAGCGCAAGCATCACCGCCGAAAATTGCACTGACTCTTACAACCTGGAAAGGCCCGATACAGAGAATGAAATGAATTAAATGAAGCGAAGTGGAAACGGGGCATGCAAGGTAAATATACCTCCTAGATACTACTCTTACATTGGAGTATAATGGTGAACACTTAAGCTTATTATCGCTGTTCTGTGAATATACTGAACTTAATGTAAAGTACAATTTACATAAAATATATGTAGTATATTTATCTCGCGATCTGTAATTTTGATTTGATCTACTGTAGCCTTAAATAATTTTTAAAAAAAAATTATAGTTTCAAAAGAAAGCAATGTTCGCCATTGTCCCCTGAGGGTAGGCAATGGCGAACATCTATTTGTATTTTCTGCCAGGTTCATGAAATTCTTAAGGAACCATCACTTTAATAAAAAAATATAATTATGCGTTTTATTTGTTCATCATGTTAAAAATGCTTAAAATACAGAAACGAAACTTATGTATTACAGCCCCTTATTTGTAAAAAAATTATCTTGACGCTTTTGTTACCAGAATTAGCTTGGTTACAGTTGCAACACTATGATTTATATTAGATTATATAAACGAACAAATGCCAAAGTTAGATAAATGAAATGTTGTCTTGTGCACAATCATCACAAACACACGCAGTAGCTTTTGTTTCCCAACCACTGCAATCTGTATGAGTCCAGTTTGAGCATTTAGAGCACTTGTGCCAGAGCTCGCTATCCTTTCCAAACTCTCCACACAAAGAGGAAATGTCATTGTTATTTTCAAGCACATGCGGCATACAGAAAATTTTCTAGATTTATTTCTAGAAGAGTGAGTAGAGAAACAGTTATGAATGTTACCCAAAACTAAGTAGAGAAAACAGTGTGAATGTAATACGTAGTATTTCTATTTCAAACATGCACAAAATTGTATGACTTATTTGAGTGAGTAGAGAGTGATGTGAACGTGTTACCTAAAAGTGAGTAGAGAAAACAGTATGGATATAATATCTAGTATTTCTATTTCAAACATACAGACATTGTATCAGTTCTTTGTAGAAGAGTGAGTAGAGAAAGCGATGTGAATGTGTTACCTAAAAGTGAGAGGAGAAAACAGTGTGAGTGCAACAGCATTTATATTTCAAACATACAAAACATGGCATGACTTATTTTAAAAGTGGGGATAAAAATGGTACTTTTGGTGTAAAATCACTATTTATCACTAATTATTTATAAAAGAGAGAGGAGAGAAAGAGATGTGAATGTGTTACCTAAACGTGAGTAGAGAAAACACTGTGAATGTAATATGCGTGTATACAAAAATTTAACCAAATCTTTTGAGCCGTTTTTGAAATACCGGGAATAAATATCTATACACAAGAATCGTTCTATAGAAGCGGGTATAAAAATGTTGTTTACTTTATCTACTGTTAAGTAGGAGGAAGTACGAGTATTGCATTCCGCCCAAAAATTCGATGGCGAGATTTCACCGAAAATATGTTTTGAGATCCTCTGAATCCAAAAAAAAAAACAAAAAAAAAAAAAACCATTTTCCGAAAAAGGTTTGCGCGCGCGCGTGTGTGTGTGTCAGTCTGTGTGTCTGTCAGTCTGTGGACAGCATAACTCAAAAACGAAAAGTCGGTTAAAAACCAACGTTGGTATTTAAATTTAATGTCTTTAAAGGATGCGACAAGAAGCTTTTGAAGAAAATAGGCCCACTCTAAACTACCCTTTACATGGATAATTTTTCGAAAATTTTGATTTTCTTGAAAATGGCTCTAACGACTTTGATTAAAATTCCATGTTGGTGTTACTTTTATGACAAATAAAATGTATATCTTGAATTTCCTGGCTATAGCCCCTGTAGTTGTATTTACCCTGGACGACTTTTGCATAACTGGTAAACCGTTAGAGATAGATCAAATCATACTATACAAAATGTAGATCTTGCTAAAATACACTATTTATGTCCGAATACATTTTCTTGTAGAGTGAACCATTTCGGAGATATTCCCTGTTATGTGTGTGAGCTTCAGAAATCTTAAAACTTTCCTGAAATGTAACATCGTTGTGCATTTTTTTATATGTTAAGCGTGGAAAGAGAACGGGATCTCAAAGCATTAAAATATTTGACTATCGCTCAAAGCCTATTGTATTCTAATATTCTTCTTACGCCTACAACGAAATAAACAATAACTTGTACAAATGTGTATCTCAACTAACACAAAGAAGATATAGTAATAAAAGCTTCTAACAATGGTTAGTACAAGAGTCGAGAAAGTAATGTGAGTGCAACATATCAGATTTTTTATGTAAAATCGCGTTTTGTCGGGAATTACACCTATATAGATGAACTTAAAACGCAAAACCCTATCTGAATACAAAATTTGATAGAAATCGTTAGAGTTGTTTCCAAATTACGCGGAATATATTTATATATAGGAATTGCTCGTTTAAATATGTAAGACATGTTTAAGATATTTTTATGGCAAATTAATTGCATATTTTGAATGTTCTAGCTATAGCCGATGTGGTCTTGTTCACTCTTGGTGACTTTCGCATATCTGGTAAAGGTAAGAGATAGGGCAAATCTTAGTATACAAAAATGTAGATCTCGTTAAAATACTCAAGCAATGTCAAAATGCATTTCTTTGTGGAGTGAACCATTTCGGAGATATTCATTGTTATTTCTGTGAGCTTTGCAACACTTAAGCTTTTCTCGAATGAAAGATCACCATTCATCTTTTTATCTCTTGGCCGTGCAAAGGGAATTTCAAATCCTTCATATAGCGACCGGCTTCAAAAGATTTGATTATCGCTCAAAGCCTACTGTATGCCCATGTGCCCCTAGCACCTACAAGATAACTAACAAGAACATAATTTCTGCAAATATTTATCTAGACTAACACGAAGAAGTTAGTGGAATAAGAGTTTGTAAGAATAGTTAGTACAAGTGTAGAGAAAGTCATGTGAGTGCAACACATCAGATTTTATCTTTTTTGCCACATTTATGTACCACATTTAACATCTAAAGCCAAATCGGGAGTTTTTATCTTTGGAACAATTGCACATCGCAAACGATGTTCAGTAATTTTACTGTTCTGTTGAATTTTGTTTAATTCGATTCTTTTTATTAAATGTATACATGAATTCACACGCCCACTCATAGCTTTAGACCGTAGGGAGGATAAGGAATAATCCTGGTTAAAGAAAAGAAAATCGACATCTTGCAGCCGGGAATTGAACCGGCACTTCAGGATCAGGGGTGTAGCGCCAGTGGATGTGAGAAATACATTATACGCACTCAAATTTTCACAAACTGGCGCAAAGTCAGTGTTCATTGTAATTTGTGCCATATAATCGTTTTAAGGCCATTAAAAATCAAATTTCCTAAACATTATGATTTGAATGCAGCAGCAGTTTCCAAACAAAGCTTGGGTCAACGGAATCTGTCGTCAGCTGGCGGAAACTGGTGTTGTGCGCTTAGGTAGGTGTTCTGGGGCTTATCTCTAGGTATGTACCAAGGTAGACGTCCTCTCATGTTAAGAATCGCGCTCACATTATTGCATTTGTAGTTATGAACAGAGAGTAATTTGTGATTTGTTTTGCTTCTTGTATATGTCCTCTTCAATTATGGACATTTGAGCATGATTTGAACACTTGATTACAATTAAAGCAAATGTAGGTTAAGATTTGAACGGATTCTGGGGTGAAGTTGTGTATACAAGCCGTATACATATATGATGTTACGAAATGAGTCAGAGCTACAGTAATAAAGCTTAACTACATTAGGCACCTCAGGCGGTGACACTGATGATACATGGAATGAAGATGGAAAGGGATGACGGGTGAAACCGGGGAACCCAGAGAAAATCCGCTCCGGCGCCGTTTCGTCCACCACAAATCCCACATGTGGTTGTCTGGGATCGAACTCGGGCCGCTTTGGTGAGAAGCGAATGGTCTAACCACTTGGCTACGGCGCGACCTTCTGTGTAAATGTGTGTGCGTGTGTGCGCGGGTGTGATTTTGTGTGTGTGTGTGTGTGTGTGTGTGTGTGTGTGTGTGTGTGTGTGTGTGTGTGTGTATGTGTTCATCTTAGAGTCAAAACTGAAATGCTGAGCTGTTTGTGTAACAATGGTTTTGTTTTAGCCCCAGAGCAGTGGGATGGTCGTGTAGCAGTTTTGAACTGAGGTCGTTGTCATGGCAAGTGGGTTCCGCGTCAGCCACACATCATTGAAGCTTTCCTGCAGAAAATGTACGATATAAGCTCGTTTATATAAAGTCTTTGCAGGGAAATATTGCGGACAAGTCAACATAACCGTTTCTATGCTCTAGTGCACAGATAAGCTATGAATTTCCTATACAAAGCCTGCATCTGACAACGTTGCTACAATAGAGCTTGCCTTGTTTATGAGACTATCCATACAAAGAGCTTATCCAAGATTTCCTGCTTGTGGGCAAGCACTATCTGCCTTTTTTCTTAAGTCAGCCATTTCCAAGTGGGGCAAGACATCTGCAACGCCTCAGCTCTCCCAGCGGAGGAACGACGAGAACCAAGGTTAAAAACAGGAATGTGGCATTCCTAGTTTGTAAGCTGTACTCTGTGTGTACGTTTCACTTGCAGAGTCATGTCTTCGAAGGAGGGGAGGTTGGATTTACCTCCTTCCACCTGATGTGAGCTGACCCATCAAGTGACCGTCGCGTAACATATTGCGCTACAGACTTTTTGTATAGTTCAATTTGGAGAAACTCTGTTTACAAATATATTCGCGCTATACTCACTCTTATACACACTATTCCTGCAAATGTTTATTTGTCTACCTACTTCATGTTAATAGAGATAAACGTCTGTAGAAATTATCTTATTGCTAGTATTCTTGTAGCTGCAAGGAGAATCTGGAATACAGTAGGCTTTAAGTAATAGTCAGTTTATTAAGAGGCAGCTGCTATGTGATGTCCTTGAAATTCCGTTCTCTTTGTAGGGCCAACAAATAAAAGGAACGAAGCACATATTACTATTTGAGAAGAGTGTAAGTATTGGCAAATTCAAACAAATAATGAAGAATATCGCGAAAATGATTCACTAAAAAAAAAATATATTTCACATTGTGGTGTGTTTTAACAAAATCCACATTTTACATCGAGTAAGATTTTGTCTGTCTCTTGCTGTTTACCATTCATGCAAAACTAATGCAGAATGAAGAGGTCCTGTGAGGAATTTCAAGGTATGACTTAGAAACTAACATGGAATCACCTGTTAGTGTCCGTCACTGGTTGTGATTCTACACGCCACAGGCAGTAGCCGACCAATGCCCCGGTTAAAAGAGGAGGTGGGGTTGCAACTGATAATTACTTAAGCGTCCCCAAAGAGACAAGGTTGCACATCGCAGCTCTGGAGCATCAAACTTGGCATGGAATAGAGCGGAGTGTTCTGCTTCCAAGCAAACTACTTTTCTTCTCCTTTTTCTTCTCTTCTCTCCCATATTGGTGCGTATTTCCGTTACCTACATAGTAACTAGAAATAAATGTACAAAAGCTATCGTTTTACGATAGAACCATTGTTAGAGTTCTACATCGGGGTTTCAAAGTAATTACACTGTTCCAAGATTTTCTTAAGCTCTTTCAGAAATATGGCTTAATTTTTGTTGTATATAATGGTACATAATTTACTTATCACATAGATAGAAGAACTATGGTGTTTCAGCCTCATTTTTATGTTGTACCACAAATGCACATTTTGGGCTTCACCGAATCAAAAGTTATCATTTTTAAGAATACGCTTGCATACCCGTCTGCTGGTGTAAAAATGACATAATTCATCTGATACAAAACACGCACTGTCATCATTCATTACATGCTTTCTTAACTGTCAGGGCCTGGTTTCTGCTTTCCCTCTTCACGATGAAGCAGCCAGCAGTAGTCACCCATCGTCCGGACATCCCAAGTTCCCTGGTATCGTCATTCCATGTCCTTTATCCTGTTGGAATATTTCACCTTTTGAACCTCACACTTAGAGGTAATCCAGGCTTCTCGTTCTATGGCATTCGTTGAATGAAGGAAATCTTCATCTAGCATATGGGGACCGGTGAACACGCCCTCTTTTAACTTAGCATTTGTCAGGTTGAGCCATTTTTAGCATAATATATTTGAAACAGTTGCCACACTTAGTTAATGCCTTGACAGAATGCTTCATGTGTAGAGGTGGCAAGAGTATTTTCTCTTTCCACTAGAGGGTCACACTTGATATTTTGGTCCCCTGGAACTAATCGCAACCTTCGTGGCCATTGTTTTCTTCTCCAATGTTTGTCACGAGTACGACAGAAACAGTGGTTGGTACATTCTCATTCTTGTCCTAGAGTCATACACAGCACTTTCAAATCACCAGAAACCATTCAATTGTAATCCTACTAATGAATATGCATTTTTTGCAAAAACTGTGAGTGATACTTGAGTGTCATTGTCGAATTCAGGAGGTCAAAATATGCAACGAATGCCAAACTTTTCGAAAAAAGGCTTTGTGACCTTGCAGTTTGTTGTATTGTGCTTCCACGCATTGTACTGCCGGTTCTTTATGGTCCTCTAAACACTAATTTCTCTGATCCGCTATCTTCACACATTGCCAATTCTTAATGCTTTTTTAAATCTTTCGTTTATCTTGGTGTTCATGAGAATTTCCTCCCACTCTTAAATGTGCATGTTGGCATATCATTCTAATTAGAGACTGATCACCATGAGCAGCTGTCGTTCAAAATTTAAATGGCTCTAGTTTTTCACTCTATCATATAATTATTATTCCCGAATTTCAGCATTATTCCGCATTCTCCTATCTACAATTCCTTTCAAAAATGGAGTCCTCACTTGATTCAGGTTTCCAATTTATTCTCCACCCTATATTTCTGACCCATATGTCACTGTGGATTCACCTGTTGCTCCATATATCATACCTAATAAACTCGCAGGCCTATCTGGACGTAACCATAGTTACAGGTATTTACATTCCTATCCTATGTCCCCATCCATCACAAGCGAAATGCTTAAGTTGTCCTGTATATGTCTATATCTTCCTGCTACTATAAAGCGAATCATTTTTAATATATTCTTACACACATTAACCAGAGAAAGCCACTCATTGTAGAAACCTTTTTGGCTGTCTGGTCTCCGCTGTACACAGTCACACGGACAAAAGAAACGCTGGAATTTACAAACTGTGTTCGACAGCACATAGGGTCGGTAATTCACCTGCAATTAACAGATTAAGTAGCAATACTTGCGCTCACTGTTGGTTATGTTATAAAAGGACGTCCTGTGGCAAATCACCGTCTTAAGTTTCCGACCTGTTGAACTGCTCATTTTCTTTGGCTGTTTTTCGCCTTGATGTCGATGTATACCAATCAAAAATTTTGATATACTGAATTATAATGCAAAAAATAAAATTGTAGTCGTAATTGGTACTACCAAACTACTATTGTCTGGTGCAAATACTCAACATAAGTAAAATGGCTGATGTCTCAACACGTATTTGTCTTCGGACATATGCTTATAGGAATATCTCTTCTAGTTTTGACCAATTTCAGCTCCTGTTGCTAGATCAGAGACTTTTAAAACACCTGGTACACAACGATAATCTGCTCTGATATGCAGTCTTCCTTAAAGGAAGGAAAATAATTTTTCAGTCATTATGTCTCGTTTCCGCAACTATTCCCTAAATACTGCCTAATGGCATCAACCTTATCGATTTCCGTGTGTTACAAAACTAGTTTTCCAAACAACAGTTTGATGACAGTACAAATCCAACATTGGTGATCTATGGTAACATTTCATTTCGGAGTATTTATTTTGCAATGGCTGGAAAACAAAGCTTATTAGCATTTCTCGCTGAATATACTAACGTTGTTTAGATATACGGATTCATAGTAAACTTTGTGGAGATTGCACAAAAGGATTTGATTTACATTATTTCAGCTCGTCCTTCTCTCTACTTTTAGCCCTTTGGAACGAAAATCCATAATGCAGCTCGTTTTACATTCAGTGAAAGACAACGACTTTATTGGTTCTCTTCATCACGTCCCTTTAAATCTCCATATGTTTGGTTTTCTTGTTTCTTTCCTCATTTACATGGAAGAATTCACACAAAATGATAGTTTAAGTCATCGGTACCGGCAAGTGAAGGTTATCATCCCAAGCAATCAGCAGAAGGTGAAAATATAAGTAGTGTTTACTTCCAAGTTTTGTCATTTTGCTTCTATGATTCATAGGATTTGTTCCACAAAATAGTTTTTAAAACCAATAGTTTTTCAAAAGAACCATCAGTAACCTTGAAACTAGTGGCACATTACCAGCGCATATCATTGACAATGACCAGTTTCTAAGATGTCTATGCCTAATAAAAGGACAGTTATTTATGAAATAGAAAAGGTATATTAATAGATTAATTAGTCGTTATTCATTAAACGACTCATGAATATACCCTTGCCGACTTCTTAGCATTACATATGTAACACTACTGCTTATTAAGGTAACCTATAGGTTCCCTAATTTAAAAAAAGTTAAATGGCTTTCATCTGTTTTCCTTCACTTCAGCGGGATAGAATGAAATTGTAACCCTACAACGTAACATAAATTTTATGTAAAATATTATTTATTAAAACACATTATTCCATAATTTGTTGTTTATATAGGTTTAAGTATCGGCAGAGACTTCATAAGCTTTCTGAACTGTAGCGTCTGAATATACCGTGACGTTAGGTTCAGCGTACAACAGTGAACGGCAGGGGTCAAGATAACTTCACATCACATACCAGGCTGCCTCACGCGACTATGTGTGTACGTGATCGTAAACAACCGAAGCGGCAAAAGCAAAAGGGGTTTCAGGAACGTTCCCCAGACTTCTAGCTGAGTCATTCCGGTACAGTGTACATGTGGAGTCTAGAAAGGTCCGTGTGACGTCATCCACAGTATAAATGGACGTGAGACAGCAGCAGAGCCAATTAGTGAGTTAGTTTTAGTCTTAGAGTTAGAGCTACGGTCATAAGTTGGTGACTGTGTGTGAGTGTGCATCGTAAGAACATTGATTTAAGTCAAGGGCTTCATAGTTTATGAGAGACAGTGAAAGTAAATAAATATACTGAACAACATTACGACAAGTAACAGTTGTGAATTGTGATGGCACGGAAGACCATAAACCGTATTAACAACCAGAAGAAAACTGTGTATTTGTGGTAAAATTTTAGAAGACAATAAAGTTATGGAAAAGTAACACAATTGAATTTTGTTTTCGTTACACTACGTGTACGAGGAACTTTTTAAGTATAACTGTAATTTTCATTTATATAGGCATCCATTGTTTTTAAATGCCATTCCTTTTATATCCAGAAATATTTTTCTTGCAATCTTGAAAAAATGTGGAGTTTATCTTCTGAAAATGGCTAATGAAGTGAAAATGGTTGATGATCTGCATATGACAAAATGTAGAGTGAGTGAGTGAGTGTGTCGGGTTTAAGGGCCCGTCGACAACTTGGTCATTAGGGCCCTACAAAATGTAGATGTCTATGTCTGTGAAAATACTTTGAAGAAATATATTGTTTTACTTTCACATTATTGTTCATACTCACTCTACTACAACGTATTCTTACAAAAGTTTATTCCTTTTGATACTTATCGCTCAGATAAACCTTCAATGCACATCTACAAATTCCTTGTAGGTAGTCGTATGAGCTAGGTATATTCCTTTTAAGTAGATATATAGCTTTGAAATGCCTGTGTGACCACAAGAAACAAAGAATAGTGATTTATTGCTCGTAAAACTGCAAGCATCTCAACAATCAAGCCAGTAACCAAGAATATCTCGGAAGTGTCTAAAGCCACAAAGAACTTATTTTAAACGAGACATACATTTTTGGAGTAGTAAGATTTTGTCTATCTCTTACGATTTAACAACTAAAAGTTCAATGTACATGAGCCTTTGTGGCTACTCGTGAACTTGCTGAACGCAATCCAATCCAGTCTAATCGAATCTATGAAGAAGAGAACTTTGCAAGATATTCACAGAAAATGTGCATTTTATTTGTCTTACTTATATCTTAAAATGTTATATTTTACTCAAAATCTCTAGTGATCTTTCAGAAGATAAAAATTAAGGAAACATATTTTTTTTTAAGCTTGATTTACGGTGAGTAGACATTGTTGGAAATGCGTCGAATCCTAGAAGATGCTGAACATAAATACAACGTTTTGTATTCAAGTATCTTTTCGTTCATCACAGAGACACAGACACGCACACAAAATATATTGTGACAAAACGACAAAATCCAGCCCAATTAATTTTCTATCACTTCATTCACTTTTACACAAATATAATCTTCTTCTACTGACGTTAACACGGTCTTTCTAATATTACAACTCACAGCTGTTTTCTTCACCTAGCCTTGACTCAGACCTTTCACTGTCTCATATACTTACTCCGACGATACAATCACACGACGGTCGTTAATACTCTTTATGACGCGACGGCAGAGTGCACAGATGCCTCGCACTCACTGACACAGGGACCGACTCATGTCTATAACTGTAACTGTAACTCTGCTGTTTAAGAGCCTCCATACATAGCTGGGATAACGCCACAGGACCTTTCGCGAACTATTTCAAACGCATCGACGATGACGTAACTAAATATTTCTCGAAGGCTCTGGAGAAAACCTCTTTTGGTTCTGCGCTCAATTGTTAGTCGTGTGTACACAAACAGTCGCGCTAGGCAGTCTGACCTTAGTCGCCTTTGTTTGCTTGCCGGCCTGATGTGTGGTGTGAAGTAGCTTAGCCCCGACAGCTTTTGTTTTGCGCCCCGCCAGGCGTCACATTATACAAACATCCACCTTTCTCTAAAAATGTCTTTCTTTTTAAACCCAGGAGATGTCAACAATTTACTTCCTGTGAAACAGACAAATAGTAACTAAAGTGAAAAACATGGTTGATATCAAAACACGCCCTTTGTAGCTTGTTACGTCAAATAAGAGATTAATATGTCTGTATGTCGGTTCTTATTATTAAGGTCTCCCTGCTAAAAGCAGTATGCGTACATTTTGTAAGAAAGTTGACCACGGCAGTGAAATTGCCGTGATCTTTTGAATATTATTTGTTGCAGGCAGGCTCGGTGCCAGAGCTGTGTAATAACAGCCGGCCTGTTGGCAGGGCTCCACTAAATAGCCTGACATTATCATTACTTCGGGTGGCACTCTAACAGACTTACTTATATACATAGCTCATGTTTTATATCGAGTCGTTTACTTTCATAGACCCTTTATCGAAACCTGCTGCTTCCTACACACGCGTACCAAATTAATCTTATGAAACGGTTGTTTTTCACATAAACTCTATCATGATTGGTTGACTCGAAATTGAGATTTTAACAACTTTATATCCACACCTCTCTGCAAGAAAAACATGTTGGAATATACGTGTTTGCATCCATACAGATGCATAACGCAACATATATCCTCTACGAAGAGAAGTTATAGTTTTTTAGATTCGATCCTTCTTTCTCCATATTTCGGTTTCAATTAATAAATAAGGATATTGAACATATCTTACTATCAACTGATTACAACTAATTTGCTTCTTACTTATATTAAGAAACATTGATAATAATTCAATAATTTTTGAGCGCAAATCACGTATAGTAAGTAGGGGAAATGGTGTATTCAACCCAAAAATTTCATGCCGAGATTTCACCGGAAATATATGTTTTGAGGTCCCCTGTATCCCAAAAAAGAAGTTTTTGAAAACGTTAGTGTGTGTGCGTGCGTGTATGCATGTGTGTGTTTGTGTGTGTGCGTGCGCGCGCGCGCGCGCGCGTGTGTGTGTGTGTGTTGTGCCTCCCAGGACAATGTCTTGTGAATTTATGTCTAACAGTTATGATTTCGATGCAGTTTAATATGTACTTAATAACGGTATTTCATCACTCAGGTTAGAGCAAAAGTTAAGGGTAAAAGATTTGCAGAAACGACCTAATTTAACTTTATCGCAGCAGGACGGTAAATTTGTGCGTAAATTCCAAAACAGCTGGTACGACAAATACAGCTGGTTGTATGGAACCGGTGAAGGAAAAGGTCAAAGCTTTTTATGTTATTTTTGCTTGATGTTTAGCGGTAAGGGTAAAGAATCTTGGCACAAAACTGGTGTAAATACAGTGAACATTTTTGAAAAAAAGGCCATGAAGCACGCGGCATCTCAGAGCCATATTAACTCTGCACAACAATTTCATATGCTAGGACGATGCCGCATAGATCATGTTGTTTCGGAGGGACATAGGTTGTAAGCCATTAGGCACAATGAAACTGTGTCAAAAACAGGCAAATTGTAGGGCGATTATTCGACGTTGTTTGCTATTTGGGGATCCAGGAATTGCTATTTAGAGGTCATCGAGAATGCCAAGATTCTTTTAGTAAAGGAAATTGCTATTCTTGGTTTATTGGCTTCAGAGGAATCTTTCATGAGAGATCATTTATAGAATCGGAAACTGTTTTAAGGACACTTCTAGTGACATACAAAATGATTTAATTCAATCTGTGACTCTTACTGTTCAGGAACATGTTGGAAAAGAAACACAGTCTACTGAATTCGTTGCCGTTTAAGCTGACGAAACTACAGATGTTTCGATTAAAGTCCAACTAAGGATAATTGTTAGATAGTACCGAATGGAGAAGTGTTTGAGTGGTTCCTAGGTTTTTCTAATACGTCTTCTGACAAAACTGCTAAGGGTTTAGCTACTGCCATCATTCCAACGCTGAAGGAATTTGTGAAAACAAACTGATTTGTCAAACGTATGACGGAGCCACTGTAATATCAGGTCCTAAAGGCGGTGTTCAGGCAATTGTGAGGCAAGCCTTGCAATATTCATGCACTGTTATCCCACCAACTCAATCTTGTTCTTCTTCATACTACTAAAACTATAAAAGAGGTGAAAATGTTATTTGCAATTTAACCGTGTTTCATACATTCTTGTCTAGTTCCTCACGTCGTGGAAAACTCCTTAGAGAGCAAGGTTTTCAACTTCCTCACCCTTCTAGTACCCGATATAACTGTCATTTTGGGGCTGTCATTACAGTAAAAAAGTATCTTTCCCAATTAAAAAGGAGTGTTCAACATATCATTAATTCTGACCACTGGGACCCAGAATCAACGGAGCTTGCCATTGGAATAGATAACATACTGAACAGCTATAGATTTTTGTTCTTACTATGCCTCTTTTCCAGAATCTTTGTTTATGCTGGTTTTTTATTTAATATTGTTGAAGCTAAAACTACTTCTTATGTATTTTATGCATAAAAGAGGAGAATATTGCTACAAGAATATCAGGTCCCTCAGTTGTGACAGAGTAATTACGGAAATTGAAAAGGAATCTGCTGTTTTGAGTTGTAATACCGCAAATCCTAACCAGGCTCAAAGATGTGTTGCTTATGAGATTCTTGAAGCAGTGTTGGTTCAGTTGGAAACACGTTTCGGAAATTTTAAAGACCTTGCTTTCGTTGAACTTGTTGATGGAACTAAATTTAACAGCTATAATTTCGAGTTTCCGCAACGAAATTTGAACCAGCTTATTGAACTGTATCCAAAGCTCTTTCAACTTAGGAGCGAACTATTTAATGTTTATTCATATCCTGACAAACATATAGTACCCCACCTGCTGCTGGCATATATCTTAGCAATGAACTTGAGAGCGTGTATACAGTAACAAGTTGATGCTGACGATTCTGTATCAAGTGAACGTGCTCTGAGTGCATTGAAACGCGTCAACACGTATTTAAGAAATTCCATAACAAATCACAGACTCTCTAACTTGGGAACACTGGCAATAGAAAAAGAACTGATTTGGCACCTTAGTAGAATACCTGACTTCAAGACCAGGCTGATAGATATATTTACTGAAGTGAAAGACAGGCGGATTGAGCTGATTTCCAAGAATGTGGTTTAAGGTGAGTTGGAAAAATAACCATTTATAATTTATATGTTTTGAAGAACACCTAGGTCGTTTTTGCGTTTCGTAAATTGTGTATTAAACAATAAGTGATCAAATAGTTTATGTCGGAACTTAATTCTCCTGTCACATTTGGTAACCGCACTTACACTTGTAATTAAATTATTACATATTAAGTTTCAAGATATCTACACATTCCCTTTTAAGTGAACAAAGAAAACTTCTATTACCTTAGAAACGAGCTGCTCTATGAAATATGGGTTAGTCATTTTCTAACGTCATTAATATTTGAACTCTAAAAGCAAATAATACATGTTTAATACAAATAAAAGTAGGAATTTAAGGGGTGGAATCAGGACTGAAAAATGCAATGCCATAGCCGGGATTTGAACCACGGATCTTCCGCCTATCAAGCGGCTGCTCTAACCACTAGGCTGCCATGGCCAATTTGCCAGTATGAATTTATAAATTCGATAAGCGAAAGATCCGTGGTTCATATCCCGGCTATGGAATTTAACTTTTCAGTCCTGATTCTCCTCTTAAACTTTGCCCACACACGCCTTGTGTGTTTAAAAACACCAGCACTAAGTTTGTTGGCATAAATAAATAATAAAAGTAGGTATTATTGATAAATGTTATAAGAAACATTTATTATGCAACATGAATTAGAACACATTGAACGTGTTTCTAAATTGCGATAAATATGTCAAGAGAGGCAATGTTTTCCGTTCTTTTGAGGATCATTCTACCTGCAGAAACATAAACGGGCTGGCCCTGTGGCCCTGTGGTAGAGCACCTGCCTGCTATGCTAGGGGTCCCGGGTTTGATTCCCGGCAGGGGGTAGGAATTTTTCTCCAGCCAGGATTATTCCTCATTCTTCTCTGAGTCTGAAAGTATGAATGAAAGTGTGTGTGTGTGTGTGTGTGTGTGTGTGTGTGTGTGTGTGTGTGTGTGTGTGTGTGTGTGTGTGTGTGTGTGTGTGTGTGTGTTGTGTGCGAATTCAAAGTATAAAACCCCCAAAGATCGAAAAATCCAACGTTAAACGTGTAACAGCATTTGTCAATGGGCAAGGCGGGATATAAATGGAACAATAAAAATAAATAAAAAAAAAAAAAAAAAAAAAGCATAAGCGGTGTACCGTTATGTATGCAGAACCCCTCTGACAGCAAAGGCGTCTCATGTGGCCATATCATTGGCGTTGCCAACTTAAATTAGGAGTAAGCAGACACATTATCGGAATGAGAAAGTTAGTTTATCCCGAAGCAAGGCGATGGTGAAGGATGAGGCCAAGATTAATCTCTCTACGCTGTTACTTCACGCCTCGCCACTGCTTGCTGCATAACTCACAGCGACGATGAGCTGGTGAACAAGCTGCACCTATACTTCTGATATTCGCTTTGATCCAGCAGTTGTTCATCTCTAAGTACGATTATTTGTGCTATTGTGACTGCACTGTAAAATTCTTCAGTGTTTACATGGTGCATGGCGATGAATCCCCCAAGATCAACTTAGTTTGAAAAGCCCATTGCTATGGTGTGTTTACGTATGACGTCTAATCCACAAGCTCTACACTACAAACGCCTTATTTACACGTCTCTCAGCTGATCCATATGACAGTAGAGTTGCTTCCTATACGGGGTTGAACCTAATCCAAAGCTAAATTTACCCCTGATTACGCCTCGACCGCAACACAAATCTGCATGCAGATCAATAGGTAGTTCTTCCGGATGTTATGCTGATCCTCCGCCTCAAATACATGAAGTTACACAGTTGCTGCGTCAACCATCCAATCTACTGCTTCGTCACAAGTAAACCCCGCCTAAACCTCTACAACAACTTTTGGCACAGCGACTTCCTCACAGATTATATCAACCATTAAAGCAGTTTTTGGTACTGCGGCTGGATAGCACTCCAAATGCACCCTTCATGTCGTTTTAAATCATAATATTTAACACTACTTTACAGTACATTGAGGAACAATATCAGATGTTACATTCACATATTTTTGTCTATTAACTCTTCGGTAAACTATTGTAAAAAAGCGCGCTCTTCTATCTAGTTCATATTAATAGAGATAAGCATTTCTAGTAGGTATGTGGAATACACTGGGTTTAAGCATATTCATATCTTTTATGAGCTGGTCGCTATCTCATCTCATTGGATTTCCATTCCCTTTACATGAACTAGGAGTGGGAGGGGGGCAGAGGGAGAGAGATAGTGAATAGCCACTTCCTATTTTAATTCAAACAAATAAAAAGACACAAATATGATGTACTGCACTCTCACGACTTTTTCTATTTTTTTACAACCTCTTATTCCTCTATCGTGATGTCATTCGAGATAAACTTTATCTTATTTTCTTGTAGCAATAAAGCGACAATGGGAATATTCCAGGCTTTGAGTGACAGTCAAGTTTTTAACGGTGGTCTATATGAAGGCCTTGACTTTGCCTTCTCTTTGCATGGCCAAGAGATAAAAAAAGTGAATAACAACCTTCCATTTAAGAGAAGTATAAGTATTGCAAAACTCACACAAATAACAAGGAATATCCCCGAAATGGTTCAGTCCACAAGAAAATTCATTCAGACATAACTTGTGTGTTTTAACGAGATCTACATTTTTGCATAGAACGATTTGGTATTCTCTTGCAGCTTATTAGTTATACAAAATTCATCAACAGTAAAAAGTGCTACATGGGATATAGCCAAATAATTCAAACTATTCGTTTCATTTGTCATAAAAATATTTTAAACATATTGCATTTCAAACAAAACTGTTAGAGCTATTTTTGAGAAAATGGAAGTATTCGAAAAATGTTCCATGCAGAAGCTAGTTTAGAGTAACGGAATTTTCTTCAAAATCTTCGTGTCGCATACTTGAAAGATATTAAATACCAACTTTAGTCTTTAACAGACTTTTGGTTTTTGAGTTGTGCTATCACAGACAGACACACACAGACCTTTTTCTAAGAATTCAGGGTACCCCGGAACATAAATTTCCGGTGAAATTTTGACATTGAATTTTTAAGTGGAACAAAATATTTCCCCTGTTTATCATATCAAAATTCAAAATATACATTGTATTTATGCACATATCTTAAACATGTTTTATTTTAAAAACACTAGAAGCAGTATACAACGTTATGTATAGTTCATTATATATTTAGCGTAGTCGTCTTCGGAGTAAAGCAACACTTTCGTAAGAATACTTTGGACACTCACTAAAAAGCGATAACAGGTACAGAAAGTAGGGTGAACTGAGATTTTCTTCTTCCTCTGCTTCGTACTTCAGAGTAAGTAAATACACTATTCTGTTCCACCCGATAGTTCCATACCAAGATTTCACCTAAATACTCCCTGAATCCAAAAACAGAGATTCTACAAAAAATAGCGTACGTGCGCTGTGCGCAGCACAACTCAAAAACGAACAGTCAACAAATATTTGGTATTTGGACTCAATATTTTCAAATAATGCGATGTTCAAGAAAATTTCCTACCCCCAAATTATCTTTTACAAGCAATATCATTTTTTGCAAAAAATGATTTTCTAAAAATAATGTTTTGATTGATTGTTGTTAATCACTTGTTTGCTGGAGTGAGGGGTGTGGGGAAGCTTGACCATGATCACCTTTTTCATGCGCCACACTAAGTGTGGGGAGCAACTGCGCCCTGTCTGTCCTTTGTTGCATTGCCCCGGCCTGGACCCGGCGACACAATTAAAGAATCTCTTTTTATTCTACATAATTAAGTTATTTATGATAAAAGAAAAGTAATGAAAATCTTACCGTGATTTGGAACGGGAGCTTTAACTGAAAATCTACTTGTAGCATCTTTGGAATATTTTCAACTGAAATACCCCCACGCATAAGTGACCTTAAAACAGGTATCTACAATAAAGTCTACTTTTAGACCTTTTAGCCGAACATAACACTTTCTCTACCGGACTAAAATTAAGATAAATATTTTAATAATAAAGTATTACATAGTCTGCATAATTTACTTAACATTACTTGCAAATTATGTACTCTAAAAAGCAGGCATACTTAAAATTGATGTACACTTCATATGTAGTAGAGAAAGAAAGAAAGAAAGAAAGGAGGAAGGGAGGAAGGGAGGAAGGGAGGAAGGGAGGAAGGGAGGAAGGGAGGAAGGGAGGGAGGAAGGGAGGGAGGAAGGAAGGGAGGAAGGGAGGGAGGGAGGGAGGGAGTGAGGGAGGGAGGAAGGTAGGAAGGAAGGAAGGAAAGGAGGAGGAAGGGAGGGAGGGAGGGAGGAAGGGAGGAAGGAAGGGAGGGAGGAAGGAAGGAAGGAAGAAAGGAAGAAAGGAAGAAAGGAAGAAAGGAAGAAAGGAAGAAAGGAAGAAAGAAAGAAAGAAAGAAAGAAAGAAAGAAAGAAAGAAAGAAAGAAAGAAAGAAAGAAAGAAAGAAAGAAAGAAAAAAAAAAAGAAAGAAAGAAAGAAAGATAGAAAGAAAGAAAGAAAGAAAGAAAGAAAGAAAGAAAGAAAGGAAGGAAGGAAGGAAGGAAGAAAGAAAGAAAGAAAGAAAGAAAGAAAGAAAGAAAGAAAGGAAGGAGGAAGAAGGAAGAAAGGAAGAAAGGAAGAAAGGAGAAAGAAAAGGAAGAAAGAAAGAAAGAAAGAAAGGAAGAAAGAAAGAAAGGAAAGAAAGAAAGAAAGAAAGAAAGAAAGAAAGAAAGAAAGAAAGAAATAAAGAAAGAAAAAGAAGAAAGAAGAAGAAAGAAAGAAAGAAAGAAAGAAAGAAAGAAAGAAAGAAAGAAAAGAAAGGAAGAAGGAAAGAAGGAAAGAAAGGAAGAAAGAAAGAAGGAAAGAAAGAAAGAAGGAAAGAAGGAAAGAAAGAAAGAAAGAAAGAAAGAAAGAAAGAAAAGAAAGAAAGAAAAGAAAGAAAGAAAAGAAAGAAAGAAGGAAGGAAAGAAGGAAAGAAAGAAAGAAAGAAAGAAAGAAAGAAAGAAAGAAAAGAAGGAAAGAAAGAAAGAAAGAAAGAAAGAAAGAAAGAAAGAAAGAAAGAAAGAAAGAAAGAAAGAAAGAAAGAAAGAAAGAAAGAAAGAAAGAAAGAAAGATGAAGAAAGAAAGAAAGAAAGAAAGAAAGAAAGAGAAAGAAAGGAAAGGAAGAAAGAAAGAAAGAAGAAAGAAAGAAAGAAAAAGAAAGAAAGAAAGAAAGAAAGAAAGAAAGAAAGAAAGAAAGAAAGAAAGAAAGAAAGAAAGGAAAGGAAGAAAGAAAGAAGGAAAGAAAGAAAGAAAGAAAGAAAGAAAAGAAAGAAAGAAAGAAAGAAAGAAGAAAGAAAGAAGAAAGAAGAAGAAAGAAAGAAAGAAGAGAAAGAAAGAAAGAAGAAGGAAGAAAGAAAGAAGGAAAGGAGGAAGAAAGAAGAAAGGAAGAAAGAAGGAAAGAAGGAAAGAAAGAAAGGAAGAAAGAAAGAGGGAAAGAAGGAAAGAAAGAAAGAAAGGAACCATTCGAAAGTGAGACTGCAGATGTTAACGCGATATAGGTAAGGAATCGTCTAACATTCTGAAACAATGTACAAAGTCTTTAAGAAGCCATTGACAGTTCAAACTGAAACATAGCAGATATATTGATCTATATATGTTCGCCCACAGCTTTCAAGTCTGCTCGAATTCATGAAGCAAGTTGCGACATCTGGCGTATAAATAAACGACCGGTTATGGAGAAAACTACCCCTGAAGAAAACCAGCCATTCATCGATTCCACGCAATAAGCACACTCCGTTCGAAAGATAACTATAAATAATAAAACTCGTTCAGTGACATTTGTATTCATACAGCCAAAGCCACACATGTGCTTGATGGTCATGCAATACTAGCTCTCACTATGAGATCAAACCAAGTTATTCTGCCTCCCTGATCTAACGTTCCTTATAGCCATTAGCTTTCTTATGTAATGGTTAATATGCTTCACTGACCACTCAGCCCCTAGAAGGGGAATGTTACTATTTGAACAGTAGATATCTATATGCCCACTATAGCTATCATTTTTACTTTCTCTACTGCATATAGTAATTAGGGGAAGTATTGTATTCGACCCCAAAGTTTTGATGTCGAGATTCCACCGGAAATATTTATGTTTTGAGGCTTCCTGAATCCAAAAATGCAGCTTTAGAAAGTGCCCGTGTGCATGTGTGTCTAACTGAAAACCGTAAAGTCGTTAAAAACCAGATTTGGTATTTAAAGGAGAACGAAACACAAAAATGAATATTTAATTCGCCACATTAGCTAACTTTCACCTGACATAGGCTGCTTTTCAATAACTGTGTCTGTTCGTAATCTTATGTCATCAAAACGAAAGGAACATGAACAAAAAATCTTTTCTTCTGCAAAATTCTACCCATATCCTGTATCTCTTGGAAAATTTTTTCTCTGTTTGGAACGAGTGAAACTGTGTTTCTTTGTGTGTTTTGCTGCCCACATTGCAGCCATGTGTACAACATTGTGGCATTTTATTTTTCACAGTATTGCTTTGTATAGTACTAAACTGACTCAGCAAACACCATCACTCCATAAAGTGCTCTTGAACATGTATGGCAGCAAGAACAATTTATTAAAAAGCATTAGAGCACAAACTGCAGCAGCATTTAAGTTGTGCATTTCCACGTGCCTACAGCACGCTGATGGAGTGATGACGTAAGACGGTTTTATTACTTTGCTTGCACAGGGATAACGCTATCGCGCACTAAAAAAGTCGTACCCCTACATTTTCAAAGTCATATTCTTAATTTAGGAAGAACATGATCTTTGTGTTTCGTTCCCTTTAAGTTTAATAGATTTTAAAGATGCCGCAGGAAGATTTTGAAGAAAATTCCTTTACCTTAAACTGCCCAAATCTTACTATACAGAAAATATGATTCTCCTTAAAAATACAACTTCTGTCCAAATGCATTTTTATTTGAGTGAACCATTACGGACATATTCCTTTTTACTCGTGAATTTTGCAACTTTTCTCAAATGGAAGATCGTTATTCACTTTTAGCTGTTGGCATGCAAGGAGAATGGAATTTCCAAAGCTTTAAACGATTTCACTATTGTCCAAAGCCTAGTAAATTTCCCATATTCTCCTTGCACCTACAAGGAAATAAGCAATCATATAATTTCTGCAAACGTTTATCTCGACTAACATGGAGAAGGTAGAGGAATGAGTTTGTAAGAACATTTTGTACAAGAGTAGAAAAAGCCATGTGAGTGCAACACATCAGATTCTCGTAACTTGGGAAGGTGATTGTGAGCCACCTCTTTGTTTTATAGTGTTTTTACAGTACCTTCCAATGGTAGAGAACCGAGTCGCCCCCCCTCCCCCCCCCCCCCCAAAAAAAAACAACAGCTTACTCGCATATTACATACAAATTTGAATGCTTATCAATTGACAATAGACTCATTTGAGCATTATTCTACCCCATTTTATCACTATGAATTAAACAGGAAGTTAGTCACTTAAAAACACAAACAAATAAAAAAATAACTCAAGGATTTATCAATGTACCACCGTAGTGGGTGATTGCCGGTGATTCGTTGCTTATTATTGCTCTCTTCTTCCTGTCTTTGTATTCTTAGCAACTCTTCTTTATTTAATTAAAATGTTTATAATTTATAGGGGATTTTAGTCCCATTCTCCGCTAATGGTGCTTCATACACCAGTTTTTGCGTTCTGAAGGGAAACTTCATGAACAAGGGGCAAATTTTTGTGAGTCAACAGTAGGCACCCATTAATACCTCAATACAGTATCCCCCCCCCCTTTTTTTACAAAATTAACAGAAGGGAGGGTGATTTTGCCTTTTTACTCTCTCTCTCTCTACTGGTAAGTAGTGGAATATTCCACTCAAAAATTCGATGTGGAGATTTCACTGGAAATATATGTTTTGAAAACCCCTGAATCAAAAAAAAGCAAAAAAAAAATTAGAGAAAGGTCCGTGCGTGTGTGTCTGTGTGTCAGTCTGTGGACAGCATAACACAAAAACGAAACTGGGTTAAAAACCAAAGTTGGTAGTTAAGTTTAATGTCTTTCAAGGATGCGACACGAAGATTTTGAAGAAAATAGCTCCCCCCTGAACTACCCTTTACGTGGAAAAGTTTTCGAAAATTTTTATTTTCTTGAAAATGGCTCCCACGATTTTGATTAAAACTCCATATGTTGGTGTTACTTTTATGACAAGTGAAATGTATATCTGAATTTCCTGGCTATAGCCCCTATAGTTGTATTTACTCTGAACGACTTTTGCATAACTGGTAAACCGTTAGAGATAGATCAAATCATACTATACAAAAATGTAGATCTTGCTAAAATACACTATTTATGTCCGAATACATTTTCTTGTAGAGTGAACCATTTCTGAGATATTCCCTGTTATGTGTGTGAGTTTCGGGAAACTTAAAACTCTCGTGAAATGGAACATCGTTGTTCATTTTTTTATATGTTAAGTGTGCAAAGAGAACGGAATCTCAAAGCTTTAAAAGATTTGACCATCGCACAAAGCCTACTGTTTTCTAACATTACCCTTGCACCTACAAGGAAATAAGCAATAGGATAATTTGTACAAATGTGTATCTTAACTAACACGAAGAAGATATAGGAATAAGAATTTGTAAGAGTAGAGAAAGTCATGTAAGTGCAACGTATCAGATTTTTTTCTTCTAATACCGTCTTTCTTGGTTGGCATGAACATTTAATTATATTTCTGTGAATTTGCAGAGTTGTGTTAGTGTAGAACTGTGTTACCAACTTGTCACAGATCAATAATCTGGCCACGTGTAGTTTCTGATGCATAGAACATGGTGTGAATCAAGCAGCAGTTGAGTAACGATTTACTGAGACGACAGAAGTTATCAATACTTCCTTTTCTAGCCAACGTGTCATTGGTTATAACTATGTGCAGCCAGTAGCATGAATATTATTGTCATTGAAGAGTGGTAGGTAGAGGAAAAGAAGGGGAAAGTATGAAGGCCTCGCTAAATTATCATGGTGCCCTTGCATTTTACTAAGTTCGTTTACAGTATAAAAGGGCACATGGTCTAGAAGCGGAACTACTCGTTCGTTGTACTTACCTTACCTTGTTGAAAATGTTCGGGTACCCAGAACATTATTTCACAGAAATTGAAAGATCTACACATAATTTGAATTTGGGTTTAGAACTTTCCCTGCATCATAACTTTTAAATACATCTTACCAAACAATATACTGGAGCTCCTGTCAGATAAGCCTACTGATTGTAGAGTAGCTGACGAACAATAGAAATAATAACCTTTGCCAAAGACGCTGTCTTTTCCGAACCTTTCGATACACAATTTCCTCAAACTATTCAGTGATCTTATACGTGACTGTAATCTCAAGCCTTGACCTCTGACACGCACAGAAGAAATTGTTCACAACAAAGATTGTCATTGTTTCTGGATTACAGTTCAGTTGCTATTTCCGCCTTATTCACGTATGTAAGGAGTTCCAAGTATGGAATAACAAAGAAACTAACAGTAAATGCTCCGTTGCTGTACTCCTACAACTATAATTATCGTTGTGTTGCAATTTCTAAAACTTGCATTCTGAGTGTTTTAAACTCTCATGTCGATGTGTCAATAAAGCTGATGCTACCTTTATTTGCTTATGGCATATGTTCTCTCTGGTTATTTTATCTATTGTTTACATTACTAAGGCTACTCATCAGTGAAATTTTGAAAATCTAGAGTTTTTATTGGATTCATTTGGAATTTTAACACAACAATCACTGTATAGTCAGGAGTAATTCTGCCAAATACCATACATTTAGTCAAGTTAGTTGCTAAGATATTTATATTTTTATATTTTTAAGTATTTTATGGTTGGTTCCCCAGGATGCAATTTTGATTTGAAAACCTTAATGATTATTAGTTGTGTTCTTTAATAAAATGTTAGCAAATTAATGAGATAATTTCTTAATTTTGTTTGGATAAAAATTCATTTTAAAGTATAAATTCATTATTTTTTCATTTAAATTTCTGTATGTAAACTTTATGTAATTACTCAGAAGTTATTTATGCTATGAACAAAGTCATCTCATTTCTTTATGTTATTTCTAAGCAAATACCTATACCAAATGTCATGCATATATACTGAAAACTGCATCGTGTGGAGCACTGTAAAGGGCAAAGGGTGTTAAAAATAAAAACTTGAGGAAACTAAGTATGAAGTGGTAACAAGGATATTGAAGCTGTATTGATTTAAATGGATATGGCCATTTACAGGCAATCAGTTAAACGGCCATGTGGCATAGTTAAAAAGGCCGTAAGGCTATAACAAGCTTGTCAAAATAAAGCAGAAGGTTTACACTATTTGATAAAACAAAATCCATTTTTGTCATTTTTGAATTCTTAGCCTTTTTACACAGTTGCGTATCCTTAAGTAACTAATTTACTTGTTTTAATTTTTTATTCTTTGTTTCATTGTGAAAATAATTCGAGAACAACAGTACTCACACAAAGATGTAGCTAAAACACGTTTCACAATGATCTTCAAACAAGTGGTATTCTTTTTGAGAACGTTCGAAGCTCCTTCTACTGTTATATTAATGTGGCTACAGCGTCGTGCACAGTAAAGTAGATTGATATGACTACCGTGCACACTTACAGGCCAAATGACGGTATCTTGGGGCGAAGGTCATAGGGTAGGTACACAGAAATAAAGGTAGTACTAACGACAAGGTGCTAAGGTAGTTTACGGCTTATTGAAGTAAAGCGTTCGTATTGAATAATTCACTGATAAAATTCTAGGGATGATTAGAAACAAATGCATAAATATCTTTCGAGACTAAATCAACTTGATGTTCCCCTATAGAAAATGTAGGAAGCTCACAAGAAAGACCCCGGAAAGTGACATGACCTCAACAGTGAATAAATACTCGATTAATAGCTCAGGCACACTGAATTCCAGCCGCGCCTACATTAGAACGTCACATTTTTAGCAGCAGGTTGACTGAAATAGCAGCACGCTGAGAGAAGACTATCATACATTTGGTGCAAAAGGTGTTCGTACACCTACAATTTAGTAACATTTTTATAAATAAATACCATAACTCAATATTTTACAGGGTTTTCTTTTGCTTTTATAACTGCCTCCAGTCTTCGTCGCATTGATTCTACTAGCTCCATTGTTGTATTTGGTTCAATGAAGTCCCATTCTTTTTAAAGTGCTTCTTTCAAGTCTTCTTTATTGAAAACGGTGCGGTTTCTAATTTTCTGCTCCTAAATAGACCACGGGTGTTCTATAGGGTTGATATATGGTTACTGAGGTGGTGTATGAAGTTGTTTTGGCGTGTTGTAAAGCCGCCACAAGCGAGTATTTACAACTGTGCGTAGTTTGGGGTCGTTGTCCTGCTGAAATATAGCGTTGTTCTCAAGACCTTGTTTCTCAGCACTAGCATAAAGATTTTGCTTTAAAATGGTCATAATCCCTCATTCCATCGATAAAGAGCAGTCGACCCACACCTGAAGCTTTCATGCAGTTCCAGGCCATCACTGAACCATCTCCGTGTTTCACTTTGGATACTTGATGTTTCAGATCCATCTCCGTATTCTTCTTTCAGTATACAATACATCTTACATCGGAACTGAAAATGTTAAACTTACTTTCGCCTGAAAAAATCACCATTTTCCAGAACGCTGATGCTTCATTCCGGGGATCTTACGAAATTTAATCGCATATTTGATTTTTCTTATTTACCCAGAACTTCCTCCGAGGTACTCGACCATAACATCCAGCTTCTCAATAAACATTGCACACAGTATTGGCTGAAATATTAATAGCACGTCTTCCCGTCGGACATATCCTTCATCTTGCTCTGTCGGCAACTATCGTCTTCCAGTTCTTGGCCTGTTTTGCATGGCTTTTAAAACGCACAACCTATCAATTATTGCCTGAACAGTCTGTTAGCAAGTTGAGACACTTGTCGCAGCTATTTGCTTCAATTATGGAGTTTAATTGTTAGTTTTCCTGTTTCTTCGCCGGTTTCCCTGCGATTGTTCGCTATTTAGACTTTTCTGTGGTTTGTTCTCCGACTACTCCCGCTCCATTTCCTATCACTGCTATCCACAGGTAGGCAGACAAGTGAATGTTGACTAGTTCTGCCTTTGACAGTCGTCTCTCAGGTGTAGAATCTCTTTTTGTGCCTATTTCAAACATGTTTTGGTGCATTTTGTATAATTTTTAAAGCTTCTACTCAGCATATTCAGGTTTTAATGGTCTACTTATGAAAGGCAGCATAGTGTTAATCAGAGCTGTACAACGTACACACCATGCAAAAACCGAAGCCACTTCCACATTTGCAGTGCCTTAACATACCACAGAAATTGATAATTGTGACATAATGGATGCGTTCTTAGAGTAGTTTGGTGAAAGATTTAATTTAAGATTTGCAAGCTCTCAAATCTAAAATGCATCTCTTTTCCTTGCACTATTCTATTGATTCCGAGAATATTCCAGATGAACTTCAATTAGAACTTGCTGATTTATGCTGTGATTCAAATCTAAAAAGGCGTGTAGCGATAATACTGTCAGTTTTTATCAAGGCTTTCATCCACAGAAGTACTCAGAATTTCCTAAATTTATTGCAGAAATCATATGTATGTTTGGCAACACACATTTGCGAAAAAAAGAAAAAACTCTCTAATAAACTTCAAGAAGTGCCGTGAAAGAACAAAATTGTCTGGTGACAACCTTACGTCTGCCCTGAGACTTGACTCTATAACTAATGTTCCACCAAGTATTAAGATGCTAGTGGAAAAGTATAAACTGGGCATAATAAATGGGTAATTAGGTTCAAAATGTGACAACAAGTAGAGATTTTAATGGGGAGCTATTTTAATTTTATTTTTACTTTCTCTACTAGTAAGTATTGTATTCCACCCAAAACAAAATTGCCATGGTTTCATTTAAAATTCTGAGGTTGAGTCCAGAGGGCCCAATAGGAGGCTCCATGAAAATAGATTCCATATCACAATTTGGAAGAGCTCTTGCTCCTATAAGGTTTGGAATTCTTGGCATTTGTTCTTTCCTGTTCGTTTAAGAGATATTCATCTGTAACACTTTATATGAGTCACCCTGAATAAAGACGTGCTACTAAAAGATTTGACTATTGCTTATGCCTATTTTTCCTCCTAATCCCTTTGTACTCATAAGGAAATATGTGATAAGCCAATTTCTGCAAATGTTTATCTCGATTAATATGAAGTAGAGAGAAGAATAAGCGTTTCTACAAATGGGACAGAAAATCATGTGAGTTAACCACCAAATAATTTTAGTAAGTAGGGGAAGCATTGTATTCGACCCAAAAGTTCGATGTCGAGATTTCACCGGAAATGTATGTTTTGAGACAAAATCTGGTGTGTTGCACTCACACGACTTTCTCTACTTTTGTAGTAACCACTCTTATACTCTTATTCCTATATTTCCTTCGTGTTAGTTGAGATAAACATTTGCAGAAATTATCTTATTGCTTATTTCCTTGTAGGTACAAGGGGTATATGGGCATACAGTAGGCTTTGAGCGATTCTCTTTGTACGGTTAACATACAAAAAATGAACAAAAATGTTTCATTTGACGAATGTTTAAGTTTTCCGAAACTGACCCAAATAACAACGAATATCTACGAAATGGTTCACTCTGCACAAAACTTTATTTGGAAATACATTTTGCATTTTAGTGAGCTCCACATTTCATGTGTGGTAAGATTTTGTCTATCTTTTCGGGTTTACGAGTTCTTCAAAAGTAATCCAGAGGAAACAGGACCACATGAGCTATACCAGAAAATTCAAAATATACATTTCAGGTTTACTTCCTCTACTGGTAAGTAGAGGAAGTATTGTATGCCACCCAAAATTTCGATGTAGAGATTTCACCAGAAATGTGCTTTGAGACCCCCCTGAATACAAAAAGCACTTTTAGAAAAAGCTCCGCGCGCGCGCGCGTGTGTGTGTCTGTCTGTCTGTGTCTGTCAGTCTTTGTACAGCGTAACTCAAAAACGAAAAGTGCTTTAAAAAACAAAGTTCGTATTTAAGTTTAATGCCTTTTAAGGATGCGACACGGAGGTTTTGAAGGAAATAGCCCCACCCTAAACTAAGCTGTGAACAACGTAACTCAAAAACGAAAACTCATTTAAAACCCAAAGTTGACATTTATATTTAATATCTTTCAAGGGTGTGACGAAAAGAGTTTTTAAGAAAATTTCTTCACCCTAAACTATCCTTTACATGGAAATTTTAGAATATTTTAATTTTCTAGAAAATGGCTCTAACGAGCTTGATTAAAATGGCACATGTTTATAATATTTTTAAGGAAAATGAAATGTACATTTTGAATATTCTGGCCTTGGCCCAATTAGTAGTATTTGCTCTTGATGACTCTTGCATAGCTACTAAACCGTAAGAGATGGATCAAATTTTACCATAAAAATGTAGATGTCGTTAAAACTCACAAGCTATGTGCAAATGCATTCTTTGGGCAGTGAACCACTTCGTAGATATCCCTTGTTATTTGAGTGAATTTTTCAATACTTAAACATTTCTCAAATGGAAGGTCGTTATTCACTCTTTTATCTCCTGGCCGTGTAAAGAGAACGAATTTCAAAGCCTTTATATCAGGTGCGTCAGTCGCGCCTTATGTTTTTTGGAAGGTAGGCCACCTATCTAACGGCATGTGCGTCTTAATCCAGTCTTGCGCTTACTAAAATGTATTGCTTGACGTTTTTAAAGAGAGGAATGCGCAAAATTGAGAGCAACAGTGCTTTAAGGGACAGAACGTACTCCACGCTAAAGTACACCTCAAAAACATACGACTTGTTTACTGAGAGCGAATTCCGGTTTCCGGCCAATTTTACAAACCTTTTATTAGAGTATACATTGCAACGTAATTCAGTAAACGCCTCAGAAAAAATGGACCTATCATATGAGTACACTAACAACGTCAGCTAAAAAGAAAATGGTGGATTCTTGTACTTAGAGCAGGGATTGGCTGCGAAAAATTAGGCAAACATTAAGGACCTGCCTCATTCACCATGGACCCGTACAGTCAAAACGGACATGTTATTAAACAACGGCTTATTTACATTTTTGGGTGAACTATGCCTCGTGCATCTCAATTAATATGCATAACAGCTTTTGCCATTTAAGTAATAATATTAAAACGCCCAGTAAATGATTAAAACTGTCTTAAAGCACTAAATCAAGCACGCAAACTTGCGAGGTGGCAATGGCATAGCGCCAGGCATACAAGTCCTACTATTACACGCGGTACGTGCTTTCAGTCAAGTCTCGAAATAGCTGACTAGGATTGTGACGTGTACTCTAACACTAACCCCCAATAACACGGGTTCGAGTCTCAGCATTGTAAATATTTTTTTTATGTTCATCAAAACTTGGATACCGAATTCACAATAATCTACTTATAAAGTCCCTGAGGGTTCAGGACATAATTTAAATCGTTTTTGGTTGTCTGCATTTTGTATTGACCAGTTATAATGACTTCTGGCCCATTGGACTGGCATGATGTAGTGTGTCGCAAATGCCGACCCCTGCGTTCTCCACATGCCAGTCTTTCATTGTGTATTCAACAGACGAGTACGTAGATATGCTTTTGATCTACGGAGAAGCAAGAACAAATACACCAGTGGCTCAGCATCTATATTGGGAGAGATATCCCAACAGACGACAACCAACAGCAAACACCTTCCGGAATATTGAAAGGCGTCTGCGTGTAACAGTGTCATTTGCAGGAATGCCTCCTCATAGACACGCACCAGCAACATCGGATGTTAATGCAGAATCAGTTTTGAATGCCAGGCAGAACACTCCGCATACTAGTACACGGTCAGTTGCTTAGGAGGTGAATATCAGCCAATCTTTTGTAGTGCGAATATTGAACACTAATAAGTTCCATCCTTATCGTTTGCACCTACACCAAGCACTTCACGGGGAGTTTTCGAAGCCCGAGTAACCTTTTGTGAATGGTTGCTGGAGCGAGTAGCAAGTGATGTGGGATTCGCATCCAGGATATTGTTTTCTGACGAATCAAGATTCCACAACAATGGAACTGAAAATCGTCACAATATACGCTATAGGAGTGTTGATAATCCTCATTGGGTAAGGGAGGCAGCATTCCAAGAGCAGTGGGGTGTAAATGTGTGGTGTGGAATCTTGGGAGACCACTTTGTTGGACCATCATTCTTTGAGTGACATCTAACAGGAGCACGCTACCTGGAATTCCTCCGTAGCTCACCCCTTATTATTAGGGAATGCACCACTGCAGGAGTGAACGATGTGGTTTCAACACAACGCCGCTCCTCCGTATGGGTCGAGGATCGCCTGCAATCATTTGAATGCTGTACATCCTGGTCATTGGATAGGGAGAAAAGGACCAGTCTCCTGGCCTGCCAGATCACGTGATCTGACACCCCTGGACTTCTTTCTCTGGGATTATTTAAAAGAACGCATTTATGCAGATGAGCTGGACAATCTAGAAACCCTTCGTCAGCGTATTACAGTGGCTTCTAGAAATGTTCAACTCGCCATGCTACACCAAGTCAGGGGTTCCAACCAACAGCATGCCCAGGCGTGCATTACCCAAGAAGGTCACCAGTTCGAGCACTTGCTTCGTTAGAGGAGTCGTGTTCCAGGAATAGAAAAAGGGTCATTCCAGCGCCGCAAAACACATCACAATGAAACGTTTTTAACAATAATTCATTGTCTGCAAAATTGAGTTTAACTTCCATGTTAAACTCTGTCAATGTAATTTCCTTGCTTTCTGTGTTCAAATGTGTATAAATGATCCTTATTTCAATTGCACCTACCTATAGGTGTGTTTAAACAACTACATAAATTGTAGTTCACCAATAAAGAAACATCAAACAATGCCATAAAACATACATAAAACATTAAAAATGAATATAATATTTTTCAGAATAATAATAATAATAATAATAATAATAATAATAATAATAATAATAATAATAATAATAATAATAATAATAATAATAATAATAATAATAATAATAATAATAATAATAATAATAATAATAATAATAATAATAATAATAATAATAATAATAATAATAATAATAATAATAATAATAATAATAATAATAATAATAATAATAATAATAATAATAATAATAATAATAATAATAATAATAATAATAATAATAATAATAATAATAATAATAATAATAATAATAATAATAATAATAATAATAATAATAATAATAATAATAATAATAATAATAATAATAATAATAATAATAATAATAATAATAATAATAATAATAATAATAATAATAATAATAATAATAATAATAATAATAATAATAATAATAATAATAATAATAATAATAATAATAATAATAATAATAATAATAATAATAATAATAATAATAATAATAATAATAATAATAATAATAATAATAATAATAATAATAATAATAATAATAATAATAATAATAATAATAATAATAATAATAATAATAATAATAATAATAATAATAATAATAATAATAATAATAATAATAATAATAATAATAATAATAATAATAATAATAATAATAATAATAATAATAATAATAATAATAATAATAATAATAATAATAATAATAATAATAATAATAATAATAATAATAATAATAATAATAATAATAATAATAATAATAATTTGTAAATTGTGAGGATTGCATGCTAAAAAAAATTACTACATGCAGGTGATTCGAACCACTTTTACAGCAGACAGAATACTTGGGAGTCTTGCCCGCGTTCCAACTGAGCTACTTAGTAACGTGTGAGGTAAACATTCCGTTTAAGATGTAATACTCGCTGGTTCCAGTGAACATTTGCAGAAGTGCAAACGTCAGTTGTCTAATTACGAATATATTAAAGGCGATGTGATAGCATCTATATTAGTACGAATACATCCATGTTAAATACGTGGGTAGAACTTAGTAATGGGATCGATGTTCTCATGTTGATGATTAAAATGCGGATTGCATAAAACTCGAGAATAAGGGGCAGCTGACTCACCTGGTATAGTTATCAGCTTTAAAATATTTGACTATCGCCCCTATATTCCCATATCCCCCTTGCACCAACAAGAAAATTGCCAATAAGACAATTTATGAAAAAGTTTATCTCGACTAGCATGAACAAGATAAAGGAATAGGAGTTTGTAAGAATAGTTAATACTAGAGTATCACATCAGATATTTTTCCTTGCTTTCAAAAATCTGTCTTGCCCTTTGGTTTGCTTTTAAGTGTCCAAAATACTCCAAAATGTTGCACACATTTCTGTCTTCTGGAATTTAGGCAAAGCAATACTTACAAAGCTTTTCGCGCGTACGTTTTGTACTCGTAGTAAGAGGACAAACTGTAATGCTTTCTCTACGGGAAACTTTATGGAAAAAGTTGTTTGTTTCTCCGTGTGAATCACTGGGTGCGGTTCAAAAAATAAAAACAAATGACGGTTTAGAACACTTGCCACTTTCGTAATATATAGTTTGAAAGTTAGCGAAATGCACGCGGCCTTGTGTTTCCTTGCCGTACTTTCAGATCGACCCAACCATTCATTTCCTGAGGGTCAAGGGATTGGATCCCGAGCTCTAGATGTATGTTTGGGTCCACAGTTCATGGTAACGCCTTACAGAATTAGAAAGCAGAAAAGTCCAGCATGTATTTGGAAGGATATTAAATAAAAAATGTGGGTATTAGATAATAAGCTTGTGCTAATATATAGAAAACCGAAGAAAGAATATGATGTGATGCACTTATGATTTTCTCTACTCTACCAACCACTCTTACAAACTCTTATTCCCATATCTTCTTCATGTTAGCTGAGATAAACATTTGCACAAATTATGTTATTGATTATTTCCTTGTAGGTGCAGCTCACCTCTGTAGCGCGGTGATAGCGTATTGCCTCACGTCCAAGAGGTCGTGTATTCGAATCTCGCTTAGAATGAGTTATGCGGATAAAGTTTTCCCTTGTCTTAGAAGACGAGTGTTGGGTAATTTAAACCTCTATGGGCCTTGGACTGATCTGAGCATCATTTCATCCATTTCATTCTTTCACCGTCCGATATGTCGTTGGAGGAGGACCTAAATAGGGGAGAAAAAAAAAAAAAAAAAAAAAAAAAAACTTGTAGGTGCAAGGGGAATATGGAAATACAGTAGGCTTTGAGCGGTAGTCAAATCTTTTAAAGCTTTGAGATTCCATTCCCTTTGCACAGCTAACATCCTATAAAAGGAATGATCAAAGATGTAGCATTCGATAGAAGCATAAGTTCTGCAAAACTAATGAGTAATAAGGCTTATCTCCGAAATAGTTCACTCTACAAAACAAATATTGAGACAGAAGTTTTGTACTTTAGCAAGATCTACATTTCTTTGTATAGTAAGACTTGGTCTATTTCTTACGGTTTACCAGTTATGCAGAAGTCATCCAGAGTAAATAGGACTACATGGCTTATAGCCAGAAAATTCAAAATATACGTTTCATTTGTCATAAAATTTATCTCAAATTGTTAGTCATTTTCAAGAAAATCGAAATTTTCCATGTAAAGGGTAGTTTAGGGTTGGGCTATTTTCTTCAAAATCTGTTTATCGCATCCTTGAAAGAAATTAAACTTAAATACCAACTTTGGTTTTTAACCGACTTTTCGTTTGCTTGTCACAGACTGACGCACGCACGCACGCACACACACACACACATACACACACACATACACACTCACACACATGGATATTTTTTAGAAATGCTTTTTTTGATTCAGGGGGTCTCAACACATATATTTCCGGTGAAATCTCGACATCGAATTTTTGGGTGGAATACAATACTTCCTTCTAGTTACCAGTAGAGAAAGTAAAAAGAGCGGAAAATAAATTTTAGAATGGAACGAGTAATCTAAAATAGTAATGATCTTACGGAAAAGAAAGTATAAGAGAAGTTGGTGAAAATAAGTGAATCAAACAGAGGAAAGTTAAGACAGGTTTGAACAAGGTTAATTAACTGTAGTCAAAGACTAAACAACACAGGTCATAAAATTCTATGTAGAGAACCGCAGACGGCTGCCACATGACAGAGAGGCTAGGGCCCAAGTCCATGGGTAGCCCAACATTTATATTCTTTGCTACTCAATAAATTCATATTGATATTCAAGTAGGGATAGCATATGCAGCAGACAAGAAGTTAACGGGCTTGATTAAACAGTCAATTTAAATTGTTGTTTTCTTTTTCAAAATATTCATTGCTTTCTCCACTACATATACTAAGTAGAGAAAATAGTGATTTCGACCCTAAAATTTGATGTCGAGATTTCACCAGAAATATATGTTTTAAGACCCCCTAAATAAAGAAAAGCATTTTTAGGAAAAGGTCTGTGTGTGTCTGTATGCGTGTTTGTCTGTGTGATTGCGTGTGTGTGTCTATGTGGGTGTGTGTGTGCGTGTGTGTGCGTGTGTGTGTGAGTGTATGCGGATACCCTAACTCTAAAGCGAAAAGTCGGTTAAATATCTAACCTGGTATTTAAGTTTAATATCTTTAAAGGGTGTGACACCAAGATTTTTCAAGAAAATTCCTCCACCATAAACTACCCTTTACATGGAAAATGTTTCGAAAATTTTGATTTTCTAAATAATAACTAACAATTTTTATTAAAATGCCATATGTCTAAGATATTTTTATGGCAAATTAAATATATATTTTGAATTTTCTGGCTATAGTCTATGTAGTCCTGTTTATTCTGGATACCTTTCTCATAGCTGTTAAATCGTAAGAGATAGAACAAATCTTACTACACAAAAATGTAGATCTTGCTAAAATACAATTTATGTCTAGATACATTTGTTTTTAGAGTGAACAGTTTCGGAGATATTTCTTGTTATTTGTGTGAGTTTTGGAATACTTCAACTTTCGCTAAGTGAGAGCTCGTTATTCATTTTTTATCTCTTAGCCATGCAAAGAGAACGGAATCTCAAAGCTTTAAAAGATTTGACTATCGCTCAAAGCCTACTGTATTCCCATATTCCCCTTGCACCTACAAGGAAATAGGCAGTAAGATAATTTCTGCAAATGCTTACCTTAACTAATACAAAGAAGATATATGAATGAGACTTTCTAACAATGGTTATTTCAAGAGTAAATAAAGTCATGTAAGTGCAACACATCTGATTTATGTTCCATTTATATGCCACCTTTAACATCGAAGCTCATGTCGGCGGCTTTTAACCCCTTGGAACAATGGCAATGGTATTTACTCGCTTAGCGGTGTATTGAACGTTGGATTCCTATTACTTTGGTTTTGTTTAAATTTATTACATTAAATTCACACACACACACACACACACACACACACACACACACACACACACATACACATACACACACATACATACACACACACACATCACACATACACACACACACACACACTCACATATTCGCATTGCTATTCATACCTGCAGACTGTAGGGAGGATGGGAATAATCCTAGTTATAGAAAAATATGCACCCTCCCAGCCGGGAGTCGAAGACCCGGCCCCTTGCACAGCCAGCAGGTGCTATATCGACGGGGCCAGCCAATATTCATTGTTGAATGCCTTCAGATTTTCCCACATTTTAAGTCCTAGAAGTTGTTACTGGGCAGCGCAGCCCTAGAATTAGGAAGGAAGATCAGGAAGAAAACACCGCGATTCCAAAGCGGGTTTTATATAAATTAAATTTTGTAAAACGTATTAACGTTTTACTTCACCTTCTTTTGTGTTAATGTTGACCCCCGTTGTGGTGCATTGATGTTCAAATGCCTCGACATAGCTAGAGTCGTCTAGCTGTATGCCTCCTTCCTATTTGATCTCCAAAGGATCGCAGTAATGTATGCATGTTAAGTTTATAAAGAAACAAATTTCGTCTCCTGAATCTTCGTAACGAGTTTTATTTCTTCTTAATAATCTTATACACCCAAGTAGACCAATATCACAATTTTGCACAATATTTTTATTCGTAGTTGCTTTATATAAATAAGTAGCCAATTGCTATACTTTCGAGAAATTATCCTTAATAGTCTTTTAAATCGTTGCTATTCTTATATACATAAATAACTGCAGAACTTTCGACAAAATTATCTTCTGTAATCTTTTCAAATCGTTGCTACTTATAACGGATACCCGATTGCAGCATTTTCGACTGAAATTAACTTCATGAAACTTACAACGTTGTGGTTGTTGATCTAGCACTGATACACAATTTCTGAATGCCTCTAGTTTGTTATTTTTAAGAGGGCTTATAAAAGAAGCCACACCAAGTCACAATCATGATATTAGCCACAGCCCTCCAAATGTCTGAGCTGCCACATCCTCCAACGAGATATTTCCCATCTTACTCCACTAAGTTTTCATTATTGAGTTACTTACACGAAACACCTGTATGCCTGTTTCAGCTAGCAGCAAACCTGAACTTACATCACACATGTTGTTTTATTATTGCCTTCAGGCGGTACCACAAAACAAGTACCGTTCGAATAAACTGTGGAATACGCTAGTGAAATTTTTCGATTTCCTCCCCTTGTGAATTTATTGCTCCAGATATCAGTAAACGGCTTACAAACCAGAAACAGTATCTGTAAGAGATAACGAGACATATGCTTGACGAAATAGAGCACACGTGGGTTACATAGACAAGCAAGTTGTTCACTTCAAGGGCGAATTCATCACTCTCACTCTCTCACACGCTATATTTTAAGCTTTATTGACTCATTTCCTGTGCTTCGAGTCGATTTTATTGCACTTTCACGAGCGTCAGTTTCCGAGTCTAGAAAGTAATAGAATTTACGCAATATGATTATCCCATTTACATAAAGACACTGCCCTAATGCCATGGCCAAACAACAGAATTAGAATCTGAAATATAGGAAATACACGCAAACGTATGGGTATAGTATAGGCGTCTTCAGTCCCTACCAAAATATTTAAAGTAACATAAGAGATAATCATCATCAGCATTGTTATCATCATCTCATCATCTTCAATCCATCTTCAACTGTTTTCTTCGTTTTCCACAGAAAGTGGAAAACCTTGCTGGTTTATAATTTAGAGCTATTTTCGGAAGTCTATCACAGTCCATCCTCCCCATATGTAACAGTCAATTATTTCTATGTAACAGTGCCGTATTTCTTCATTTATAGATTTCACTTTCAGTTCTATTCTTATTACCTCATTATTTATGTGTCTTGTTTTATATATCTTTTAGTTCTCAAGAATTTCATTTCAGATTCTTGTATCACGAAAAAAAATGACCATGTAACTCAGAACCTAATATTGCTCATGAAATACTCTTTCATGATGATAGCATCGGTGTATGGTGCGCTATTAGGGGAGAAAGGTTTCTCAGAGCTGTAGATCTAAAGTATATTATTACCAGTTGTACTACTTCACTGCATTATCCTTAATGTAAAAATAAATGGAATTTTGTTCAAATATGCACGTTATTTACTTTATAGCCTTAATTAGGAATGGATATATGTTAACAGTATTGTTAAACTAGCAATTTTATACGTAGTCCCTTCAGCTTCGAATTATCCAAGTTCCACTGTACATAGATATATAATAAAAACGTAATGAAGCCTTCAATTAGTAAGTTTAAGACTTGACAGGAAATACTTCTTAGTAAATAACAGCTCATGTAATATTTTACTTCAAAACATTTTTGCTTGTGTCATCTACAAGCCTGAGTGCAATACAACATAACGACCTTCCCAGTTATCATTGGTTTTCTTTCATACCTATTTCATGCCAAAGCAATATCGCATTGAAACTGCACTGTACACAATCATTATGCTTAACACGTCAGAAACGCGCATTTGTCAGCAGTTTAGCTAAGATAGAAGCAGGTTCAAAAATGATAAAAACAGAGGAATTAGGTTAGTCATGAATTCCTCATAAAGTCAAGGTCGACAGTTTTTTGTTTCACCTTCACAGTCATACTCTGGACCCTTTAGCGTAGCCACGAAAACAGAATCACGTATGCAATTGTATCTATCACGTACAATAATTGTATAAGTATCGGTCGTGATTTGTCACCAACGACAATTGATTTATCTGTTTCTCTGACCTATCACACACTGTAGGTAAGTAGGTGATGGCACGCAAACTCCTGCAAGATGTGCGTCATTACATGCCATTCCAGTCCAATTTATCTGTTTTCTCTACTCAATTCCACTTCAGAGATATCCTTTAAGGGACACTGGGAGTGAAATTTTAGTCAAAATTGTCAAAAAGTCGAAAATTATTTTTTTACCTTAAAATGTTCCTGGAACACCTGCGCATTTGGATCAGCTAACATGTTTTTATATCCCCCACTCCATGTGGTGATTACGGTCCTTTCAAATACTGTTCTTCTCTTAATGTACACAGGATGCTCCTATATAAAAGCCTGTTTTTCTCAAAACTGCATTTCTGCACATTCCAAAAGAAGGTCGCGCCTGAGTTTTCCTTCAAATTCAATGAAGATTTCCAAAAGTATTCATAAATGGCAGCTAAACAAAACTATGATTCAATATTGATGTTATCATTAACATGAATTCCAAAAACATTTTTTTCTATGAAAAAAGTCAATAATTTTTGAGATTCAATTTTCTTTGTTATTAAAAAATATGTACAGCATAATCAGCAACCTTATTTGAAATATCTCTTCATATAATTGTTACCCATGTTTTAGAGTACCAGTTCTGTCAATATAAAGCAATTTTGAAAAGTCAATAGACGCGAGCTACATTTTGAAAATGTGCCTATTAAATTCAAAAAATAATTTATATATCATAAACGAATGATCGAATTTTAATGAAATATGGTGTACCTGCTATTCTCATATAAATAAAAACACAGTAAAACTTTCAGAAAAATCTATCAAGAAATGTGGAACTTTAAAATTTCACTCCCAGTGTCCCTTAAAAAGTTACTCTTTAATCCCTTGGGACTGAAAATCACCGAACAATTATCAAATTGACCGTTTTTAGGTTTATGCATATAAATGTTCCCCAAGGCCTCAATCATCGGTTGACAGTGACATATTTTAGATTTCATCATTTTTAAAGGACTAGCACAGACTTTAAATTTAAACTTTCCGTTTTTATTTATTAAATTCTCGGTAGTATTTAACAAAATATGGGACAGAAAGCAATCAAAAACAACCAAATTCAGCGGAAAGCAGTGGTACTAGTTAGTTTATAAAATAATAACACTTAGGAATTTTCAGTTTTTGATGCGCATGGAATATTTTGAACATTAAGGTATTTTCGCATTGTAAATAAACTGAATAATTAACTCTCTCAAAATTATAAAACAGATTGTGCTGGAACATTGTGTGGTAGCTTATAATATAAACACCCTTAAGTATGCAAAATATTGATTTAATAACTACAAAAACAGAACATTCAACTTTCAGTCCTCATAAAATGAAGTTATGCCGACAAATTTTTTTCGGAGGGAGCAATATAGGCTTGATTTACATAACAAAGCAGAACTTCTTTTTTTGAAAGCCTAATCTCACTTTATTCAATCCCATGGCTAAAAGTCGAACCACGGACTTTTCGCTTTCCATGACCATACTGCTACTGCATGAGATAACACGACCAAATAGTCGTACGCACCGTATATACCTATCAATATTACAACATACAGCTCAAAGACGAGGCCGAAGGAGATCGCACTTGGAAAACCAAGATATTTCCACTAAATTGAACAAAGTTCAACTCATATTTGGGATAATAATAAGAGCTTTAAGAAATAAAACACAACAGTCAAGACCAATCATGTTATAAAACTTTATCTCTCAATATTAACTTTATAAAGACTGAACCGAGGTGATGTTTCTTCGAAAGGTTGTGGCTGTTAAATTATATTAAAAAGATCTGATGTGTTGTACTCACATGACTTTCTATACTTTTGTACTAGCTATTCTTACAAACTCTTATCCTTCTACGTTCTTTGTCAGTCGAGATAAACATATTTTGTAGAAATTAAAAAAGGAACATCTCTGTAATGGTTCATTCCAATAAAAATGCATTTGGACACAACTTGTATTTTTAAGGAGAATCACATATTTGTATAATATTTGGTCTATCTCTTTCGCTTTAATAGTTTTTCAAAAGTCATCAAGAGGAAACTTTGGTTTATAACCGAGCTTTCGAACTTGAGTTATATTGTGCACACGTACACGAACACACACACACACACACACACACACACACACACACACACACACACACACACACACACACACACACACACACACACAAACACACACACACAGCCACCAAGGCACGCAAAGACCTTTTTCTAAAACTGATTTTATTTGGATTCAAAGGGCCTCAAAACACATTTCCGGTGAAATCTCGAAATTCAAATTTTGGTTCGAATACAATACTTCCCCTATTTGCTATACATAGTAGAGAAAGTAAAAATGAAGACACGTCGATAGCTACATGTTCAATCTTACCGAAAGAATACAAAAGCAAAACTAACATGACAGGTGTCATAATTTTGGGAAACTTAAATTTTTTTCTGTTTAACGACGCTCTCAGTTGCCAGGATCAGCGTCACCGGTGTGACATAAGTTTGTCCCGCAGGAACTCTTTTACATGCCACTAAATCTACTGACGTGGAGCTGTCGTTTTTAAGCACACTTAAAAACATCCGGTCTGGGTCGAATTTGTACCCGCGACCTTGTGAACAGTAAGCCAACATCTAATCAACCACGCCACCCAGACGGACATATATATAGGGGAGTAAATAGTCACCGTATAACTAAACAAGAACTTGAAAACCAAGAGGACATAGAAACGTTAGCGGATCGAGGGCAACACGAACAGACAATATGCCTTATTCCTGTTGACTAAGTTGGAGTAGTAGTAGTAGTAGTAGTAGTAGTAGTAGTAGTAGTAGTAGTAGTAGTAGTAGTAGTAGTAGTAGTAGTAGTAGTAGTAGTGATGATGGTGGTGGTTGTGGTGCTGGTGGTGGTGATGGTGGCGGTGGTGGTGATGGTGGTTGTGCTGGTGGTGGTGATGGTGGTGGTGGTGATGGTGGTGGTGGTGATGGTGGTGGTGATGGTGGTGGTGATGGTGGTGGTGGTGGTGATGGTGGTGGTGCTGGTGATGGTGATGGTGGTGGTGGTAATGGCAGTGGTGGTGGTGGTGGTACTGGTGGTGGCGGTGGTAGTGGTGGTGATGGTTTTGGTGCTGCTGGTGGTGGTGGTGATGGTGGTGGTGCTAGTGATGGTGGTGGTGGTGATGGTAGTGGTGGTGGTGATAGTGGTGGTGGTGCTGGTGATGGTAATGGTGGTGGTGATGGTGGTGGTGGTGATGGTGGTGGTGGTGGTGCTGGTGATGGTGGTGGTGGTGATGGTAGTGGTGGTGATAGTGGTGGTGGTGATAGTAGTGGTGCTGGTGATGGTGGGGGTGATGGTAGTGGTGGTGGTGATAGTGGTGGTGGTAGTGCTGGTGATGGTGATGGAGTGGTGGTGATGGTGGTGATGGTGGTGGTGGTGATGGTGGTAGTGCTGGTGATGGTGATGGTGGTGGTGATGGTGGTGGTGGTGATGGTGCTGGTGATGGTAGTGGTGGTGGTGATAGTGATGGTAGTGGTGATGGTGGTGGTGATGGTGGTGGTGATGGTGGTGGTGATGGTGCTGGTGATGGTAGTGGTGATGGTGATGGTAGTGGTGGTGGTGATGGTGATGGTAGTGGTGGTGGTGATTGTGGTGGTGCTGGTGATGGTGGTGATGGTGATGGTAGTGGTGGTGGTGGTGCTGGTGATGGTGATGGTGGTGATGGTGGTGGTGGTAGTGGTCCCGGTGATGGTGATGGTGGTGGTGGTGGTGATGGTGATGGTGATGGTAGTGGTGGTGGTGCTGGTGGTGGTGGCGGCGGTGATGGTGACGACTCAAAGGCAACTTGCGGACTTTGAACAAGTGAATTTCTGTTAGTTGAACTCGTGAACGGGAAAAGAATTGCACATCCTCAGACTTGTTCATTTGGATAACATATGAGTGAGGTAGCATGGGAAAATGTAAACCACCATGAATAGTTTGGAAAGGTCTAATGCTATGAAAATAATTATTTCGTACGACTGCATATATTTAATAAACCTTTGTATTTTCTTTTCATTTCAAAGTTATATTAAATCTAAAACGAATTGAAAGGATTTCATAGGTGGTTTACAGAAAATTCCACATATAAAGTTATAGTCCTGATAGCCCAAATATGGGATCTTTAAATAAAAGTTCCTGAAAGCTTGAGAAAATTAAACATTTTGAGAAATGAAACTGTTTTCTAGGTAAACAGCTGTTTGGAGTTGGTGTTTCCTTAATGCTTCCTCTCCCAAAGTGGTCTCGGATTTTAATATGATGGAGGCGTTCTTATTTTTCTTTCTAGATAACTTCCATTTAACTTCTAGACAACTTCTATTTTCACAGATCCCAATATTGAATTTTTGGCTCGAATTAGACCGACACTTCCTCTAAAATAGTTATGTAACAGGTAGAGAAAACAGACAGCTGATGTGTCACATTTACACGACCTTCTCTACCCACTACAATACCATAAATCCTTTGCATATTGTGGTATTCATATAAAAAGGTATTTTTGTGATGGACTGACACAGTTCTTTCATTTTTGACTGAAAATAATAATCTGAAATTAATAATAACGTGGCTGCATACACAATACATATAATTAAACACAAACCGTCGAATTTGTTTCATCATTGCTGCCAATGAATCCACGAGAAAAAATTTAATGGCTAACATTGATGTTATTTTCTCTAGTAATTATGGTTTTACTATATCTCATGTACATGCTATACTAGCGATGTCCAACCTTGTCTCTTTGTAGACGCTTACATAATTAGCGGCTATTCCCCACCTCCTGCTTCAGTCAGAACAAAAACAAGCCATTCAATGGTAGTGTCTATGTTACACCTTCAATTGTCTGGTAATGTGCTCAGAAGACCTCTTCATTCTGGATCACTTTTGGATAAACGATAAACAGTAAGAGACAGACTCTTACTAAATAAAAAATGTGGATCTCGTTAAAACCCACGATTTTTGTCAACCACTTCTTTTTACTTTCTCTACTGGTAAGTAGGGGAAGTATTGTATTCCACCCAAAAATTAGATGTCGAGATTTCACCGGAAATATATGTTTTGAGACCCCTGGATAAACAAAAGCATTTTTAAAAAAAGGTCCGTGTCAGTCTGTGTGTCTGTGTGTCAGTCTGTGGACAATATAACTCAAAAACGAAAAGTCGGTTAAAAACCAAAGTTGCGACATGAAGATTTTGAAGAAAATAGCCCCACCCAAAATTACCCTTTACATGGAAAATTTTGATTTTCTTGAAAATAGCTCTAACGATTTTGATTAAAATGTCATATGTTTGAGATATTTTTATGGCAAATGAAATGTATATCTTGAATTTTCTGGCCATAGCCCCTGTAGTCGTATTTACTCTGGACGACTTTTGTATAACTGGTAAACCGTTAGCGATAAACCAAGTCATACTACATAAAAATGTAGATCTTGCTAAAATATATAACTTATGTCTCAATGAATTTTCTTGTAGGGTTAACCATTTCGGAGATATTCCTTGTTATGTGTGTGAGGTTGGGAAAACTTAAAACTTTCGTGAAATGGATTATCGTTCTTCATTTTTTTATATGGTAAGTGTGCAAAGAGAAGAGAATCTCTAAGCTTCAAAAGCTATCGCTCAAAGCCTTCTGTACCCCTTTGCACCTATAAGGAAATAAGCAATAAGGTAATTTGTACAAATATTTATCTCAACTAAGACGAAGAAGATGTAGGAATAAGAATTTGTACAAATAGTTTTGTACAAGAGCAGAGAAAGTCATTTGAGTGCAGCACATCATATTTTTTGCTTTCGTTTTCTTTTCATTTTCTAGATATTCTTTATTATTTGTTTGAACTTGCGAATACCTATAGTTTTCTCTAATAGGAATGTTATTTGCATTTGTATCCCTTGGCCTTACAAAGAGAACGGAAATTCAAAGGTATCACACAGCAACCAGTTCTGAAAACGCTTCACTATCGCTTAAGGCCTACTATATTCTCATATTCCCCTTGCACCTACAAGAAAAGTACCAATAAATTAATTTTTTGAAAATGCTTGTATCAATTAAAATGAAGAAGATAGAGACATAAGCATTTGCAAGAATGGTGTATACAAGAATGAGTATAGCTCTACGTATATTTGCGAACAGAGTTTTTCCAAATTGAACTATATTAAAAGTCTGTATCACTATGTTATGCGACAATCACTTAGTAGATCTTCTAAGGCTTCAACTTTCTCACCAAATATTGATAGACTTTTTTAATGTAAGCAGAACCAAGGAAGTCACTAATGAACATATGTTTATCGCATAAGATTTGAAGGTGTATTCGTAAATCAAGCGCAACGTACATATAACAAAACCGCCACTGCAACACAATGCACGTCTGTGTGTTACAAGAGCGGCACCGTTGACATAAAGTGGAATCAGATAAATCCGCCTCCCATCTTTCACAAGCGTTGGACATTACTGTGCTATCTTACAAAAGTTTATTGTTTACCTATTTAATTAAAACAAACTTTTGCAGAAATGGTTTTTTCATTACGCATTCTCTTTTAGCTACGAAGAATATTCATGAGGTCAAAGCCTTAATCATGGCTTTGAAATTTCATGTCTTTACATGAAATTGTGAGAAGCGACTGAATGTGCACTTAAAGGTCTGTTAGATTCACATGATTTTGGCTACTGTCTATAGTTTGCTCTATGTAACTTCTACAAGTTATTTTCCCAAACCTCATCTTTCTATCTGTTGCATGTTGATAGAGATAAACGTTATTTTTATCATACATATCTTTGTGAGTACAAGGGAGATAAAGTAAACCAAAGCTTTAAAAATGCTATATGCTGGCCATGAATTTTCATATCTTTCCATTATATCTCGAGAAAGAACTGAATAGCAACTTCACTGAAAAGCATCTGATAAGTCACATTTGCATGTCTTTGTCCAACCAGTATCCTATTAGAGAAAATATTGTTAGACAATGTTATTTTACTATGTACAGGGTCAAAAAAAAGGAAGCGAAAACTGAAACTGAAACCACAATGAGATGTTTGGAAGGGTCGTGCTGGCATGAAGACTTTTTTTGGACAAACAAACAAAATGTTGAATTAATGAATAAATCACAATGTTTTCATTCGGAAATCGTATTAACAAGCAGTTAATGTTCAATACTTGCTCCAATGCAAGTAAAACAAGCATATACAACCATGGAAAAATGATTGAGCGCGTTAGGAGAGAAGAATATTTTCAAGTTCCACGTCGTGTGACAGTGCGGTTTACACAAGTCGATGTTCCAACATGCAGCTGAGTTTATTCATAGTTCTTGATCCATATGGTATCGCCTATCGGAGACACAAATGCGAGTGGTGATTCAAGACACAGCTTATTTGTGTGTCCGACAGAAGATAACATATTATGGATCACAGAATACAAATAAACTCAACTGCATGTTGAAATATTGACTTGTGTCAAGTGCGCTGCCGCACGACGTAGAACTTGAAAATATTCTGCTCTCCTAATGTGCCCAGTCATTTTTTCCACGTCTGTACAGTTTGGTGCATGTGTCACTCACGTACCCGTCACCTGCCGGCTGTTAAATACGTAATTGCAGCAGTCCAAATCTGCTGCTTAGTTTATTAACTCTAGACTCATCGTACTTCATTTAAAACCTCCACCTGGGTGATTCTGACTGACTAAATGTAAGGACCCTGCCCTCTGCTCTGAAGTGGCAACATTCCAGTTGGCTTTAGGATCAATTTGACTCAGCCATCCTCCCGGGGGGGGGGGGTGCCCAGTCAGGAACATAGATGCAAAAGATCACCTTTCGGTGGAGATGCGAATTTCCTTCCGCAAGTTGTCATTGAGTCAACGTTCTCTTAACGCTGAATAATTGTTACTGACCAAGCAGTTAGACTGAGTCAGCTCAGCGGTCATATTTACATAAGCACTTTACCCTCCACCCACCAGCAACAGCAATACAAGCTCTGTCCTTTTACTCTTGTGCAACGATAGCCTGAAAGGTCTGCCCTCTGTTTTCAAAGGCACACGTATTGAAGATATGGGCCTTATAACAGCTCCTTCACCTAAAAACTTCTTGAAATGAGCTGAAGGGTTGGCCGTTAAATGCAAGCATGCATGCAGAGTGATGTGAAAGTAAAGTGCAGCAAACAATGAAAACTGGATCTGTAATTTCACTTCGTGCGGCCAATCTTTATCGCTTTATCGCTGCTGCTTTCCAACTCCGATGTTTGACCACGATGTATCGATAGGGAATAATCGTTTTTTAATTAACGTCCTCCAACGTAATGTCATATCGGACGGTGAATGAATGAAACGGGTGAAATGGTGCTCAAGTGAGATTGAGGTCCACAGAGCTTTAAGTTACCCAACATTCATCTTCTCAGGATAAGGGAAAACCTTAAACTTAACTTACCCTAAGCTATATTTGAACTCGCAAACTCTTGAACGTGAGGCAGACACGCTAACCATCACGCTACCGAGGCGGGCAGGAATAATCGCTGTGCAGCATTGATTCATTGGATACAGCAATTTCAAAACTTGTAATCACACCTCTCATGGAAGTAATGGTAACTCTGTGACTCTATGACAACTTGTGGAAGGGCACTTAGCACTTCGACCGAAAGGTGACCCTTTGTTCCAATGTCTCTAACGGGGTAACACCTGGGAGGGTGGAGGAGGCGAATGGATCATAAGGGTGGCCGGAACCTTGTCACGACAGAGTCGGTGGTAGGGTCCCTACATTTTCCCAGTTATAATCAGAAGTTACAAGCACCCCGGCGGAGGCTGGCTCAGCCCGGTTACTCTCCCACCCCTTCCGGGGGGCACGGGACTCGGAAACCGGCTCCCCTCCCCCTTTAGGTTTGCACCATTCCATAGGGAGCCCGAAAACCAGGTGGCTCGCCTTCCAATCCTGGGGACAAGATTTCCAGGGTGAACTGAAATTATTAATGTAAAGAAATGGAGGGATAGGAAATACGAAGGATATAGAAATCCTTCGCCTATGAACCTGAAGGAACCTCCGAAAATGCCCATGGTTCAGGAAGGCCGGCCAGGGGGATCGAACCCGTGGCCTCCCGAATGCGGACCACAGACATTACCCCCTGCGCCATCCAACTCGGTAATGGTAACTCTTACATTGATTTGCAGACTTTCTTGCAACTTGACAGGTGACAGCGCAATTTTTTTTTTCAAAATGGTAACTAATCAATTTTTATCTTTGAAGTTCTTGAAGAATTCTATATTTCTGTATTTGTTCTACATTTGACTTATTTAACTTTCAACACCTAACAATAGTGAAGTTCATGATGTGAATCACATTGTTTGTGGAGCATATACGAGTAACTAATTACTGCTATTTTAAAATGCAGTCGGTCATATAGTGCAATCCTACAAACTCTCCACTTCACCACCTTAAGGTAAAGGAGATATGTTATTTTCACAGTTTTTGTCACTTTCCCTAAATTATACCACATTATATAAATGATAACAGTGATGTTGCAGCCCCCTCCACTACCACCATTTACCGTATTCATTATGATACAGGGAACACAGTATTGTCGCGCCAGCCGCGAGCCGGGCGCTGCTAGTGAGAGTTGGCGTCGGCGGCCTGGGCTCTGCAGGCAACAGAAAGGCCCTCACCTGCCTTAATGACCCGACCTCCGGCAGGACAACGGGTCAAACGGGAACAGTAGCTATTGTCTGCTGTTCAACAATCTAGATGTTCCTCTTTATTCACTCTCAAGCATTCCATTTGCAGAATTCTCTCACTGTGTGAGGCATTATATAAGGGACTCGCTCGTGCCCAGAGACTGAGTTGTACTAGTAGCGCTCAGTGAATCGAGCGACTGGGATTCGTGCAGTTCAGTGCGGGTACTGATCTGACAGTTCTATATTACGATTCCATTCGATAGTTGTTATGTTGTTCTGAGTTCGTACGAAAGTGATCTAAGGGTAACGTTGGCGCTGACCTGACTAGAAGGCAATAACGTGTTTTAGCAGTAACTGGTGTTTCTTATTTGTCATAGTGTTATACAGGTTACTGAAAACAAAAGTCGGATGCGTTGCACGCACAAGTATTTCTCTACTCTTATACTAACTATTCTCACTCTTATTCCTCTATCTTCTTCATGTTAGTCGAGATAAATACTTGTAGAAATTATCTTATTGCTGATTTACTTGTAGGGGCAAGAGAAATATGCAAATACAGTAGACTTTGAGCGATAGTCAAATATTTTAATGCTTTGAAACTCAGTTCTCTTTGCACGGCAAGGAGATAAAAAACTGAATGCCGACCTGCCATTTGAGAAAAGCTAATTGCAAAACCCGCATAAATAACAAGGAATATCTCCCAAATACTTCACTACACAAACAAAATGCATTTGGACAGAGCTTCTGTGATTTAACGAGATCTACATTTTTGTATAATAAGAATTGGTCTATATCTCACGGTTTACCAGTTATATAAAAGTCATCAAGAGCAAACACGACTACAAGGGCTATAACAAGAAAGTGAAAGATAATTATACATTTCATTTACGATAAAAATATCTTAACCATATGGCATTTTAATCAACATCTTTAGAAGGATTTTTGAGAAAATAAAACATGTTCCAAGTAAAGGCTAGTTTAGGGTAAAGGAATTTTATTGAAAATCCTTAAAACATATTAAACTTAAATACCGACTTTGGTTTTTAACCGATTTTTCGTTTTTGAGTTATGCAATTCTCTCTCTCTCTCTCTCACACACACACACACGCGCGCGCCTTTTCTATAAAACTGCTCTTTTATTGAAGGGGCCTCAAAACGTATATTTCCAGTAAAATCTCGACATCTTAACTTTACATCATGTAGTAAACTAAACTAAACCCCGGCGTGACAGCCCACAAGGGGCCAAGGCCTACCGCCCAGCCGCTGCGTCCCCCACCTCTGCCCACTACAGGCGTCATTGGTGAGGTACAGTATTGGAGGGTGGAACGTGGTCAGCGCCCCGAACCCTCCCGGCCAGTTATGCGGTCTTCTATGCTAATTCTCTATCAAGTAGCTCCTCAATTGGTCCCCACGGGACCTAACGAGGCTGAGTGTACCCCATGCCAGACCTCCCAGAGGAGATAAAATCCCCGTGCTGGTACCGGGGATCGAACTCCGGGTCCTCCACGCCAGAGGCGAGCGCGCTACCAACTGCGCTACGGAGGCGGTCATCATGTAGTAAAGAAAGTAGAAATAATTGATGCCATATTTGCAAAAGACTTTCTGCTATTGTTTTTAAGCCCCATTTGTACCGACTTTAACTTCAATGATCATACCGGCAGTGATTCCTTTGGAACATATTAGCTATAGGTAATTGTCGGTCTGGGTGACACAGTTGGTTAGACACTGGCCTGCTGATCCCAGGTCGCGGGTTCCGGCCCAGCCCGATGATTCTTAAGTTTTCTTAAAAGCGACAGCCCATGTCAGTAGATTTACTGGCATATAAAAGAACTCCTGCGGAACAAAATTCCGGCACACTGGCAACGCTGATGTGAGTTTGTCAATTGACAGATCGTTAAACAACAAAATAATTTTAATAGATAAGGCTGTTAATTAGGGTGCAGTGGATTTTGAGTCTTTGTTTCTTTTTCTTTTCTTTAATTTTCCTTTTTTTTAACAGAAGATCTGGCACACACATTCATACTGCCATTCTTACTGGGGAGGATATAGAATAATCTTGGCTAGAGAGAAAAATTCCACTGCGCAACCGGGGATCCAACCCGAGACCCTTTGCACATTAGGTAGGTGCTCTATCGGCTGAGCTAGGGAGCCAGTCACCGCCAGTCAGTCACTGTTGGCCATTATAATATCGTAAATGATGTCATGAATTTAAAGTTGTTAGTATAGAGGTAATTGTAATAATTGTTTTGGTATATCCGAAAAAATAAAAAGGTTCGCCTGAGGCCATGATTATTTTTCTCCTGATTTTTGGAGCAATTATGCTAGACAAATAGTGTATACCAGACAAATTGCGCTAGTTCTGTAGCCTTTTTCCTTTAGTGCTTCCATCTGCTTGAATAACCCACTGAAAAGTGGTGAAGGCTTTTAGTCAGCTTTACGTGTTGTATATTTTATAGCCATTGATTACATAGGAGTGACGAAACCTTGGTTCCTCACACTGAAGTTATTTAGTTCCTTATTAACTAGAAACCAAAAACATACCTCAAGCAGGGCGTCCGGAATACTGTATTTGAATCCGAGACTCTCAAGTGCAAGCCATTAACACCCACCGGTGCCAACTACAGACAAGAGGCATTGAGCAATTTGTGTAACATACATCTTCTTCGAATTTAAGAATGAATTTTGCTTGGCGTTTGTAGTTTTCTGCTGGTGATTCCCTGATTAGCCCTTTTATTTCCTGACATTCGAACAAGGCTCCCAAGCTAACTTTTCACCACCTTTGAGGATAATGTTGAAATGCGCGTCTTTGTACAGTTGGTGTAGCTGGAGACCTATGAAAAATCCCTCTTTTATTTTCGCCGCACGAAATTTCTCGCGCAAATAGAGAAATGCTTCCTCAGTTTTGTCCATTGGTTTAACACAGTTTTCAATTGGACCCAATTGTATATGGGAAGCAGAGACAATTATGTCCTTGGATATGACAAGTGCTTCGTGTATAGCATTACGATATCCTGGTTCAAGTGATAGACGCTGAAGAAAATCTCTCTTTCCTGCAGCACACAACCAGAACACAGCTAGAAAAAAATACGCTTCCCTTTGTTGCTACCAGCCTGGGCTAAAAATAGCAACAAAATGCACACAGCTAATGAGAAGGGACTGACAACAAATGCTAATAAAATATACTATAATTAACTATAATTAAATGCACCCTTTGGAAGCAGGAGCTAATTCGATTATTTAATTTTCGTTTTCGTTATCAGCGTGATCGATACAGTTAACGTTTATTTCATCCCAATTACACTTTGACTATTGGCTGCGGAAGCAGAAAATTGGCATACTCCAGCCCATTGCGCCACGACAATAAGCATACAATTACAAATAGATACATATAACACAAGTTCTAGCGAATCTCTGTATTCCTCTACCTATATTTGATATGCAAAATGGAGGCACATATAGCAGCTCTATAGGGGTTAAACTATAGGGACAGCGAAGCTAAATGAACACTTACGACTTTGTAAAAAAGGGGCACTAACCTAACAGTCAGAATACAACTAACATTTGCAATGCATGTAACAGGTTTGTGTTTGAGGGCAAGTTATGGTTCATGAACGGAACTTCACAGTTTAAATAGCACTATATTTTAGCGAATATCCTATAATGGTTGAAAAATGCCAAACCTTTAGTTCATTGACATTCGCTAAAGTACAACCTGTATACAAGTAGGCTCTAAGGTGGTGATTGGCCCATGAAGTCTGTTAGCAAATAGTAGTGTTTCAATTAAAAGTAGATTTCTATTAATAGACCAAGAATAAAACTGCAACCATATGCCTTTCTATGAATTCAAAATCTTCAGAATGGCATCAGCATGTTCTTCAGCTGCAACGCACGATCTGCGAACATAAATTAAACAATCATCACCAAGTTTGGTCTGGAGGTATTTGCTGTTTACCGCCAAGGACATCAAGATAAGACGACCCAATTAGCTACCCTTGAAGCACCAGAGCAGGCTATTCCTGCTTTATTTCAGCAGAGGTAATAATACGTTTAGCAGACCCATTTATATCACAAATGCTTTTAAGTAGATGATAATCTATAGTTAATTACTTTCAATTAAGTTCGTATTATTAAACAAAAGCAGAAAAGTTAAAATCAACCATTTTTACTTTCTCTACTACGTATGGTAAGAAGAGGAAGTATTGTACTCGTATTAGACCTAAAATTCGATGTAGAGATTTCACCGGAAATGTATTTTGAGATCCCTAATTTAAAAAAAAGCAAAAGATGTATGTGCGTGCGTGCGTGTGTGTGTGTGTGTGTGTGTGTGTGTGTGTGTGTGTGTGTGTGTGTGTGTGTGTGTGTGTGAACAGCAGAAAAAACGAAAAGTGCGTTAAAACCAAAATTGGCATTTAAGTTAAATATCTTTCAACGATGTGACACGAAGATTTTGAAGAAAATTCCTCCACTCCAAACTACCCTTTACATGGAAAATTGTTCGAAAATTTTGTTTTTCTCAAAAATGACTCTAACGATTTGGATTAAAATGCCACATGTTTGAGATATTTTTATGGCAAATTAAATGTATATTTTGAATTTACTAGCTATAGTCCACGTAGTGCTGTTTGCTCTTAATGACTTCTGCACAAGTGGTAAACCGTAAGACATAGACCAAACCTTACTATTAAAAAATGTAGATCTTGTTAAAACATACAATTCAACCCAAATGCATTTTTATGAAGTGAACCATTTTGAAGATATTCCTTGTTATTTGTGGGAGTTACGAAGTACTAGAACTTTTCTCTAATGGAAGGTCATTATTCACTTTTTTATCTCTTGGCCTACATTTAGCGACCAGCTTTAAAAAAATGACGATCACTCAAAGCCTATTCCTTTCTCTTTGTTAGTGTTTAACGCCCGCTTTTACTACTACGGTACCCCAGGCGGTGACACTGATGAGTGAAGGTGGAGTAACGTTAGAATGAGATGGCGGGGAAAACCGGAGAACCCAGAGGAAACCCGCCCCAGCGCCGCTTCGTCCATCACGAATCCCACATGCGGTTACCTGAGATCGAACCCATTTTGGTGAGAAGCGAACGGTCTAACCACTCGGCTAGGGCGCGGCCTACTCTATTCCCCTGTTCCTCATGCACCCACAAGTAAATTAGTAGTTAGATAATTTCAACAAATGTTTATTAACATAAAGTGAATAGAACAATAAATGTTTGTAAGAATAGTTAGCGCAAGAGTAGAAAAAGTCATGCAAGTGCAACGCACCAGATTTTTAGTTTTGTGTTTCTAATTTAACTTGCACAGTTTGTTTTGTGTAAATGTGAGTATCTGGTAAATGTATTGCTTACTTAAATTTGCCAAAACAACTACAATAAGAATTCTAAATGAATCCGTTATTTAAAACACGTGAATATACCTGTTGTAGCGCGCCTGTACAAAGTTTCTGGTTGAAATATGCACAGAATAAATGTACCAAATGTATGGTAACGATTTTTGTGTATTTTATTTAGTCAGTTTCAAGTTTATTCCATTTTAAGTCAGCTGGACATAGTAGTGCCACGTGGGTAAAGATATGCTCTGATATAGATTGAAGCGAAAATAAATGAGCTGTACACTGAAGATCATAAAGACATACTAGAACATACATTTTATCAGCGATGTTCAACCTTGTCTAAAGGCACGCTTACGTAATTACTGCTACTTCACCACCTTTAGTCGGAAGGTGCGTTAGCTAGTGCCTGTGACGTGTAAAATCACCAGTAGACAGTCAGTATCCAGTGACGGACAAAAATAGTTTCTTAGTCATTTTCTTGGAAGGTCATCAGAAAACCTTTTCATTCTGGATTACTTTTCCATAAATGGTAAACAGTAAGAGACAGGGAATAGCTTACTAAATAAAAATGTGGATACCATTACAACATTTATGTGACAGTTGTTTTTTGGGGGTGAACTATTTCCGAGGTATTCTTTATTATTGGTTTGAATTTGCCATTACTTATACTTTTCTCAAACAGCATTATGTTATTCCTTTTTTTTTTTTTTTTCTTGGGCTTGTAAACAGAACAGAATTTCAAAGGCATTGCAGAGCAACCAGTTCTTAAAACGTTTCACAATCGCTTAAAGGCTACTGTATTCTTATATTTCCCTTGCGCTACAAGATATTTAGCAATAAGATAATTTCTGAAAGTGCTTATGCCGACGAATATGTAGTAGATAGAGAATTAACCATTTTAAAGAATATTATACTAAAGAATAGTGTGTATATGAGTAGCTCTACATATATTTGCGAACAGAGTTTCTCCATTTGAACTATACTAAAAGCCTGTATCACAATAGGTTACGTTACGTGACGATCACTTGGTGGATCTTCTAAGGCTATGCACTTCGACTTTGTCACCAAATGTTAATAGACTTCTTAAACGTAGGAAATACCTAAGAAGTCACTAATGAACAGATGTTTGTCACATACGATTTGAAAGTGCTTTCGTAATCAGACGCAACCTACATGTAACCAAATCACTGTTGCAACACAATGTGGCACAGCCTACATAAAGTGGTAGGAGGTAAATCCAACGTCCCCTATTTCGGAAATGTTGGACATTGAATTCCATAGTTGTACTTTCATCAAAGCTGACAATTCCGACAGTGCTTAAAAGTATTGTGTATATTCCATTTAAGCATGTAATTTTAAAAAAAAATTAGAGTTAGAAACCTGGTAACTCTAAATGGAACTTTCCGGGAAACTATGTCCGAAATCGTCTGAAGTACTCAAGCACACAAACATTTTGCTGTTGGACCTTTAGTATATCTGAAGCGATAAAGACGAAGGAGATAATTATAGTCAGATTTTAGCAGACTTTGCGCAGATATGCTATTTGTTGACCTTTGCCCGAAGGTAGAATTTGTTGACATTTGTGCAGGGTGATTATTAATGTTACTGGAAAATATTGGTCCTGATCTATCCCTCGATTTTCCTGCTTCACCTGTCAGTAATTGGAGTTTGTAATATCACACCACTATTAACGCATCAGGATAGTTACTTCTGTGAAGGGTCTATTAGAAATTTTCGTCAGTTATGAACCGCACGGATTACACAACAGCATAACCATTGTGTAAATCCAACATCTGTTCTTTGTTTGTCAACGTTGTGCAGCTTTGTCTACGAGTTTAACAGTAACTGTGCATTAGATACCCATATTATCATCTCATTATTATTATTATTATTATTATTATTATTATTATTATTATTATTATTATTATTATTATTATTATTATTATTATTATTATTATTATTATTATTATTATTATTATTATTATTATTATTATTGTTATTGTTATTATTATTATTATTATTGTTATTATTGTTATTATTGTTATTATTGTTATTATTGTTATTATTGTTATTATTGTTATTATTGTTATTATTGTTATTATTATTATTATTATTATTATTATTATTATTATTATTATTATTATTATTATTATTATTATTATTATTATTATTATTATTATTATTATTATTATTATTATTATTATTATTATTATTATTATTATTATTATTATTATTATTATTATTATTATTATTATTATTATTATTATTATTATTATTATTATTATTATTATTATTATTATTATTATTATTATTATTATTATTATTATTATTATATAATTTTAATACGCTTATGAACTTTGGGCGATATAAAATACTTCCTCGACATCTATAGGAATATGGTACAGAATGTACTAATATTCTAACCGTATTAGTTTGCTACAAAAGAGCGTATTTTAAGGAATTGAAAAAATCGGACCGTATTGATGGTACTTTGACTAGTAAAATATATTCTTGGTTTTGAACACATCTAAAGAATGCCAGATAGTAAGCAGTCTATAGGAATCGCTTTTAATGGGAAAAGGAAAACATGTAAAGCTACGAAATGGGAAGATTACTTCAAATGGTAATGTCAACAATACTGACTGGGTATAGAAGGTGTGGCAATCACAGTCCTTGAAATCGTAAAAGAGTAACCACGGATGATAAGAATATTATATATTATTGACGTAGGTACAAAAGTAAAATACTACTTTATGGGTGCTTGAAGCGTTGGGAAGTCAGTTTATTATTATTATTTTCAACACTATAACATTTTTTTGCGATGACCTGTTTTCTAACCTGTTGCGTAGAACACACGTTCAGCTTCAAGGTGAGTTAAAGAATCTAGCCAGCTGTAAATTAGTGCTGCTACAATTATCCAGGTTCAAGAAAATCTAGATCATCCTGTCGTTACACAATACTCTTCGCTGATAAGAAGGCGTGTAGTTTATTACAGAGTAACGTTTGTGTGTTTAATTCCGTTGCAAGAAGTCGCTAGCAACATGTGCGTACTGGAACCTATATGGTACTGCCGTGTGTCAGATCTGGTTTTTATTAACTTCACATACGTAACGAGGAAGTTGACCAACAGGAATTCTCATTACAATTAAAGCTGGACTGGAGGTTTTGCTCGGGGTTATGTGCCATACTTACTCGTTGATTAAGTCCCTTGTCATCCTGAGTGAGTGAGTGATGCCTGACTTCAACTATCCACCTGACTGGCTTTTACCAACCGTACCACATAACAATTTATGTTTCAACTTGTGCTTTAAGATACACTGTAATAACCAGTTTGATTAACTCTTCAGAATTACAATTATATTAAGAGCAGAAGATTAATGTGTGATAGGTTAGAAGATACCATAAGGCATTTAAATTACCCAGGCATCCGACTATACATAGGTGGAATATATAGTTAAAGTTTTGAAACATGAAAATATGTAATTATATGCTAGTAAGTAAACTATTAGTAAAGCCCAGTTTCTTGAAGTACTGCAATTAAATAGTAAATTGTGAAGTCGGATGTGGCGCACAACAAAGGACGGTCAGGGCTAAGCAGGCTGCTTCACACCACATTCCAGGCCGGTGAGAAAGCTCTCAAGGTCAAACTGCCTCGCGCAACTGTTTGTGAGTACATGACTAACAACAATGAGCACGGTGCTTAGCAAAGTATTCCTGGAACCTTAGAGAGGCATCCGGCGAGTTTGTGGAAGTTCCAGAAGGTCCGGGTGACGTAATCCCCAGTAAGCAGACGACACAACGATGACTTATAGGTTACAATTTTCATCGATTTACATTATCGGCTTACAAAAAACTGCTGATAATTCTAAACCTATAAAAATATAGCCTGTACCAGCATCAGGCAAACATCTTTATGAATAAACAAATCTGAAAATGTTATAGGAGTTACGTTTACAGACATGAGTCGGTCAGTGTGTCAGTGAGTGGTAGACAGCTGTGCGTGTGTGTTTGGTAATGTCGTCGTGAAAGATACGTAGTGAGGAAGCGAAGAAAATTTAATGAGCGTTGAGTGGTTATACTGTGAGACTTAGTGTATGAGAGTCAGAAATAAGTAAGACAGTGAAAGGGGTTTGTCAAGTTTACGAGAAGAAAACAATTGTGAGTTGTAATATCAGGGAAGACTGTAGACTGTGTTGAACATAGTAATAGAGAACTGTGCATTTGTTCAAACGTTTCAGAAGAAAATAACATACCAAAAAGTAATTGGAATGGATTCTGTCATTTTGTCGCAATATTTAAATAAATAAAATATTTTATTGTTTACAGACGCTGTCGATTGCCAGGAACACATCAGTGTCGCCGGTGTGTCAGAATTTCTTCCCCCAGGAGTTCTTTTACATGCCAGTAAATCTACTGACATGGAGCTGTCGTTTTTAAGCATCCTTAAAAACCATCGGTCTGGGCCGGATTTGAACCCGCGAGCTTGGGATCAGTAAGCCAGCTAGTCAGTCTAACCAACTGAGCCATCCAGACCGGCCGCAGTGCGTAAAGGCTATAAATGTAATCATAAGGTAAAAAGTATCCAAATAACTGATAATATCGTTAGGGACCACGGGTAGTTAAGTGCTGCAACGATAGTATGGGCCGAACCCTAATATGGAGCTCAGTATTAAATCATAATGATTCTGCTAACGAGAAACTGAGAAAATAAGACTATCCGTGGCGAGGCGTGGCGTGGCGTGCTGTTCCAAGTAAGTTAATTTTAATCTACTTTGTTTTAACAGATTTCAGTAGCATAGCTGAAAATAGTTGTATTATTTGCCTCATTTATAATAGCTTCCTTTCTCTTCTATGACCGTATCCGGTTTTTCGCAGCTAATAGTGTTATCAAGTCATACGAACAGTGGAACTTAGGTAATTAGAAGCTGAAGGGAAAGGAACAAAATCGAAATGTCCAAAAATTCGAATCACAAACATTACATCTAAAATTTACATTTTAGCAATACAGGTGCATAATATCCATCATAATTTCCCGTTGTCTCACTCTTTTTCGGTCCTTCCCATTTTCACTCGAGACACTGCTTATGATGTTCTCCTTATTCTTCACATAAGTAGAGAAAGTGTACGGTGGTGGTGTTCTGTATTCTTTCGGGGATTAAAATTTTTGGTTCAAATCCTTTTCAACTTCTCGATCTTTTCCACAAATGGACATGTGGTTTAGTAAGAGACATAGTGGCATTGATTTACAACACAGAATAGTAGGAAGCTCAAACGACAGCTGAAGGCACACCTGTTTTAAATAAGTGGGATCAGGAAAATGAAGTCCGAATTACATGTGAGCTTTTTACACTGCTTGAATACAAAATTCAAGGAAACAAGAAAAATCTTCGAATTAATGACCATTTCCAATTACAAACTTTCGATTTGTCAAAGTTTCATTGTATCTAATTTCCATTTTAGTCAATTTCATAATGCCAGACTCTGCGGAGGGAAGGTCGATTACAAGAAACAAAAGAACATAGAAATACTTGGCTACGTGTTCGAAAATTAAAACTGATTGCAAGAGATAACTCAGAAACCGAGCAAGGTGGTGGCGCTGTCCCGAGTTCGATCGCTGTGGACCACCACTTTGAGTTTAGTTTTTTCATGGTTTCCCCTTGTCACTAGACAAATGGTGGGGTGCATTCTCTTCTCCACGAATTCCTTTCCATTCATTTCTCATTTCCCTCCCTTGATATATTTCAGGTTTGATTAGTAGCGCAGTACGTTACGGCGAATGCGGACAGATGGTATACACGCTTGCGCTCTGGTACCCCTTCCCTGGCCCTCCTGGGAGTTGATGCAGAGGCCGCAAGGGTCGTCTCGTGGCCCTCTCCCTGACTGTGCGCTGGGTGTCACTAACTGTAACTGTGCGTCTCGGATTCGCCGGCTCCGCTCTCTGACCATCTTTCGCCTCATCCCTTCCCACTACCCCCAGTGGTAGACCGCAAAACGTCCATGTCAGTGTCGTGGTGGATCGAGGTATCCCCCTGCGTTACTACACAACACACAAACGCGCACGCACGTGAACATCCCAGAAATAGAAATTGATGAGTTCATTGTTAAACTTATGGTATTTTAATAAGAGTCTTGAGAGTCATTTTAAGCGAATGAAGGATATTGTAAAATGCTCTACACAAAGAGTGATTTGAATTCAGAGGATTTCGTCTAAAATCTTAAAGCCACAAAGGTGAAAATTGTTCAACTTAAATACCAGGTTCGTTTTTATTTTTATTATTCATCCGTATTACTTTGTTATATTATTTATTTTACGTACCCAAAATTTTGTGTTTGGGTCATTCTCTTGACAGACACAGTACGTAAGAGCGCACGCGACGCACACACACTCACACATCACACTCACACACGCACACTCACACAAGCACACTCACACACTCACACACATACACACTCACACATCACACTCACACATCACACTCACACAAGCACACTCACACACTCACACACATACACACTCACACATACACACACTCACACTCACACACGCACACTCACACATCACACTCACACAAGCACACTCACACACTCACACACATACACACTCACACACACTCACACACGCACACTCACACACATACACACTCACATATACACACACTCACACACGCACACTCACACACATACACACATACACATCACACTCACACAAGCACACTCACACACTCACACACATACACACTCACACACACTCACACACGCACACTCACACACATACACACTCACATATACACACACTCACGCACGCACACTCACACACGCACACTCACACATCACACTCACACAAGCACACTCACACACTCACACACATACACACTCACACACACTCACACACGCACACTCACACACATACACACTCACATGTACACACACTCACACACACTCACACACTCACACACAAGCACACTCACACACTCACACGCATACACACTCACACACACTCACACACGCACACTCACACACATACACACTCACACATCAGACTCACACAAGCACACTCACACACTCACACACATACACACTCACATATACACACACTCACACTCACACACGCACACTCACACATCACACTCACACAAGCACACTCACACACTCACACACATACACACTCACACACACTCACACACGCACACTCACACACATACACACTCACATATACACACACTCACACACGCACACTCACACACGCACACTCACACACGCACACTCACACACGTACACTCACACACACATCACACTCACACACATACACACTCACATATACACACACGCACACTCACACACGCACACTCACACACATACACACTCACATATCACACTCACACACGCACACTCACACACACACACTCACACACACTCACTCACACACGCACACTCACACACGCACACTCACACATAATATTTTCGGTGAAAAGCACAATATTGAATATTTCGGTGGAACAATACTTACGCGTTAAATTTTTTATAAGGAAGATAAAAATTGAGATGTGTTTTACTGACATGACTTTCTCCACTCTTAAACTAACTATTGTTACAATAGTTCTTAACTTCCTGCTTGTCGAGATAAACATTTGTAGAAATTATTTCATTGCTGATTTTCTTACAGGTGCAAGGGGAATATGGGAATACAGTAGGCTTTGAGGGATAGTGAAACCTTTTAAAGCTTTGAAATGCCGTTCTCTTTGAACAGCCAAGAGATAAAGTAGTGAGTAACGACATCCTATTTCAGAAAATTTTAAGTACCTATTGCAAAACTCACACAAATAACAAGGAATATATCCAAAATGGTTCACTCCACGAAAAAAAAAAAAAAAAATGGACGTAACTTGTGTGCTTTAATAAGATCTACAATACTTGTATAGTTAGGATTTGGTCTATCTCTTATGCAAAGTTGCCAGTAGTACAAAATTCATCAAGAGTGAGCAAGACCAAATAGGCTATAGCCAGAAAATTTTACATATACATCTCATTTGCCATAACAATAGGTTAACCTTACGGCATTTTAATAATATCGTTAGAGCCAGTTTTGAGAAAAATAAAATTGTCCATATAAAGAGTAGTTTAGGGTAGAGGAATGTACTTCCAAATCTTCGTGTTACATCCTTAAAGGATGTTTAACTTAAACACCAACTTTTGTTTTTGACCGACAAACAGACGCACGCACACACGCAGACACATACACGGACCTTTTTCTAAAGCTGCTTTTTTGGATTCAGGAGGCCTCAAAACATAATTCCGGTGAAATCTTGACATCAAATTTTGGGTCGAGCACAATAGTTACCGCACTTACTATCGTAGTAGGAAAAGTAAATACAAATAGACTTTAATGTTAATCTGAAAACACCACGTGTTACACGTACGAGAGAGAAAGAGGGAGACAGAGGGAGAGGGAGAAAAGAATCTTCTAAGCATTGACAGAGTTCTGCTGGTCACATACCTAATAAAATGGCCACTTTTGTAGCGGTACGTATTAACAGAATTCTGTTACGTAATAATGTGGTGCCGTTCTTTGAAGTAAAATACCTAAGAACCTTTCCACAAAACGTTTGGTACATTTTAAACTAGAATATCGACTAACTCAGTTGAGAATATGACCCTGCTGCACTAGCTTGTGTAATTTCTTTATTCAGAAAGGGCACGTTTTTTGTAGACAATTTCCTGCAATTTCTGCTACCGATTCAGCCACCGTGTCCAATTAAAAGCTCTCTCCTTACAAAGCCCAGATGTCCTACAAAACGATAATGAACTTACCCGCTCGAGTACGTGCTGTAATTTCATAGGTATTTTACCATGCTTAAGCCACCTTGCGGTGCTCTAGTGACATTGAGTTGGAAAACACTTTCACAGACATGAATGACCCTTATTGTTGCAACAAAGAGAAGGCTGCATGCTATGTCTACAGTGTCGAATTTCTAATTCAGTTGCATTGTGAGGCTAAATACTATTGTTAGGGGTCAAAAATTTTAATTATTACTTTCTCTGCTACGTATAGTAAATTAGAGGAAGTACTTTACTCCACCCAAAAACTCGATGTCGAGGTTTCACAGGAAATTTATATTTTGAGGCCCCCTGAATTTAAAAAAAAAAAAAAAAAAAAAAAAAAAAAACCATTTTTAGGAAAAGGTCCATGTGTATGTCTGTGTGTCAGTCTGTGGACAGAATTACTCAAAAACGAAAAGTTGTTTGAAAACCAAAGTTGGTATAATGTTTTCAAGGATGCGACACAATCCATAGGTTTGAATATGCGACGTTGAGGTGATTTCGCACAATTAAATCAAAGTGTGCTGGAGCTCAAGTGGGCCGTTTCCGCAACTCTGTACTGATACATGTCGCACTGCTGTTAAACAACGTTACTGTAGTGGAAACTACGCAAGTAACGCAGTAGAATGCGCACTAAGGACTCTATGGAGGAATTTAGCGCATGCACGGGAATGTTATTAAACTCAGGTCATTCGTCCCAGTACACAGATGGCTAAAGAGTTGCAGACCTTCCGTATTAAGATACCAAAACGAATCTTAAGAAACTATCACAACCGTTCGTTCTCAAGCTTCGACGCTCCCCAGCGTCCAAGCCGTGCATTTCCGCACAGGGGTTCCTATTTCAGAACCGATCAGTTTGCCATCCCGCACAGCTTACTAAGCGTTATCGGTGAGTCTTTTTGGGACAACCTGTGTGTGTGTGCGTTTAAATAACATGATGTGGTTTGTTTTACTACATTTCCTTAAACTTTTAAATAAAAGTAGATACCAATGTTGTTCCCATCGAATAATCACATTATGCTCCTGAACTTTTTGTATGGATATTTACAAAGTACTGCAGATAGTTGGTTTTAAGTGTAATAAGCTAATCTGTAAGATGATACAGTTATTGATTTATTGAAGCTAAACAAATAAGTTTCAACTTTAAATATTTTCATTGAAGTTAAAAATACATTTTATTGAGAATTGAACACCGTTAACAAAGTTAATACAGCTCCCGTAGTGCTAGAATTTCGCAACATCTTGAGATAAATGTCGCACATTATACTTTGTGAAGTGTCTGGGCATGCCCTTCATACCCGCCTTTCATCCAGCTTCAAGGGAAAATGCACTGGCACGTAATTCTGCAGCTCGTAGTGTTTTTCTACAAGTGTACGATATTTAGAAAAAGTGTTTATATGCATTTTTAATGTATTCATCAACACCTACTTTTGGTTTAAAGAATGACATCCTTAACTCTTTCACCCGGCAGTCTTACCTTAAATAATGTTGTTATTCAGAAATAACCTTCTCCGATGTTGGTATATATTATATTGTATGTCCCCAGCAAGTTCATTTCCTGTATAACATCTTATAATAATTATAGTGATGGAGCATGACATAGCCAAAAATTAATGCAAGAAGCGAAATAACACTGTATAATTGTTGTATTAAGTTACATTTAGAGTTGGAGAACATGTACCCTTGAACATATTGTGACCCTGGCCGAGGCGCACAACAAAGGACGGTCGAGGCCGGCCTTGAGGTACGTGTATCAAAGACACTCAAGATCAGGAGGTTACCTTACGCGAGCAAAATCCTGTGGCAACTATCAGAGCTGTAGAACCCAAAGGGGTTTTCCAGATTATTCCATAAGGGTCCGGCAGCCGTCGTATTTGTAGAAGTTTGAGAAAATTCTGCTACAACATCCTTGTTATAT
>CM060963.1:145961835-145999335 GCA_030765045.1 Tenodera sinensis
AAAGAAATATTTTTAAAAAAAGCCCGCACACACGTGTCTCTCTGTGTGTGTTTGTGTGTGTGTGTGTGTGTGTGTGTGTGTGTGTGAGAGAGAGAGAGAGAGAGAGAGAGGGGGGGGGTGTACGTGTCTGTGAACAGCATAGCTCAATAATGAAAGTTGATTAAAACCGAAGTTGGTATTTAAATTTAATACCAAACTGCCCTGGACAATTTTTCGAAAATTTTTATTTTATCAAAAATGCTCTAACGATTTTGACTAAAATGCCATATGTTTAAGATATTTTAATGGAAAATGATTTCGAATTTTCTGGCTATAGCCCACATAGTCCTGCTCACTATGGATGGCTTTTGCATACCAGGTAAACCGTAAGAGATAGACCAAGTCTTGCTATACAAAAACATGTAGATCTCATTAAAACACAATTTACGTCAAATGGTCTTTCTTGTGAAGTGAACCATTTCGGAGATATTCCTTGTTATTTGTCAGAATTTTGCAGTACTTTTGGATGTTCCCAAATGGGTGGTCGTTATTCATTTCTTTATCTCTTGGTTGTGAATTTCAAAGTCATCCATATCGACCACTCCTGAAACATTCGACTATCGCTTACAGCCCACATTATTCCCCTTGCACCTATAAGAATATTAGCAATAAGTTCTACAAATATATGTCGATTAACATTAAGTAGACAGAGGAATAAGTGTTTATAAGAATAGTTTGTGCAGGAGTAGAGAAAGTCATGTGAGTGCAACACATCAGACTAAAGTGGAAGAATGAATTGAAGCATATGAACAACCAAAGGGAAAGAGAGATATAGTTGCCCTAAGAATCTTTGGTAATGATTAAACATATAACTTCCTTATCCATGGAATAAAGAAGAAGAAGAAGAAGAAGAAGAAGAAGATGATGATGAAAAAGAAGGAGGAGAAAGGGAAGGAGAAGGAGGAGGAGGAGAAGAAGAAGAAGAAGCAGAAGAAGAAGAAGAAGAAGAAGAAGAAGAAGAAGAAGAAGAAGAAGAAGAAGAAGAGGGTAACCTTTAGCGTTTTAAGCTTTTAGTTATTCTCCATATGCCAAGATACTTATTAGAAGTTTAGAAGCCAAAGAAAATGTTTGAAATATGTAGAAAGAGCTCTTAAATTGCCATAGTACTAGGTCCACATTTATAGCCGGACCATAAATTCCGTGTACGCGTAGTTGGCTTGCACTGCAATGGCCCCAGTATGTCTCCCTTCACTCAGGCTATTTTCCTATATTGCGTATAGATAATTCGGTAATTTTTGTTAATATCAATTACTGTTCAAGAGGTGGAATCAGGACTGAAAAATTGAATGCCACAGTCGGGGTTTGAACCACGGATCTTCCGCTTATCCAGCGGCTGTTCTAACCACTAAGTTACCGTGACCAACTTACCAGTGCGACATTAAATTCCCCAGCTGTCGTACTTTCCCGGTTAGACCACAAGGGAATCTCACATCAGAGATAAATACTCCAATAGTAAGTTTGGCATAAATATTTACCATCTAAAGGTTATTTAAACCCGGGACATAAAGTACTTACAATTGTAAGTCGCCCTTGCGGTATTTATCTCTGATGTGAGATTCCCTTGTGGTCTAACCGGAAAAAGTACGAATCAGCTAAGGAATTTAATGTCATACTGGCAAGTTGGCCATGGGAGCTTAGTGGTTAAAGCAGCCGCTCAATAAGTGGAAGATCCGTGGTTCAAATCCCGGCTATGACGTTGAATTTTTCAGTCCTGGTTCTATCTCTTAAACTTTGCCCACGCATGGCTTATGTGTTTAAAAACACCAGCAGTAGGTTTGTTGGCATAAATAAATAATAATTAGTTACTGTATTATTATGAATCTTCGTATTGTCTCATTATTTTGGAGCATTGCCAAATATAAGCGTTTATCATCATCATCATCATCATCATCATCATCATCTTATCATCACCCTTTAAGATAGACCAGATAGGCCTGCTTCGGCTTAGAAGGGATCTTCCCAGCATCTCCGTGGTCTTTCAACTTCTTTGGTTTGTACGCAAGGCCTCTTTGATAAATTCTTCTGACATTTGAGAAATATGATCTTGCCATTTCATCTCATACTCCCTAATTCTGTTGCTTAAATTAAATATTTTTAATTTCTCTCGTTGTTTCACTTTTATATTTAAGAATACAGCCAACTACGCATCTGAAAAACTTCATTTCAACTCTATCAATTATTCCTTTGTCAAGGTCCAGGTCTCGACTTTATAAGATTTCGTAAAATGGTCACTGCCATTGTTTTATAAAATTTTAATATGGCATCTCTTCTTGTTTTGTTTTTTAATGTTAGTTTTATGCTGCTACATATGTTTTGAAATGTCTATACTTTTTCTTTTAAATCTCTATCATGTTCATAAGAAATATCAAATTCTAAGTAGCTAAAATATTTCACTTCGTTTTTGGAGAGCAGCCTTGATCACTTTGGGTATTTATTCATTTTCTCTGCTGAACTAATCAGAAATTTTACTTTGTCATTGTTTTGCCGAGTTGGTACATGTGGTCTGTCTTCAGTATCTGCCAGAATGACCTGATCTTATGCAAACAGGACTGTATTTAGGATCGTTCGATCTAACTTAAAATCTACTTTTAAGCACGCTTGCCACTTGTCAACTGCTGCGGAATATAAATACTAAAAGGTGTTGGCGACATTGGACAGCCCGGTCTTAAACCTAAGTATAAGTGTTTGTTATAAACAACATTCATAGAGAGTGTAAGTGGTCATAAGAATTGCAGAGATTGTACAGGAAATACTGGTTTAAGAAACAAAGGCACATTTTATTGTACCACTCTACACAGAGTATGCTGGAAAAACAGGTGACGATAAAATACTGTAATTTATTTTAAAAAACGCACTACCTGTCATCTATGTACTTGTATGATAGTAAACAAAATAATTTAGCTGCAAGTTTTTCCGAGGAAAGCAGACAGAAATACTGGCAATCTGAACTTGTACATTAATTTCTAATGCTGTGCCATTAGCGGTTAGGGTACATCAGGAACTAAGCCCAAAGCGGGGAACAATATTAAAAGCTGGCGAGATCGCTGTGCAGCCAAATTAAATTAACAACCGGACAACGAACGGTTCCGAGTGATAAATCTCGGGTGCTATCGGGTGTGAAACAATTATGGGGCAGTAAGTTTGATGCGATCGTTTCCTGTATGCCTAATGGGCTTGCGGTCACGTGCCCGGGCCCCGAGAGCGGGATTTACTGCCTCAGTTGAAAACAAGGCCAATAGCTGCCCTCGGGGTTCATCATTCGATTCTGCACTGATTTTCCCCAGAGCAGATATGATAAATTCAATACACAATTTGCATTTGACTAATTAGCGACAAGGGTTGGTATAGCCGGAGAGTGTAGGTATAACAGAAAGAATGTATTGCTCTCCGCTCCCACGCACCAGGAAAAACCACATACATGCTTACTGCCAGAATGTGGTCCTCTGCTTAGGGACTTCCACAACGTTCAATGTACTACCAGGCATGGGCATCGCCCCTCACCCCTAATGTGCAGTCTATTACTGACCATGAGTATGGCAAGTTCATTTTGTTTCCTTTTATTGTTCTGATACTAGCTATACGAGTATAAATGTGTTCCATTTGACATTTCGTAGCTTCAGCTGCTTAGTACGAAACATTTACAATTTCTGCAGTATGTTAATGCATTTTTGTTTCACTAAGAGCTGCATACAAAAATGAGTTTAATGTCAATTTTTCAAAATATATGACATCTTTATCAGGTTAACTTGAACAATGTTTTTTGATGTTAAAAGTTTCAAATGGTAGAAATCGCCCACTCTCAATTGTTAGGTCTGTAACTCCGTCCCATTGCCTCCTGATACCACATATTCCTGTTGCTGGTGCTACATCTATAACGTACGTGACATTAAACTGTAACCAGTAGGCTTCAGGAAAATTCAGAATGTAAGCTAGATAAAATTCACTTTTACTCTCCATATCGGAGGAATAATAAAACTGAAACCCAATTAGTACAACGTTACATAAATCCACAATATTTATGCCACTCTTTTGATCTTTCAGCTACTGTTTGCAATAGCTGAAACTAAATATAAATCTTCAATTATATTCAACAAATGTTTTATATAAAACGCTTACAATTAACAAAAGAGTTTGCTAAAATGTCAATATTTTCTACACTGGTTTGGAGTTCAGAGAGGTCCCTTTTGGGTACAAATAACTTATCATTGAACATTTATTAAGATAAATAAATTCTTACTGTGTTATTAATCTTACGCACACCTTGTTTTATGTATTTACTTTTTAGACGTTAGTAGATTGATTCATTGAAAATTTATCAATTTTACTTTAACCCAAATGCATTATGTACCTGACTAGGCCATTCGTCCAATTTAGTTTGTAGCTGTCGTTTGCAGGTGTCAAATCACTTAATGGGCTATAGGAGATAAACAATTTAAATTAACTACACCGTGTATCCTCATTTCTATTTTAAGAAAACTTATACCCTACACACATCGAAATTATTTACTTAGTGCTAAAACTACAAGATAATTTTGTGTTAATTAGCTCCAGATCTTTTGTAGAAGGAAAAACTGAAACTCGTCACACAGATTACCCTTATAAGTACCTTCTATGTCACATGCATTACCACACATTTTGATGACTATTTTTAGTTGTAGTTTCTTATTTATTAAAATGTGATGTACTATATTCACATGACTCTCTTTAGCAGTTATCGCTTATCTCTTCTATAAACTATTCTTACCAAATATTATTTCTCTGTTTACTTGACATTAATCGTAGTTTAATGTTGACTTGTAAATGCTAATTTGCATTTAATATCAAATAAGGAGTGAGGCAAGATGATGCACTCTCTACATCATTGTTTAGTATGATACTAGAAACAGCGGTTAGGAATCTGGAATTGAATCCTGGAGGGACGATCTATAATAGAATGATGCAAATATTAGCACATGCAGCTACTATTGTAATAATTACTAGAAGAGTCCAAGAATTACAGCTAAGATTTGCTCAGTTACAACAGAAAGGAGCTAAGCTCGGACTTAAGATGAATACGAACAAAACGAAATATATGCGCACACACATGCACAAGATAATTGCTCATAAAATGCCTAATTTTTATTCAGGGTACCTACTTCAAAACATGTATTTGTGGTGAAATCTGCATATGGATTTTTTTGTTGCAATACTACCTCTACTTTCAGAGATAAGTAGTACAAGAGATATCACTTCCTATTTCAAGTTCAACACAACGACCAGCTGACTAGATTTCAAGTTTTCAGTCTGCCATGCTTTCCCCATTATTGTTAGCGGATGATTGCAGGGAATTATTAGTTATCAAATAAATGTAATGCAGACAAGTTTAATTGTTACCTTCTCTACTACGCATAATAAGTAGAGGCATTCGATCCAAAATTTCGATATCGAGATTTCACCGAAAATATGTTTTGAGGCCCCCTGAATAAAAGAAGCAAATTTATAAAAAGGTCCGTGTGTATGTGTGTGTGTGTGTGTGTGTGTGTGTGTGTGTTTCTGCGCCTGGTGAACAGCATAAATCTGAAGACAAAAGCAGGTTAAAACCAAAGTTGGTATTTAAGTTTAATATTTTTCAAGGATGTGACACAAAGATTTTGGAGAAACTTTCTCCACCCTAAACTACCCTTTACATGGAGCATTTTTCGAAAATTTTAATTTTCGCCAAAATGGTTCAAACGATTTCAATTTAAAATGTCAAATGTTTGTATACTTTTATGGCAAATGAAACGTACATTTTGAATTTTCTAGCTACAGACCATGAAGTCCTATTTACCCTTGATGAATTTTGCATAACTAGAAAACCAAGAGGTCTCCTTAAAATACACAAGTTATGTGCAAATGTAGTTTTTGTGGAGTGAACCATTTCGGAGATATTATTTGAGTTTCGCAATGCTTGAACGTTTTTCAAATGGAAGGTCGTTGTTCACTTTTTTATCACTTGGCTGCGCAAATAAAAGGGAAGTTAAAAGCTTTAAAATATTAGACTATCGTTCAAAGCCTACCGTATTCCCATATTCCCCTCGCCCCTATAAGAAAATTAAAAATATCTGCAAATGTTTATCTTGACTATCATGAAGATAGAGGAATAAGAGTCTGTAAGAAGAATTAGTACAAGAGTAGAGAAAGTTATGTGAGTAAAACATGTATTTTTAGGAATCAGATTCTAGTAGTTTTTCCTTTGCATACATACACCACCGTTGATAAAAGGTTGATTGAGCAGCTGAGTTAGAAATAATAGGGTGACAAACTAGAATCACAGCCAAACCTGAAATGTCACTGGTGACCACCGACAGGCTGACTGTTACAACATTGACCTGCATGTCAGGGAAATGATTAATGTGGCTAGGAATGCCTACGGCTGTACTTACACTTTCGCAACCATTCCTTCCGCCGGCGTGCTCGCCAACGAATATAAAATAGGTGCCTACACTTTTCCTTTTATCGCAATTTCCTGCAAAGGATGTTCGCCTCATAGCGGAGCAATATTGTGAATTTGATAATACACACATACCTACTACCTCTTACTGACACATTTATCAGTACAGATTGCGATCAGGCATTTGACGTCCAGTTAAGAAACAGGTTTTCCTTTTCTTCCTCGCCTTCTAACATTGCGGTCAAAGAAGTGAGAATGGTGCTTGGGAACCGCAAGCTTTGCATCACGTGTTTCCTTATAGAAGCTTCTGTAAGAGCACGAAATCATCAATATTATATGACAAAATGAAAGTGAGATAAACCACACCACTCAAAACCTCGATGCAACAATGTTCGTGCCCAGTGGGTCAGGGCCGCACACAGCAAACGGTGAAGTTCGAAAGGTCAAGGCTATCTGATTAAGGGTTTTCTTCCGATAATGTTTCCGCCCTAAAGAGGTATCACCCTTTTACTTATAACTAAATATATTGATAATGAATTACATTAATGAATTACATTACATTACAATGATAATCTTTGTGCAGATGAACAATAAATGCAAACATATAAATAATAACATAATTTTAAACCACCCAGAAAATAACTGTAATGGACAAACTCAAGCCAAAAAAGCTGATTGGTTACATTCACATGACTTTCTCTACTTTTGTACTAACCATTCTTACAATTTGTACAAATTATCTTATTGCTTATTTTCTTGTAGATGCAAGGGGAATATTAGAATACAGTAGGCTTTGAGCGATAGTTAAGTCTTTTAAAGCTTTGAGATCCCGTTCTCTTTGCACGCTTAACTTTGCATTTCACCGAAGTTTTAAGTGTTCCGAAGCTAAAACAAATAATAAGGAATATCTCCGAAATGGTTCACTCTTTAAGAAAAAAAAAAAAAAAAAAAAAAAAAAATTATTTGGACATAGACTGTGTTTTAGTGATACCTGCATTTTTGTATACTAAGAATTTTTCTATCTCTTACGGTTTTCAAAAGTCATCCATCGTAAACAGGACTACATAGGGTATAGCCAGAAAATTCAAAATATACATTTCGTTTATAACACAAATATCTTAAACATATGACATTTTAATAAAAAAAACCGTTAGAACCATTTTGAAGAAAATCAAAAGTTTTGAAAAATGTTTCATTTAAAGGGTAGTTTAGGGTGGGTCTATTTTCTTTAAAATCTTCATGTCACATCCTTGAAAGACATTAAACTTAAATATCAACTTTGGTTTTTAACCGACTTTTCGTTTTGAGTTATGCTATCCACAGACTGACACACAGACACACACACATACACACATACACAGACGGACGGACTTTTTTTCTAAAAATGCTTTTTTTTTTTATTCAGGGGATTTCAAAACATATTTGCGGTGAAATATCGACATCGAATTTTTGGGTGGAATACAATACTTCCTTCTACTTAATAGTAGAGAAAGTAAACAATTGAATAATAGAACACCAAGTGGGAAGAAACCGAAATCAGGTGACCGAATAATCATCATATACCTTTGCACACCAAGGCATAACTAAGAGGGACCAACTAGAATTGTTTGAAGAAATGCTACAATGATTACTTGCAGACAACAATATATACCAATCAGTCAGAAATGACACGTTTTTTACCACTTGACCAATCACCGAGCATTTCGGCACGTGTGCAAATATATTTTTTTTCTTTTTCATGGAGGTTTATATGCTACCCATTTTACTATGCAACGTGTTATATTCACAGGTTCATTCACATGCTACTCGCCTTTCTTTTACATAACACATACACATAGCAAATCCATCAGATTTCAGTTCCTAGCTAAGGCTCGGCCTATTTGTGGTTTTTAGATTTTAATTAGATATTCGCCTTTAAAGTATAGATGTTGGCTGCTCTTATTGCACAAGTCCTGCTATCGGCTCACACAAAATAAAAAATATGACAACTGAATTATATTGTTTACAAAACAGCTAAAGTTTCCATGTGTGTAACTGATTTGTTATATCAGTTGTGCTTTTTAGCAAATAAAGATGGTAGAAGAGTGGAGTGGAAAGATAGTGAGACAAAGAAAGCTACACTTGGAGACAGTTTACAACAGGTAAAAATGGAGAAACTTATGCTAATAACTCTACAGCTGCAAGTGTTACATGTGCTCTCCTGTGTACAGAGCCAGCCATTACCTTCTTGTTTTACAGTATTATGTAGTAAGTGTAAAGAACAATGTATTATTATGACTTTGAGAAAGTTCCATGGCTTTTCTCTGAAGACTAGTGAAGCTCCGAGCCTGTGGATACGTAAGAGCACTATTTTCAAAAGCTGTGTTTCAAAACTTTAAATAGCTCTTTAACCATATAACAATTTTTGTCCTTTGGAGTAACGGTTTTTTTTTTTTTTTTTTTTTTTCTTCCCTCCAGTGAATACCGCTGGATAAAGCTGACATTTTCAGGTCATGTACAATATAACTTGTTAAAGAAAATTCTGCATTGGTTTGTTGATTACACTCATACATACAAGTGTACGTTTTGTTTACTTTGTAATTACTAGTGATATTTCTTTTTATTCTGTTCTAAGTAGATGACAATTCAAACTGCTAATAAATATTACTATTTTGGAAAGCAAATGCATTTACAAAACTATTTAACCTAGAGCAATGAAACTTATACCGAAAATATCATGGCAGGTGCAATTTAACCTAAAAAATTTAATTACAATTCGTTCATTTAGGAAGAAAGTAAATTTTGTACCAGAGTGTCCCCTTAAGGGTTGTGAAAACTATACAACTTTTGCGTTATTCAAAACTACGGGACCCAAGAGATGGTACACAGGTTTAAAAGGTCACCTAGTGTCGTTATATAACAAGTTACTCAACCACTCTGATCGATGACTGTTCCACAGCCAAAGAGTAAACACCTACTTATAGCCTTGCAAGGGGGAAGAATAAGGCTATTAGGTTAAGGAAGTCCGACCTTACGCCGATGTTTCATATCCTTTTGCGTGACTATCAAGAGATTTTTCATCCGCTATTAGGAATAGCCGGGTGCGTACAAAATTACTATTATAGGGATAAAGAAGAAGGTTTACCATACACATCTTATAAAACATTTCACAATTATGTCACAGATAATGGTGGAAGGTAATGAAATTAATTCGTCATTCGAGTTCACACAGTTAACCGTGCAACACCGGGCAACCAATGTGAAATGCATGAGTATATGCTTTTACTTCGTAGCACTACAGTTCTGGAGAACCTTGCTTTCTCTACATATAGCATTCCAGGTCTGTCTTCTCAGTTCCTCCACCTCTTGACGCCCATCTTCTTGTAATCACACTCCACGCCATCCATCCATCCATCCATCCACCCACCCACCCACCCACCCACCAACCCACCCACCCACCCATCCATCCATCCATCCATCCATCCATCCATCCATCCATCCATCCATCCATCCATCCATCCATCCATCCATCCATCCATCCATCCATCCATCCATCCATCCATCCATCCATCCATCCATCCATCCATCCATCCATCCATCCATCCATCCATCCATCCATCCATCCATCCATCCATCCATCCATCCATCCATCCATCCATCCATCCATCCATCCATCCATCCATCCATCCATCCATCCATCCATCCATCCATCCATCCATCCATCCATCCATCCATCCATCCATCCATCCATCCATCCATCCATCCATCCATCCATCCATCCATCCATCCATCCATCCATCCATCCATCCATCCATCCATCCATCCATCCATCCATCCATCCATCCATCCATCCATCCATCCATCCATCCATCCATCCATCCATCCATCCATCCATCCATCCATCCATCCATCCATCCATCCATCCATCCATCCATCCATCCATCCATCCATCCATCCATCCATCCATCCATCCATCCATCCATCCATCCATCCATCCATCCATCCATCCATCCATCCATCCATCCATCCATCCATCCATCCATCCATCCATCCATCCATCCATCCATCCATCCATCCATCCATCCATCCATCCATCCATCCATCCATCCATCCATCCATCCATCCATCCATCCATCCATCCATCCATCCATCCATCCATCCATCCATCCATCCATCCATCCATCCATCCATCCATCCATCCATCCATCCATCCATCCATCCATCCATCCATCCATCCATCCATCCATCCATCCATCCATCCATCCATCCATCCATCCATCCATCCATCCATCCATCCATCCATCCATCCATCCATCCATCCATCCATCCATCCATCCATCCATCCATCCATCCATCCATCCATCCATCCATCCATCCATCCATCCATCCATCCATCCATCCATCCATCCATCCATCCATCCATCCATCCATCCATCCATCCATCCATCCATCCATCCATCCATCCATCCATCCATCCATCCATCCATCCATCCATCCATCCATCCATCCATCCATCCATCCATCCATCCATCCATCCATCCATCCATCCATCCATCCATCCATCCATCCATCCATCCATCCATCCATCCATCCATCCATCCATCCATCCATCCATCCATCCATCCATCCATCCATCCATCCATCCATCCATCCATCCATCCATCCATCCATCCATCCATCCATCCATCCATCCATCCATCCATCCATCCATCCATCCATCCATCCATCCATCCATCCATCCATCCATCCATCCATCCATCCATCCATCCATCCATCCATCCATCCATCCATCCATCCATCCATCCATCCATCCATCCATCCATCCATCCATCCATCCATCCATCCATCCATCCATCCATCCATCCATCCATCCATCCATCCATCCATCCATCCATCCATCCATCCATCCATCCATCCATCCATCCATCCATCCATCCATCCATCCATCCATCCATCCATCCATCCATCCATCCATCCATCCATCCATCCATCCATCCATCCATCCATCCATCCATCCATCCATCCATCCATCCATCCATCCATCCATCCATCCATCCATCCATCCATCCATCCATCCATCCATCCATCCATCCATCCATCCATCCATCCATCCATCCATCCATCCATCCATCCATCCATCCATCCATCCATCCATCCATCCATCCATCCATCCATCCATCCATCCATCCATCCATCCATCCATCCATCCATCCATCCATCCATCCATCCATCCATCCATCCATCCATCCATCCATCCATCCATCCATCCATCCATCCATCCATCCATCCATCCATCCATCCATCCATCCATCCATCCATCCATCCATCCATCCATCCATCCATCCATCCATCCATCCATCCATCCATCCATCCATCCATCCATCCATCCATCCATCCATCCATCCATCCATCCATCCATCCATCCATCCATCCATCCATCCATCCATCCATCCATCCATCCATCCATCCATCCATCCATCCATCCATCCATCCATCCATCCATCCATCCATCCATCCATCCATCCATCCATCCATCCATCCATCCATCCATCCATCCATCCATCCATCCATCCATCCATCCATCCATCCATCCATCCATCCATCCATCCATCCATCCATCCATCCATCCATCCATCCATCCATCCATCCATCCATCCATCCATCCATCCATCCATCCATCCATCCATCCATCCATCCATCCATCCATCCATCCATCCATCCATCCATCCATCCATCCATCCATCCATCCATCCATCCATCCATCCATCCATCCATCCATCCATCCATCCATCCATCCATCCATCCATCCATCCATCCATCCATCCATCCATCCATCCATCCATCCATCCATCCATCCATCCATCCATCCATCCATCCATCCATCCATCCATCCATCCATCCATCCATCCATCCATCCATCCATCCATCCATCCATCCATCCATCCATCCATCCATCCATCCATCCATCCATCCATCCATCCATCCATCCATCCATCCATCCATCCATCCATCCATCCATCCATCCATCCATCCATCCATCCATCCATCCATCCATCCATCCATCCATCCATCCATCCATCCATCCATCCATCCATCCATCCATCCATCCATCCATCCATCCATCCATCCATCCATCCATCCATCCATCCATCCATCCATCCATCCATCCATCCATCCATCCATCCATCCATCCATCCATCCATCCATCCATCCATCCATCCATCCATCCATCCATCCATCCATCCATCCATCCATCCATCCATCCATCCATCCATCCATCCATCCATCCATCCATCCATCCATCCATCCATCCATCCATCCATCCATCCATCCATCCATCCATCCATCCATCCATCCATCCATCCATCCATCCATCCATCCATCCATCCATCCATCCATCCATCCATCCATCCATCCATCCATCCATCCATCCATCCATCCATCCATCCATCCATCCATCCATCCATCCATCCATCCATCCATCCATCCATCCATCCATCCATCCATCCATCCATCCATCCATCCATCCATCCATCCATCCATCCATCCATCCATCCATCCATCCATCCATCCATCCATCCATCCATCCATCCATCCATCCATCCATCCATCCATCCATCCATCCATCCATCCATCCATCCATCCATCCATCCATCCATCCATCCATCCATCCATCCATCCATCCATCCATCCATCCATCCATCCATCCATCCATCCATCCATCCATCCATCCATCCATCCATCCATCCATCCATCCATCCATCCATCCATCCATCCATCTGGCGTTAGGCCCGTCTCTGTTCTTTCTTCCTACGGTCTTTCCTTCCAGCGCTTTCTTAGGATGCCAGTTCTACAGACGTGACCCAGCCATTTAATCGTCGGCTTTTAAGGTAACTAAGTCAATTTCTTGGTAGGGATTCATCACCTACTTATTTGTTCTTACTCTACAGAATCCTTTGCCTCGCACTGGACCAAATAGCCTTTCTAGAACCTTCCTTTCCCATCTATTAATCTGTCCCTCTTCTCTTCTAGTCATCGCCCAGGTTTCGCTACGTAAATCACAATAGGCCTTATTTGGGTATTATATACGTTTATTTTCATCTTCCTAGATATAGATTTTTCTTAAAAATATTATGTTGTAAGGCATAATAACATTTATTGCCTGACAATAATCAGACCTGTTTGAAGATCATTGTCTTTTGCCATCTTTGAGCCTAAATATTTAAAAGTTTGTGTAATTTGAAAAGAATAATTACCAATTTGTACTAATTGATCATGGTGAATATCTTTTGAGATAAATAGCACATACTTAGAATTATCCTCATTGATTTTCGGACGTATTTTACTTGCAGCTTCTTCAAGCACATCGGAAGATACTACCAAGGAGTTAAATGTTCTCGACATCATGGAAGGTCATGTGCATATTCCAGATGTTGATATAACCTATTATAAATATGCTCTCCTGGTTTAATATAATTGTTATTATTGTATACTCCAATACCAGGTTGGATAGAGTCGTAGAAAGAGGATACCCTTGTCTCAATCCGTTTCTTATTTTAAGAGGTTTGGATAAAATATTCTGTAACCTCACTGGTTCCTCACTATTCATCATGGTCATTTTTATCAAATTTGGTAATTTTACTGGTGTGCCAGATTGTTTCAGGATACTAAAATGCTTTAATAATGCTTTATAATCTGGAAACGTTACCCAGCCTCGGAGAGCTGAGAAGTTGAACTACAGGTAAGAGACTTCATAAGAAGTTTACGTGCAGCTCGTATCACGTACTAGGTGTATAGAGGCGTTCACTCCTTGCGTTATGAATCGTGCATTTGATTGAATATAAGATTAACATGGTTAAGTGGAAGTTGGTATGTGTCCTGAGTGAAGATATACATATAACATAACTGGAGATTTAAACAATTCATGTCACTAGTCCATCTCCTTCAAATATACAGACCATAGAGGCTACTAACTGCCCTGAATCTTCTTCTTCTTGTTCTTCTTCTTCTTGTACAATCATCGATTAGACTACTGCCTGGTCCGGTCTCATGTCGATCCAGCGTTTCTTAGGTCGTCCTATTGGCCGTCGTCCTTTGGGTTTATATTCCATTGTTTGTTTGAGGATTCCCTCTGAAGTCATTATTCCTAAGTGTTGGAGGCAATTTTATCCATATTACATTAATTTTATTAAAATGGAATCAATACTTAATTCATTTCTAATATGTTTATTTCTAGATTGGTCCTCTCTTGTGCATCTTTTGACAGATAGATCTTAGGAAACACATTTTTGCTGCTTGTACTCGTATTTTACTTAAATCTTTGGTTCTTAATGTCCATGTCTCACAATCGTATAAGAAGAAAGGAAGTTCCATGACAGGGCAGAATTTTAATCTTGTGTCTCTTCTTGCTTTACCTTTTAGTGTTCTTTTAATTGTGTCATCTATTGCTTGGAACTTACTAATTTTCTGATTGACATCTTGATCTATTTTGTAAGTCCAATTGCATCCCAGATACTTAAAATGTGACACTTGTTCCTTCCTTCCTTTCTTCCTCCCTCCCTCCTTCCTTCCTTCCTTGGTCAGACACCTGTTGGGGAGCAGAGGGACCTCTGGACGAGACAGAGTGAAGACCTGGAAGCGGGTGGTCAACTAAGCACCAGGTATGAAAGTAAGGAAGATGATATGAAGTGCAGGCGAAATCGATGATTGAAAAGGTGATATGGAGCAATTGGTGGAATGAGTGGCAGGGGAAACCGGAGAACCCTGAGAAAATCCCGCCCAGACCCCGCTTCGTCCACCACGAATACCATATACGGGTCCGTGGGATCGAACCCGGGCCACCTAGGTGGTAGGCGAGCCTTCTAACCGCTTGCACACGGCGCCGCCACTCACAAAAGCTTACCGAACAGTTTCATGCGAAGCGTCCTGCCTTTTAGTGGCAGTGAAGCCAATAAATATAAAAATTCAAGAAACATTAGACATATACGAAGACACACATGTGACGAGCACAAATGGAATTCCGACATTAGTCGAAGAAGCTCCGAAACTGACCGAGTGGCCCTATCCTGCAGATGGAGTGAGTGTTCAAGAAACACAAGAAAGCTTACTTTACAACACAGAAAGGTATACTGATGGGAGCAAGATAAACGAAAAAATCGGAGCAGCGGCAGACATTTTTCTAAATGGAGAACCGATTAAAAAAAATTAAAGTATAAACCTGGAGTCCATTGCTCAAATAATCAAGCTGAACAGATAGCTATTCTACAGGCTCTTATAGAACTAGAAGGTAACAGTGAACTCAATGTAGGAGAGAAATTAGGTGTACTTTACACCGACAGTCAGATTACAGTAGATCACAAGATTAGTCAAATCCGGAACAGAATAGTAGAAGAAATAAAGGCTAAGATTAATCAACTTCAGGAAAATGCTTGTACAATACATATGAAATGGGTAAAGGCCCACATGGGGCTACATGGTGACTAACTAGCACATAAATTAGCAAAGCCGCGCAAGAAGATAACAGAGAGATTATCTACAACAAGATCCCCAAAACCCATATCGTCAAGGAAACCGAGGAAAGAGGATTACACATGGGCAACACATATGGGATAACACTACCACAGGAACGGTCACCAAAATGTTTTTCCCTTCAGTTAAAGAACACTTATCTTAACCCAGGTATGGGAAAACAAGAGCGCACCTCAACGGATTCAATATTTTGGGAAGTACCACATGCAAGTGTGATCAAACAGACCAGACAGTGAACCACTTAATATATGAGTGTACTCTACTGACAAGTGAAAGAAGACAACTTATAATAAACATTAAACAAAGAGGTGGACAGTGGCCAGTAAACTAAAATGTTCTTGTCATGAACTACGCAAAGGAATTTTTGACCTTTGGAAACAACATAGACTTTGAAAAGCTATAAATTTTGAGAAAAAGATTTGTTGAATTGAAAAATGAATACTGTGTAATTTATAGAATTGCTTGTAGTCTTAATATGTAACGGAACATGCAGTATAAATAAATACATAAAAAATAATAATAAAAAAAAAACATACACACACACTCACAAACAAAGACGGATTTTTTCCTCAAGTACTGTTCTCAAACTGTGTTCTGCTTACTGTAGTAGAGACAGTTTTAAACATTCAATAAGACAGAGCCGTAATCTCATAATTAAGGCTGAATAATTCAGTCGGACGAGGATGTGTGTATGTATATGTCTGTGTGTCTGTGGATGGACGCATGGACGGTTGGACGGATAGATGGATGGATAGGCGGATGGAGCGATGCACGGATGGAGGGATGGACGGAGCGAGGGTGGACGGAGGGAGGGAAGGAGGTACGGAGGGAGGGAGAGACTGAGGGAGGGGCGGAGAGGGAGGGAGGGACGGTTGGACGGATAGATGGATGGATAGGCGGATGGAGCGATGCACGGATGGAGGGATGGACGGAGCGAGGGTGGACGGAGGGAGGGAAGGAGGTACGGAGGGAGGGAGGGAGAGACCGAGGGGTGGCGGAGGGGGAAGAGAGGGACGGTTGGGCGGATGGAGGGATGGATGGACGGATGGAGTGATGCACGGATGGAGGATGGACGGAGGGAGGGAAGGAGGGACGAAGGGAGGGAAGGAGGGACGAAGGGAGGGAGGGAGAGACCGAGGGAGTGACGGAGGGGAGAGGGAGGGACGGGTGGACGGAGGGAGGGATGGATGGACGGATGGAAGGATGGATGGATGCACGGACGGATGGGAGGATGGGTAGCTCAGATCACCTTGAAGCTTTATCGGCCATGCCGTAACATTGTTTAAACTTAATTCAGCTTTCCAAAGAGACTTCTTGAAAGATGAGACAATTCGCTGCTTGGCATGATACCCCTGTGATGGCACAAAACGTAACGGAGAAATCAATTCTAATTTTTTAGTAGATATACAAAAAGTTTGGGTTAATTTTTTCCCGAAAGACTTTCTTCTGTTTTGTGTTAAGAGACACGAAGAACTGGAGTGAGCATATCACGAAACCTGTCACTCGCTAAACAAGTGTAATAGGCTTTATTCGAAACGAAAACGATTTGCCATTGTCAGTGTAGACCGTAGTGAATGTATGTAATTGACTATGCGCGATACTCTTAACGTCACGAACTCATGGAGTAGTATCAGCCGATCTTTTGGCTCTCTAAACCTGTTCTCCAGTTTGCGAAATCGTTACTTTGCCACATTTCCTGCCTTGTTGATGTGTTTCAAACCTTTCTTTCATTTCCTTATCATTTGCTTCACTGTTTTATATTGGAAAATAAAGTTAATACTTCTCCATCACACACACTGCGTGTTCCAAAGTTAAGAATCCGCACTGTTTACCATTGTGACTATTCCACTCATTCGTGAGTTGGTTGGAATCAACCAATCATATGTATAACAATTTCAAGTTTCAACCAATCACAGCGCTCCTTCGCGAAACGATTATCACATTTCATTAGCACCTCCTTTGCTTTTCTTATGTTATGATCATGTTAGACAATATGGCTGCATTGCGCTAACAGATACGCAAGAGGTGACGTAATTTGACGCAAGGGGGCCGTTATTCAAATGTCAAATATGGCTGACTCTCGCTTAGGTCCTGAAATACATGAAATAATTCGAAGAGGGAAATCGCTGAACACAGAATACGAAAGAAAACTTTTAGAACCAGTTTGACAAATGTTGTAATGAACGAAATAATAAATTAACAGCAGATACTCTAACTTCTGACATTACCAACATGTTAGAAAATTGGAGCATCAATATAACATCGTAGGCCATGCCATGCTACATATTTCTTTTAAGAGGTTAGTAATTACAATGCAACATTCAAATAACATTTCATTGGCTATATCACCCTTTTATTCGTTAAATAATATTAATATATTTAAGCGACCAATTCTTGTATATATATACAGGGTTTTAGGGGCATGAGTGCGCAGATTTCGCGTGCTGGCAGATCCAAAGAAGACGAATAATAAAGTACAATAACAACTCCATTTACCTTGAAAGATAAAGGGGATAATCAAACATTATTGAATACATTATCTACACAGTCTGGCAACGCAGGCCGAATGTTTTGTTTTGGTTTGCGGCCAGGTATGTGTTCACACCTGCAACGGGTGAAGGTCTAAACTAGGCTAGCGCTTGAAATCCTATTCGGCACGTGCCGGTGTGTTTCTTGCCGGCTAATGCCAGTAACGAGGGATGGGGTGGTTTGCTTTTAAGCTACTCAATCGTATTCACGAGAACTAAACTAAAAGCTGCGTAAGAGGCTACGCATAAGGTGTAGTCGGATGATCAAAGATAGCAACTTCAAATGCTAAGTATGGAAATACCTCATTTGTGTAATTGTGTGATTAAATCACAGCCACCTTTTGCTAAACAGGAAAATTTGTTATAAAGAACAAGGCTTTGGAGACGGAACAATGGCGTAAGCCGTGAAGAAGAAGAAGGAGAAGAAGAAGAAGAAGAAGAAGAAGAAGAAGAAGAAGAAGAAGAGGAAGAGGAAGAAGAAGAAGAAAATTATTAATGGTCAATAACTGCAACTTCAACAAGATGTCTTTTACAGTAGATATTCAATATCTGTTCCGTGAGAATCTATGTAGGCATCGCATCTTCTAAGCCAATTTTATCCTACCCTCGTTAGAGCTTCTGTGTTCTGCTCAATCTCTAGGACTGCTTCAAACACACGTGTGTGAAGATCATCAATGGTAGCAACCTCATCATGGTACACTTTACTCTTCAGATGCCCCAGAAATTATAATCTAAAGGGTTGAGGCCTGGAGATCTTGCAGGCCAAGGTACTGGTCCAAGTCGGCCTATCCACCGGTCAAAAAATGTGCGATTTAAATGTCGTCGAACAACTGTATTGATGTGAGGGGGCGCCCCGTCATGCATGTACCACATGTTTCAGTCACTAGCACCTGTGACGAAAAATTAGGATTCCTCACACACTGTTCCTTCGGCCATTGACAGAATGTTGTTCTTGGGGGACAATCATTCCCTCTGACGTGCTGCACTTTTGAATGTGATATGGGGACAGTAACCGTTGTCTTAAAGTTCTATGAACTGCCCAGTTTGACACACCAACAGTATCTGCCATGTCTCGTGTATTTGCGCCGGATCCTCTTCCACCAGCTGCAGAATTGCTTCCCCTGCCTGCAGTACCACATTCGAGCGCTGTGGTCCTCGGTTTTCAGGTTGGGGAATCACACTTCCCGATTCTTGTACTCGCTGAGCTGCAGCAGCAAATGATCTTGGGTTTGGAACTCTCCTATTGGGAAACCCAACCCTATACAAGCGTTGAGCTTCACTTGTGTTGCATTCGGCTTTGCCGTAAGCAAGAAGCATATCTAAATGCTCTTGATTTGTAAAGACTGACATAGTTCTGAATGCATTTAACTCACCTGAAGCACTGACAGAACCTGCTGTTGTGCACGGATGTCGCGGGGGTAGTTGTACTGTCAACATTCCCTGGCCTCCCGCTCTACACACGCACCAATGTTGCGGGGTTGCCAAGCGTATGCCCACGACTTTATTCCAATACACACATTGGAATCCAGCCCTTTCATATCATTTTGTGGCTAAACGAATCATTTTAGCAACATATGGTAAAGACATAAATAACGCATCTTTTGTAGCTCTACCTCGCTATTCTAATTGCAGAAGTAATCGATAACGAAGTGGTGACATGTTCGCAATCACACTTTTGACCAGTTTTAATTTTTATTTATGAAACCATGTACTACAGAGGAAAATGGTACAGCTTAACGCCAGGAAGTTGCCTTTGAAGTCTCAGCACTCATACACCTACATCTTGTGTGTGTGTGTGTGTGTGTGTGTGTGTGTGTGTGTGTGTGTGTGTGTGTGTGTGTGTGTCTGTGTCTGGTACACCTTGGAAACGACTCTAACGATTTCGATCAAATTTTGTACTCAGATAAGGTTTTGCTTTTAAAGTTTATCTATATAGGTACCATTCCCGAAAAAAAAAAAAAACAAAAAAAAACGCGATTTTACATAAAAATAACATTTTTTATTCCCGCTTCTACAGAGCAATTGAACCTTATTTTGACTTTTTTTTTTCTTTTAATGGACCGATTTCAACAAAGGAAATAGCGTTTTAAAGTCGTCTTTTAAGGCTATCAGAATACAGTAAGAAGTTGATCTATATTTGTCTACGAGTAAGTCACAGTTACTCTAAACCTTATTCTGGCCACAATTTCTCTGTTAATGTGCCAATTTCAACAAACAGGCCAGGATGTTAAAGGTCTCGTCAATAAAACCTAAAGAAAGTTGACTTAGCTATCTTAGTCTACGCGTAACAGTCACAATTAGTACATACTCGTTCCTTATTTCGGCCATATCTCTGTTAATTGATCGATTTCAACAAACGAGCTAGCGTTTAAAAGTCCTCTTCCAGGGCTATCAAACTACAGTAAGAAAGTTGACCTAGCGATATTATGTTATGTGTTACAGCTCGTCCCGTATATATGTTTGAAATAGAAATACAACGTATTACATTTTACGCTGAAATGATGGTGCTTATGAAATATTTATATGTATCGCTATAACACTTGTATCCTGGAAATCACTTAACAATTGCGACAAAAAATGTTATTTGGTTAAAAATTTGCTTTTCAAGTTTATCTCAAGTATCAAAGAAAAAAAAATAGAAAAAGAAAAGAAAAGAAAGAAAGAAAGGATTTCACAAAGAAATGCAACTCATCATTGTGAAATTCTCTAGATAAATTAGCAATCACTCGTGGTATTACTTATGACAAAGTGCACATTTCCCTTCTAAATGTTATTTTAAACAAATCCTCTTTTTACTTTACCTACTACGCATAGTAAATAGGGGAGACATTGCATTCGACCAAAAATTTCAATGCCGAGGTTTCACTAGAAATATATTTTAGTCCCCCTGGATAAAAAGGGTTTTTTTTTTTTTAGAAAAGGTACGTGTGTGTGCATGTATGTGTGTGAGTGAGTGTTTGTGTGTGTGTATGTGTGTGTATGTATGTGTGTATGTGTGTGACAGAGAGAGAGAGAGAGATATTGACGAAAATTCCTCCACCTTAAACTACCCTTTATATGGCAAACTTTTCGGAAGTTTTGATTTTATGAAAAATGGCTCTAACGTTTCTATTAAAGTGCCGTAAGTTTAAGATACTTTATGGCAAACGAAATGTATATTTTGGTTTCTTTCTTTTTGTCTTGAAGGAGAAATTTTGGAGATATTCCTTGTTATTTCCGTGATATCTTTAATACTGTAACCTGCAGCTCGTTCATTCACTCAGCCAGGAAATTTGCAAGAAGAGCTTCTAAGGAACAAAAATTATCTGACAAAAGTTTAAAGAGAATGTTTTCGCCACAAAACCAGGGATTTGATTGGACAAGAATTTATAAACAATTTTGGTAATAACAGGTTGTTGTACGACAGTTTTAAACGATATTTTTAATTTCTAGATAACAATGGAGAGCACCTTTTAACAATTTCAAAAGGACAAATTACTTTGTGTAAACTATTAAAGTTACAAAACATTGAACTACATTTTCGGTTAAGTTACTTATTTCCGCAGACGTTCATTTCGACAGCTGAAGTAGACAGAAGAATACTCTTTTGTAAGACTGGTTTGTGGTAAGGTGGTACAGAATGTAATGTGAACCAATACATCCGTTTTTTCACTATGCTGTTGCTCTCATAATACACTCAAGCGCATATACGCTTCCAGATATGCATTTCCTATGAAATGGCGACTTCCTCCATATTAGGTAAGGAATAATTGAGAGAGTAAAAACAGCGAAGTAATAGACCACTCCAAGATGATTTATCCCAGGGTAGTAAACGCCATTTGACTCTAGTTATGGACTTAGGCAAGGAGCGAATTGGTTTTATCTCATGAAACGGCCTATAGGACTCCCATACAAGAGCGGAACATCCAGATGCTCGCGGCGAAAACTGCTCACGGATCGGGCTCTCCTTGGAATTAGTGTTCTTCAGAAAAGAATAAAGAAAGGAAAAAGAAGGCACAAATTGCTCCTGCTCCTGTTACACTTGTACTGTAGTCGTTGGCAATGACATTTCGGAACGTCGGAAATGTCTCCCCATAAACGGAGAGAAAACGATCTTTGTTACTTCAAGGTAAGATAGCTGCAATTCAAAAAATGTGGTTCCAACATTTATGTGGAAGCCAAATAAATTAGTTGATTAACTTGGAAAAACATAATTGGACACTTCAAAAAAGATAGTAAATAGATAAAAAGGAAGTCGTAGGATTAACATATTGTTTTGTTGAACTTGAAAGCCTTTATTTAGTTTAGGTTTATACAGCACGTTTTGTGTTATACGTCACAAACATGCGTAGCGTTAGATTTCAAAATGTCTTCTTCTTCCCTCGTGCATTAGAGATTTCTATCTTCAACAATCTACAGATCTTTTCATGCCCTCTTTTGTTTGGCCTTCCGACATTTCTTTTATATATTAGTTTGTAATTATTAAAATGCAATGGTAATCGCGTTCTTTTCACTTTTTAATGACTTATCCACTTAGTTTTATATTAGTTATTTTTTTCATTTAGATTGTCCACGTCTAATTCTTTTCCTATATCTTCATTTATTTTCTGGTATGTTCTCTTATGTCCTGCCACTGCTCTTATAAGCTTCATTTCGATTACTTCTAGTCTTCTTTTGTTTTTCTGCTCCACGCTCCACTCTCATATAGTAATTTTGCTACTGACATTACTTCCTAAAATTTGCATTCTGTATCATTTCTTACTTTGTTTTTCAAGCCTCTTTTTATGGTGCACTTAAAATGGTTAAATATTTCCATTCATTCCAATTGATCAATTTATTTTTGTACTATACCAGGTGGCCCATCTGAAATCAGAGTAAATAGATGACCCTTCGTGCGTTAAAAGAGTTGCAGAACGCACCGGGGTAAATCCAGTCAGGGGCGTGAGCAGCCTTCCTTCTGCCTCTTAATGAAGACGAGAGATGAGAGGCAGTTTCCAGGTTGAACTATTGTGTGTAGTCCGTGATAATAGACTATACTAACAGGGACCTTACTTTCCAGGGCACAAACTCACTTCCGTATATTGTCTAACATTACGGATCACAGATTGTAAAGCGCCGTAACAAAATATATGTAAACATGAGAGCACGTAATGTTTCATTGCCACTCGTTCATTTCTTCTTCTTCTTCTTCTTCTTCTTCTTCTTCTTCTTCTTCTTCTTCTTCTTCTTCTTCTTCTTCTTCTTTTTCTTCTTCTTCTTCTTCTTCTTCTTCTTCTTCTTCTTCTTCTTCTTCTTCATCTTCTTCATCATAATCTTATTATAATAATAATACTAATAATAATAGTAATAATAACAATAATAATAATTAGTATTAATAATTAATAATTATTATATATTATTATAATATTATTATTTATTATTATTATTATTATTATTATTATTATTATTATTATTATTATTATTATTATTATTATTATTATTATTATTACTATTACTATTATTATTATTATTATTATTATTATTATTATTATTATTATTATTATTATTATTATTATTATTATTATTATTATTATTATTATTATTATTATTATTATTATTATTATTATTATTATTATTATTATTATTATTATTATTATTATTATTATTATTATTGACAGTATATTTCAAATTACAAGTTGTATACCTGAATATCGCAATTTATAATCTTTCCATGTTGTGTAGTACAGATTATGTGTGCTTACTGTACTCATAGTATGTTTTATCTATCCTTGATCTATCTAGTAAGATAAGGTCAATAAAACCATGTATGTATATTTAAGCTAAATGAAGCTAAACATGGGAATGTAGGAAAAAATGAAGTTTAAAGACGTAAATACAAGCATATAAGCAGAAAAGCATAGCGCGTGCCTGCTAGGCCTCGCGCGACTAACGATGTTCTAGCAGGGCGCGCGCCCTAATGGAGGGTTAAAATATTCACTAATGGGAGTGCACACGGAGAGATGATGAAATAGCTATTTTCATAGACAGAAGCTTGAAGAAAACCCAGAAGTATGGGCCAAATGACAAAGGTTCAAATAACTAGGCTGTGCAACTGGCCATATTAAAAGCTATTCAGCATGTAGAGGCCATGAACGGTCAACAACAGTCTCGATATTTACATACAACATACAACATTAGACTCTCTTAAAAACCAAAAGCACCATACACTTTTAATATAAGAAATCAGAAGGGAAGTGACTGAAGCAGAGAGCAAGAATAGCTGGGAAATAGAATTCAACTGGATAAAGGCCCACGCAGGACACCTGGGAAATGAAATGGAGACCAACTCGCGGAGGGAGCACAATCCGCACCAAAAAGTGCAATGAAAAATGAAATACACTGTAACAGTTAGGAAGTGAGGACAAATAAAAAAAGCATTCTTCCCTTACATAGCTGACCGGTTAAACCTGGAACTAAACATAATCCCACATATTGCGGCCATAGTAATAGGACATGAAAACATCAAATCTTATCTAAATAAATACAAAGTAATAGGCAACCCAGGTTGTTTATGTAGCAAAAACGAACGAACTATGCATCATTTAATATACAATTATTGTGCATTGCTTGATAGAGAAAGAGGTGTTCTAAAAGCGGTAGTTTTAAGGACAGAAAATTGGCCACTGAAGAAAAAAGAACTAGTACGGAAATACCAGATTCCCTAAGAACACAACATATGGAAACTTGAAGTGAAACAAACTACACATATTCCATCCACCTAAATTGCCCAAATACTTACAATATAACGAGTAGCATGCAGCTTGTAAATGAATAAAGGAATAATAAAACTATATTATACACCAAAGTTAGTGTCTATCTCGCCTATATTTTAAGAATGAAACGCGAAGTTCTTCGTATACCGGTTTCACCGAAAGAATTGGTAATGATGTAAACAGAAGCACGTGTACAAATACAATTAAAGTGTACGTTCATTGGCTGATGCCGCGTAATACAAGGTAGGTACATCGGTTACAAAGTAGTTCGCTCAATTGTAACAAACACTACTGGATCTTCCCTGTATTATGTAACAATGGTATGTTTAACGCATTAATGTACGATGTAGAACTGCAACAGAATTAATCTAAAGTAATTACTTGCAAGTAATCACAATATGAGCGAAGACCGTGCACAGACTGCCTTCTGTTAGTAAACTTAGGAAACGAGAAGGCGAGGGTGTTAGTGAACCATCATGGCCGAACAAGTACAGTTCATAAAACACTACAGAGAAAAGCCTCTAACAAGTGATGAAAAAGTTATAATTCTCAATGTGTCCCACAAACAATGCAAGAAATATCCCACTTTAGCTATCAAAGATATTGTTAACCTTACAGCAGAGTTTACAGGTGTATCTGCATTAAACTTAAATTCCGCGCGCAGTGAAAGATTAAAAGCAGGGAAGTTAACCACGCCTATAGACGTTAAGGTTCCGTGTTTACCACTGGTCACACCAAATCACGTGAGCGTGCGTTCGTTATATGCTCATAATCCTACTTTTGTACAAGCTTACATCTCTGACTCAAGGGAAGTAAGTTAGCGTTCGTTTTATTTATAATTTTAGGTTAATTAGCAGCCACTGTGTATATCAAAGATAAAGGAAGAAGGGAGGAGCTTAACTCCGATCTAGATGGAATACAACCTCTTTCAGATTCAGATTGGGTATGTTAAAGTTTTCTTTTCTATAGTGATTTTAAATTTATATTTGCTATTATGTTTTTAGTCCAGAGTGCTACAAGCGAATGCTATCTAATCAGTAGCGTGTTTTAATTATCGCGTGAAGGATTGATGGGTCGAAGGCAGGCGATGATAGTCCCAGTCTCCACGTGGTTTTCTCTCTTAGCAACACGTGGTTACGAAAGTAGTTCCGTTACTGCTCCAATCAGAGCGAGAAAGTGGAAGGATACATTTTAGGCATTGTTTACAACACGACCAATTCTTTCGCCGAAACCAGTATAGTACATCTTTCACCTTAAAGGAATAAGTATTTTCCCTCCCCCCCTCTCTCCCTCCCCCCCCTCTCTCTCTCAAAATGGTTATGTGTGATTAAAACGGAGTAACATTGTACAGTGACACATTATGTGTTAAGCGCATTCTGGAAGTATTGCCACTTTTCAATTCAATGTTACCATATTATAAGCAGCAGTTTTAAATGTAAGATAACTTCTGTTGTTCTCACTTGCCCTCAGTGCTATTTATATACACATTTTTTAACTTGACCTCAGGAAAGAAAAATAACATTCTTATTACAGTAGTATTACTAAATACGAGAAACAATTTCCTCACTTATGCTTGCATGAAATATATATATATATATATATATATATATATATATATATATATATATATATATAAAATTGTATTAATAATCTTTTTTAAATCATTAAATAAATGGTAAAATATTATAACCTTTAATAACAGCTTTGCTTTTTCCTTCTTTAGGTTTGTGTATTTAACTAGCATTTTTACTTTGCACCTGCTGACAACCACAGAAGTTTTCAAATTTCTGTGTACACGGAATTAAGTCAGAAATGTGTCTTACTATTTTACTGCCTAAAAATAATTATGTTCTTCTTTACAAATTAGGAGGAAATTCCACGGGAAGAAATTTGATATGTATTTCTCCCTTTGGGAATCAAATTAAGACCTTTAGAATAACGACATTTTTCTGTTAAATGCTGTCTCAAAGAAGGTGCATTTCTGGAATATACAATAAAAGCATTCTAGCGAGCGAGTTCTGCGGTACTGACCTAGATTACAATTGAAGCAAGTAAATGTAACCGTATTCATAGCTTGATGTCAATAGCAAGAAAGAGAATCAGTTTTAAGGAAAAGTAAAAGAAATGAAAATTAATGTTTAAGGGCTGAAGTAAAAGAGCAAGGAAAGAAAACGGAGCAAAACGAAAACAATGTACTGTGGAGAATATAGCAAACAGGCGGACAAAGTGGAAAATGTTTTTCAATAATTTAATTTTTCCTAGATTGTAGCTATATGAACAAGTTCTAGTAATGCTAGCTACAGATACAAAAGCATAATGTAATCAATACAGAGCGAGATGGCTCTGGGAGGTCGCGGGTTCAATCCCAGTTGCCGCGGTCTCTGACATGGGTTTTTCCATGGCTGCCCTATGTCACTTATGCGAATGCTGGGATGCAGTCTTTCATACCACGTTTTCCTTTCCATCATTTCTCTTCATTCCATTTCCTTATCTTCCAGGTATGCTAACATGTGAGTGTTGTTGGCCGGACAGATGGTGCGAATGCTTGCGCACGGTAACTGCTGTTCTCGACACTAGGTGGCGTTTGGGCGGCCGCTATCCTCCGTCGGGGAACACGCCTGGTGCGCGAGGTGTCCCCTTCTTGTTTACCCTACACCCTGTGATGTAATCATTACAATGACAATCGACAAACCACGAAACTATACTATGAATGTGGTGCAGCGGATATGGTCCGAGTTTATTGGGAAGACGAAGGCCAACCCACTGACTGGGAAGAGATAAGGAGCAGCGCTCTCACCCAGCGTAAAAACTAACAGTGGTATCAAGAGAAACCAAAATCCTCTGGAAGTTTCCCCTCTCCTCGGTGCCAAGACATTTTAGAAGTACATATCTAGAAGTTTCCAACACCTGTAGGAGTGAGCATACTCACGAGTACGAAAAGGGTACTGTTTTCAGAGTGAGTTTCGTGCCGACTGTGGCGACGTGCACTGAGTGTTGCTTCTGCAAGAGATTGTATCAACTGCCGAGCGGAATAACCGTATGGGAGAAGAGGCTACGTCGTGCGTATTCCATTATGTCGCTACCTCGTGAAGAAAGTAAAACCATAGTGAAATTTTGAAGTAGATCGCGTTAGTGAACATTAAGTCGTAACCTATAAGGTTACCATGCAATGAACAATGTCACAGTGTTTAGTTTGTCAAAGCATCCAAAATTAAAATTGATTCGTTGTGAAAAATATAATCTGATGTGGTGTTTCAAGTAGAACCCACATTGTTTAATAGAAGTCTTAAACAGCAGAGAAGGAGGATGAAAGTTTAAGGGCGCTCAGCCACTCGGTCATCAGCGCCCTTATAACAGTGCATTGCGAAAGCGAGATATACACTTCAATATAAAATAAAGTTCCTAGTGAAAATGAAAATGAACATATATAAATAAAGCAAAGTTATAAATATGTCAAAAGGGTATACAAATTCTATCTGAAGTATTAAATTTTGAAGTTGATGTTTAACTCTGCAACAAATTTAAAAGTCCTTTCGACCGTTTGCTTGTCGTCCGCCAAGACCTCTGCAAGCGTGGTAGGCAGTTAAAGAGAGTCTCGAAAGTGCGCTAGGGAAACACTCTGTAGCAGCACATGACGGACCTACTAAAGCTTGTTGCACAGCAGACGAAGAGGAGCAGGGTCCCGTTCAAAAAGGTAACCATGCGAAAAATTTGCAGAGGGCAATGCGCAACCAAGTCAAGTTGACCTCCTCGCGACGTGATATGCGAGAGGTAGTTACCCACTTTATCGGAAGTTTTGTAAATTCTCCTAGCATGTTACCGCGGAGAGCTGACCGCTCTCCATCCTTCAAGCTTAAAGTCTTCTGAAGTACATGAGATACGGTAATACTGGATTCTGTGGTTCCCGCCTTTGCTGTTAAATCCGCCATTTTATTGGCCGACAAACCTACGTGACCAGGAATCCATGCACACTTGCCAGAAGTGTGTAAAACGTGGAGGGTATCCTGGATACGTTGTACAATAGAATGGGAGTTGTACAGCTCACAAAAGCTCTGAAGATCACTAGAAGAATCGTTCCAAAGAATCAGGCAGTCCCCTAATTTACGACGGCACACATATAAAATGTTTTGGTGTACTGCATGCAGCGCTGCAGTATAAAATATAAGTGCTATCATGTATATGGTTCAGCTCCATAAACATAAGCACTTCCAACAGCTCTGCTGCTCTTTGATCCATCAGTGTAACATAAATGTCGGTCAAAAGTTCTAACAGACAGGTGGGAATACTAGGGATATGCATCGACGACTTCCGCTGTGCAGTCATCCCAAAAACTACATGGGACGTGCCACGCAACCAAAGGGGATCGAACCTTTCGTCCTTGAGAAAGACGTTAGGCTTTTGAATATCAGAGCTTCCTACGAAGCTCCCGGAAACGAAAACCCGCTGGCTTAGAACTGTGTGCTTTTCCTATATCGTTCCCTTAGCCTGATGGTGAAAAATGAAGCAAACGTTGGATGCTTAGGCATACATCTAAGCGCACCCATAATTTGCTAAGAGAATCTCACGCGGATACTGCAGAGGAGGTTCTGCCGATTCGGCGTAAAGGCTCACAACTGGCATTATTGGAAAAGCTTCTATAGCCATGCCTTTGCCTCTATTATGGACCGTGTCTAATCTTCTCAGCACAGTTGGTCGTACTGAAGAATAAACTATCCACTCATGGTCTAGTTTGGATCGGACCAGTACGCGATTGTTGGAAGGAGGCGAGGGTGGTCTAGATTTTAAAGCCTGGCAAGGACCCGGTCTTCCCTTCAAACTACCGTTCCATCAGTCTACTACCCATCGTTTCAAAAATTGTTGAACGATTATTCCTATCCCGCCTCACTCCTCACCCGGGTGCTCTGCACCAGAGGCAAGCGCGCTACTAATTGCGCTACGGAGGTGGTCAATGTAGATAAACAGGATACCAAATTATCTTGAGCGGGAGACACGGGCACGGTGCGGAGGTTAGGTTATGCAATGTAGGGTGAAGTTGAAAAGTCCTAAGAGCACGCCTTCGAGATCGAATTGCTTTCCGACATTCCTCCGTCCACCAAGGGACAGGGTCGGGGTGGAAGGTCGATTGCGGAATAGATTGCTCAGCAGCAAAACAATTCTCTCCGTGAGATGTTGCAGCAAAAAATTCAATGAGCGGTACTCATAAGTAAATACGGTCTATTGGGTGTAAAGGTTCTAGTTAGCATGGTCCAAGCGCCATATTGGCTTACGTGTGTAATATGTATCTTGTGTTAGAGACTAATAAGATACAGAAAGTGATCACAAGAGTGTAAGTCAGAGATGACGTTCCATTGTAAGCAAAATTGCCAACTGCGGTGAACAAACTGGAAGATCAAGGTATGAACAGCTCTTGAAGGTGACTGAGAGAAATGTAGCTCTGCGGTGTTGAGGAGAGCTAGTTTGTAATTGTTCATGAAATATGCGATCAGGTTGCCTCTCGCACAAGCCCGAAAAGGTAACTGGGAAACTAAATCATCTAAATCAATGAGCGAGAAGTCATGGGACGGAGGCAAATATGCGTTACAAGTGGTAAACTGAATGTTTGGCAGCAGAATCCTTACGGCGACTGATTGTATATGAGACCATAAGAGTACGGATTCCATATATACACCTTCTCTGACAAGCATCGTCGCGCCGCCATGTGCCGGAAACCCCTCTTCTGGTGTAACATCGCATCGTACTGGGGTGGAAATATGGAACGGTGGACGCAGCTTAGTCTCTTGCAAAAATGCGACCAAAGGCTCATTCTTATTGTACAAAAGTCTATACTCTGTTCATCAAGAGATTAGAGGAGATATAAACAAAGCACCGGTTTGTATCACTCCGCGGCAACGTGCTTTCACAATGACGCAACACGGTTACCTACCGCTACGCGTAGGTATAATATGCATTTTACACTACTAAAGGATATATTTACGTGATCCAAATAACATGTAGCACATGGAAACTAACTGCTACTTACGTCATCTCTGTCCACAATAGCACTTTTTCATTTCCTGCTCACAATCTCGAAACCAGTTCGTTTTAAATCTGGAAGATCGGGATCAGAGTTAACTGCCAACAGCACTTTGTTTAAGGTAGTGGTTCATTGTTAACAAAGAACTGGTGAACTTTTCGACGGATTGCAGATCTCACACTCACAAATTCGTCGCAAACTACATCCACCATTTATCTAGCACGTGGTCGTTTTTACCGGTATCTTCACCAACTGACGATTTTTCTTTGGGTGTACTGTAAATACTTGCAACTGACATACCAGTAAACTCGGATATTAATTTCATCATGTCTTCGATAGCAAGTTCAGGATATTTCTCGTAGAACTTGTTAAATATGTTCAATATTGTTGTCTTTTCACCACTTCGCAACGTTTGCCGCACTTATGTTTTACAAGACTCACTTGTTCCGCCATGTTACTTTCATACTGAATAATGCGCGCGCAGAATAAATTAGGCTGGTTACAAATTCACTTAACTACGTATCCTTACAGTTTAACTATGCTTAGTACACTTAGTTCATGCTTTAGCAAACATTAAATGACATTTCAGACCTCAGTAACATTATTTCTTCAAGGGACTATTTACACGACGAAAGCGTCAAGAGGGCGCGCTGTGGTCAAAACACACGTGGCTTTGTTTACGTCTCCTCTAATCTCTAGATGAACAGAGTATAGCTCTGGTCCTTGTGTTATAATTCCATGATGTTCCAATGTAGGATAGCCATACTGATGTTTGTCTGGGATAAGTACTCCAATGTAACTCCCTTACCTTGAAGTAGGCGGTGGTCGAATCAATAATAAAGCCCTTTTTTATATGTTGGGCTAAGACATTTCTCAGCTTTATCCTGGCTCTTTCTCACGTTCTTGTAGTATGGGCAGGATCTTCCAGGTCCATGTCCTCTGCCGAAGACGTTCGTCTTCCCATAATGAACTTACTAACGGAGACCGGCGAAGACGAAAGACGCCGTTCCGAGCCCACCCCGGAAGGTCCCCCAGAAGGGGATCTTCGAGGAGTTGTTCGTGGACTCTTATATCCCGTCGATGTACTGGGATAAGACTTACTATTCTCCTTGAGGGAGTCGTTCTTTGTATATCTCTTTTTTAACTTTATCGTTGAGGCTTCATATCTTACGGATTTGCTAGGTTTTATGCTGAGCTTGATGCTTTTCTTGCTGATGTAACGCTTGTGTTATTTTCACTTACGGACTGTGTAGACGTTAATACAGATATGGGTGTTGATGTACAAGGCTTTGTAATAGAGACACGAGTCTTTTCTGATATTGTTGCCCAATTTACATCGCTGGTCTGTGTTGCGATCTCTCGTCTCGGCACCTGTTTAGCTGCAATAGCAATAGGTACTGGATCTTGGAACAGAGTGTTCGCGTATACGCAAGAACTTCTGGGCTTTTGAGAAAGGGCACCTTCTCTCTAACCCGTATCTCTTGGATAACTCTTTCCTCCACAAAACAGGGTCAATCTCGAGAACCAGATGGATGTTCCTCTTTGCAATTTACACATGACGGAGCTGCAGTACATAATGTAGAAGACTTTTCCACATGCAACTGATCCGTTATAAAAGTCGCTTACATGTCCAAAGCGCTGGCACTTGAAACGTCTCAGGGGATTCGGAATGAAAGGCCTAACTTCGATGAATTCATATGCTGCCTTAATCCTTTGCTGGAGATCGCGCGCTCAAAGGGCAGGGACAGGGTACGAGTTGGCCTCAATTCACCTCAAGTTCAAGTTATTTATTAGAAAAGTGTTGGCCTGGTACCGGTACAATGGGCCCGGCTTACAGGCTATATTTAACATTTTTTTACATTTGGCTTTGTTTATATATACACTTTTTCGGTGTCTACAAAAAACCCATACGGTGACCATCTGTAGGTCACGAAGAATAGTTTTCTTTTGTCTTTTGTCTGTTTCGTCTTTGGGTTATATATACATATATACATATTTACAAATTATATACAGATACATACACGCACGCATTCACCCACACACACACTCGTACACACATACACACACATCTTCACTGGGCACACCAGAAATATGCGTCCCAGCGCACTACACTATTTACACTATGTACACTGTCCCGCGGTGGCAGCTCCTGAATATTTTCCGAGGCGAGGGCCTCTGCCGGAACATGTATGTGGCTTAGGGACGAGGTTGCGTGGACGCGCATTAGTCGGCGAGCCAAGCCGCTTCTAGAACATTTTTATCCTAGTATGTTTGCGGTGCTTCGGCTCGCCTTTGCCGATGTTAGCGATCACGTCATTTTCGTGGTTCCTAATGCGCGTCCATGCCGCCATTGCTCTTTTGTCTATTGCCTCCGGGATGAACGGGATATGAGTTTCGAGGTGAAGAGTTTGGGTGGTGGTGAGGAGTGGAGCAGAGAGGATTTTTCTGAGGGAGAGGTTTTGGAGGGTTTGGAGTTGTTTGAGGGCAGTTTTGGAGGCATTAGCCCAGGCCACACATGCATACAGGACCACCGAGAGAATAAATGACCTATATAGTATAAGTTTTGACTTTAGTCGCAACTGTTTACTACGGAAGATGGGGGCGCACAACTTTAGCCGCTGTCTGCCTTTATTGGCGCTATTTTTTATGTGGGTGGACCAACACATTGTGCGGTCCAAGGTGACACCTAAGTATTTAACTTGCTGACGGCAGTGCAATACTTGACCACCGACCGTTAGGTCCGTTGCCAAAGTGTGACGCCGCTTAGAGAAATGAATCAGCTGGCATTTGTCGGGATTAATTTTGATTTTCCAGTCATGTTGCCATGAGAGGAAGTTGTTCACATAACGTTGCATTTCTGCAAGGCCGAAACGTGGATTTCTATGGTGGTTGTATATTGCAGTGTCGTCAGCATACATGGCGACCTTGCATCTGGCGTCCACTGGGAAATCATTGGTGAATAATATATACAGAAAAGGGGACATTATTGCCCCTTGTGGGACGCCAGCCCGCATCACTCGCTCCCGTGAGGAGGAGCGGCCCACTTGGACGTAAAACTGCCGGTTTTCTAGAAAATTGTGCAGCAAGTGTAGATAATTTTGAAGAGCCGAGAAATTGTGGTGCAGTTTATAAATAAGGCCATTGTGCCAGCACCGGTCAAATGCAGCTTCTACGTCCAGAAATAGCGCCAACGTTGAAGCCCCATTGTTAAATTGCTCTGTTACGTCATCAGTTAGTCTGAGGAGCTGTAGTTCAGTGGAATGTCCTTTTCTAAAGCCAAACTGTGAATTTGAGAGTTCATGTGTTGCCGAGACTTGTTTTTGAAGTCGAGAAAGGATACATTTTTCGAGCAGTTTACCAATAGTAGACAAAAGACTAATGGGACGGTAGTTTTGCGGTTGTCTGGTGCTTTTCCCTTGCTTTGGGAGCGTGATAACCTTAGCTCGTTTCCAAGTAGAGGGGAAATAGCCTTGCTGCAAACAGGCGTTAAATATCTTTGTTAGTTGCACCAGAGCTTTTCTCGGGAGATGCTTAAGTTCCTCATTAGTCACTTTGTCTGGACCGGCAGCTTTCCCATTAGGCAATTTCCTAATGAGCTTGTAAATTTCCTGCGGTGTTATGGTGGGTAGTTGTTGCTCTTGCTTCTGCGCCACCCAGGTTTGTACCCATGTCTGGACCTCCCGCAATTCACCTCCTTCTTTGCGCTGAGCCCGATAAACGTTACTAATACCCTGCTCATAAAGATCCTGTTGAATCTCCCCATTGGTTAATCCGCCCAATGTGTGGGTGTTTATCACACCGCGTTAGGAGTTCAACGTTCTGTGCATCACAACACGTATCGGATATCTTGCTAGCATATCGGTTTTCAGTATTTTAGCTGTCTGGGTGCCTGAATGTGCTTCAACCGGAAGCGTGCTATTATGATATTTAGTCCATGACTTCACTGAACCAGCAGTCTTATCCAGGCCCTTTTGAATAGTAAATGGGCGTACTGATGTAAATTTGTTACCTTCCTTGGTTCTAGCTATTACTAAGTAGCGAGGAACCCTCAACTGTGCTACATCATAAGATGTTTGATTTTTCTAGGGTGTACCATGGAGCAGATATCTTCCACCATGTCTCCGATTGCATGCTCAAATCCTGGGCCACCCTGGTTTAGGTGAATATCCTGGCCTGGATCTTGCACACCCTAAGACAGAGGGACCCAATCGCCTTTAGGAGTACATCAGGTCATGGACTGGCTCCTCTCCGGGACTGACCTTTATCAGCGGATAAGAACACAGGTCCTTCATGTTATGATGTAATTCCCAGGAGTTGGTTACCTAGTCACCCCTTGTGTCACCCCATCCACCAACAACCCGTGCGAAAGGTATCCATCAGACTGTGTTCAGGGGGGTATAATTTTGGAGATCAAGGACATACGTGGACCAAAGTTGATTGGGTGCTTAGCATATGTCCTCTGCCCTTTTAAAAGAACCCAATCGAGAGTATGGCTCGGGACCCCGGGTGCGCCAAAACTATACCTACCGCAGTAGGCCCCAGGGGGAAGTATTAAACAGCGGCTGACGTTTCGCTCTGGATAGATTGTGTCGACGTACTTCATAATGTATAAGGATTCTCGCTCTTTATTCCGTATATAATTCCGCGGTTCAGACCTAACTCGATGCTTACAGTAATTTATGCCGGGTGCCAAAAATTGCTCCATGCTGTATACCAACTTTTCGTTTTTAGCTATGCAAACACACACACACACACACACACACACACACACACACACACACACACACACACACACACACACACACACACAGTTGAATAATACGAACACAGTTATCAAATGGAACCCGCATTCAACGTATACGATTAAGGAATGAAGGTAAAACTACGTGAATTAAAATAGACTATAAGGGTCCTAAAAATGAATTGCTAGAAAAGTGAAGCTGAAACATTTAGGAAAGCATATTGTTTAACCCTAGCAATACCAAAAGGGGTGCTTTATGCCCACCTTCTGAAATTCTTTGAATTCTGCCTTTTAATGTTTTGATTAAAGGCTTGCTGTTAGTAGTTATTGTCAATCACTGTTTCTGATATTGAACTGCGTAATTGTTTCAAAGTTTACATTGTTGTTCTTTTTAAAAAACAATGAACTGTCAAGGTGGTTATAAGGCACCACGCAGTGGGTATAATATAATTCAAGTAAACAAGTAAAAGAGGAATAGTTAAAGAGTGTTAAATATTACCTTTACAAATATGGCAAGATATTATAATACCCAATTTTAAAACAAATTTGTTTTAGAAGCTTAATTGTTCAGACTTTCTGTTACCAGTGGTGGTCATAAAGCTTATGCTACTAATGGGGACCCCATTAGTAGTATAGGTTCTGTAATAAGTATTGGCATTGCGAGGGTTAAACTTAATTAGCAAGTAAAATAGCTGGAAGCAACACAAATGGCACACAATCTTACAAATGGGAACACCGTAAGGGTAAAGGTGGTGAACGAACTAACAACTAGAAAGAAAAAGGAAGAAGATATAGAATAGATGAAAGAACCACATTCACTTTCCGTCACGGTCGCTGTTAAACGTAACGTTTACATGTGGCCAAAACCCCGCCCAAGACAACAACAATTATCACTTTAAAGAGTTTCGTAACACAGAACGTTTTAAGCACTTGTTTCTTTCTCAGCGCGCCCAATTATCGTGTGGTGCTCATTAGAACTTACAGTGAAAGTTCTCTTATTGCATAGTGCATTCTGGACGTTTTTTCTAGAAAAGTGGAACAGAATGCAAACCTCTTGGACAGGTACTGCAGAAGAATGCACTGTTGGGAAGTATCGATTATTGGATCATGTGAGATGTATCTTACACACTCTCACAAAGTAAATATTGTCAATACAGTAGAATCCAGATAACTCGACCTAATGTGGACGGAGAGTGTGTCAAGTTACCGAAATGTCGAGTTTTACGGAATAAGGAGTTTGTTATTCACAACTAATAACACAATACTACAAACTAAATAAATGCATGTTTTAGCACAATATAGCAAGCAAAGTACAGTAGAATCCCGAAGCAACGCGGTTGTTAGGGACATCTTTTAGCCGCGCATTGTAACACTTCCACGGTATATCAAAATGTAAGCTTAGAAGTGAGATGGTGGCAAACATTCGTTCAGTAATAAATTACAGTACCTTGTAAACTATGTAATATACGATAGAGTACACCACTTTTAAACGCAATTACACACCAGTACAGCATTCTGCACGTTAGTGA
>CM060963.1:146006835-146059335 GCA_030765045.1 Tenodera sinensis
AACCAAACTCTTGTCGAATAATTGTGTGAAATCATCCCTACTTCACAAATTCATATAATTATGTGTGTGTGTTTGTGCGTGTGTGTGTGTGTGTGTGTGTGTGTGCGCGCGCGCGCGCCTGTGATATCTATAACGTAGTTTTTGTATTTATTTTCTACATTTATACCATATATTTATTTATGTAGTATTTATGTAGTATATTTTATAAATATTATATGTGTAGTTACGTATAATCTAAATAAGGATAACTTTGGGGCCTGGGCGTAGGGGTACAGGCTGCAATGGAAATTTGTGTTTGGGGGCACGTGGACGGAAAAGGTTCAATATCACTTGGTTAGACAATGATAGTCAACATCGGACCGTAGTACATTTATTAGCCAATCCCACTTGCTGTTGCAGTATCAGACACTTTTTAGACACTCTGTATTAATAAACAATGAGAATCTAATTAGAAGTTTTTGCAAGCAGTGCAATAGCTTTATTTACAACTAAATGTGTACTAGAATCTGTGCGTTACGCAAGTTACTGCTGAGATCTGCTAATTGGCCTTATTCGAAGGATGAACAGCTAGATTGAGGTGTTTCACTTTGTTGTTTTAAGCCAAGGTGCGCAAGTAATTTAGATTTTCGTCGTCAATTCATAATTACAGGCACAACACTATTAAAAACAATATGCAGTAAACTCCAAACCTCCATCCTGACAAATGTTCGGAACATTAGTTGACTTTTAAAATATTATGACGTCGGGCTCGGAGTAAAACAAAGGACTGTTGGGACTGGGCTACTTCATGCCACATGTCGGGCCGGCGAGCGGCCAAAGGCTTGCAAGGTCAGGCTGCGTCGTGCGTCTATTTGTGTATGTAACTCATAACAACGGAAGTGGCTACACGAAAAGGGCTTTCTCCAGAACTTTGGAAAAAGATCTGGCCACGTGATCGCCGGCGTCTGTGTAGAAGTCCAATAAGGGCCGTATGACGTCATCGCCTCTTTATAAGGAGGCAAGGAACATCAGAGGAACGACGCCAGTGTCGATCCAGATTTCATACAGGACGGACGTGATTGTGTGTTTTCTCCTGCTGCGCCGTGATTGGTGCCTGTGATAGAAGACTCTGCTTCTCCTGCGAATCAGTGTGGATCAGCTCTGGTTCGCGGTATTTATTTTACTGATCGTCTCATCAGCCAGAAGTATTATTGGTCTTTGTAATCTTTCGACCGATTGGTGCAATATTTCTGTACTAATTGACCTTGGTCCCAAAATACTTTTGTGCTTTTAAAGCACATCAAAGCTTTCTTCTACCGGTGGGTAGAGTTACAAGGCTTAGCCATCAGTTTTTTAAACTGATAAGGCGCCTTTTGGTCCGGCCCTCTGTAACTCGAGCCTAACAGCGCTCACCAAACTAGACTTTTATGACGACTTTGGCCTGCCCCCTGACTATCGCATCCGGCATGAATACCAGCCTTTACTACCTCGAAGGAGGCAACATTACTTCTTTTCTCGGCCAGGAACTAATTACGGAGCCGACTCTGCCGCTTGAAGACACCGCCCGTGCTACGCTGATTAACGAGCGTAAAGCCAGACAGGCTTATATTACTCAGGCTGACACACAGCTTCTGGAAATAATGCCCAAGAAATGACCTCACAATCCTTTACAGGACAATGGCTGCGCATAGAGCGCGTGTAGACGCCATTGATAGTTACCTCTCACATCATGAGCTAGCAATAAAGTCACTGCAATGGCAGACTGTCCAGCCCAAAAGAAAGAGGAACATATCATCTCCAGTTTCCTCAAACGCTCCAGTGACCACTGCCAATCAATACCAGGCTCTGGCCCGAGATCCTGCTCCAGAGAACATGGATGAGAGCGATGCTACTCCAGCTGTAAGCTCAAATCCCAGTGAAACACAAAATTTTGCACAACAACAGCAACAGAGAACAAAGCGTCCCACACCAATCTTCCTGCGCAACCCAGAAGATGCCAGGAAAATTATGAACTCCGTCCCAGCGGACAAGGTCAACTACAGCCTCAGAAATTTACGAGGTACTGTAGCCTTGATTCCAACATCGCCGGACGATCACCGTCACTTACGAAAGCACCTCGAACAAAACCAAATCGAGGGTGTAACTACACTCCTTCCTGAGGACCGCTTCCTTCATGTGACCTTGAAGGACATCCCGGTATTTATTACTGTAGATGAGGTCAAGGAGTTGCTAACAAGCAAAGGGTACACGGTGGAACGTGTTGCCCAGTTGACCACCAGAGGTCCAAAACCTCAACCACTGCCTCACTTCAGAGTTGCCCTGAAGAAAACAGAGAATGTGTGCAACATCTTTAAAGAAACCCACATGTTTCACGCCATCATCAGGGTGGAAACGTTCAAACCCCCACCAAGACCTCAACAGTGTACAAACTGCCAGCAATTTACACACAATGCTGCTGGCTGTCTGCTGCTACCAGTTTGTGCTTTCTGTGGCGAGAAAGGTCACAGAAGAGTGAACTGCCAGAGGCTGGGAATACCAGGTTCGACGCCAAGATGCTGTAATTGTGGGGATTCCCACTCTTGCCGGTATGCCAAGTGTCCGGTGTGGCAGGAAGCTCGTTTAGAGCTAATGGCAAATAAACAAGGTCACATGTCTAAGTACAACGCCCGACCTCGAGTTCCACATAACTCGGAACTGCCAAAAGAGGCCTTCACCGGTGCAAGATGGCCCGGACTACCTTGCAAAACCCCTATAACTTTTCCAAGTTATGCAGCGGCCACAACAGGACAGCAAGAGGCACAGTCTGCTCCACCTACTGTTGCACCACCACAGACACAGGTGCAAGCAGCTCCATCATCCAACTTGCCACTTACCAACTTGGAAACAAGTACTAAGGCACCACAACCTGCCCAACAGAGAGTGGCACGACAACGAGCACCTCGATAGCAACAACAGCAGTCAACTACAGGTGTAGCACCTCGCCAACAAAAGCAGCAGCCAACAACACTGCCTCAGCAAAATCAGCATAACTCTACACTTCCAACTGTTCCTGATGAGGCTTTCCTCAACACTATGAGGCAAATCCCGATAGAGCTACAGCCTGAATTTGCAGCATTCCTTGCTGAAGCTCTCAGAGCAAGGCCAAATCACATAAACCCGTATACCATCTTCGTCCACACAGTCCTCGCCTTTACTATCCATCATGGCTGCTAGACAGGACGGAAGATTGAATATACAATCTCTCAAAGTTTGTTCCTGGAATGCAAATGCCATAAGGTACAAACTGAGAGAAACAACCAATTTCGTGGCCTCCAAGGGAATTGACGTCCTTCTGGTCCAGGAAACGCACTTAATTCCTTCAAACAAAGCTACCATTCCAGGTATGCTGTGCTACAGGACAGATAGAGGCGATGGCTATGGAGGAACTGCCATATATGTGAGACGTAACATACATCATCACCAGCTGTTCACTGCCCCAACTAACAACTTGGAAACCACCGGAATTCAAGTGGAAACCAACAAAGGGCCAGTTAGACTCTTTTCAGTCTATTTCCCCCCTCGTCGTCCCATCCTTAACACGGAGTTGGACGTATTGTTCGACAGCAACACGGCAACCATCGCCATGGGGGATTATAATGCAAAAAGCCCAGCTTGGAATTCCACGGTTCTCATTCTTCGGGGTAGAACTTTGGAACGCTACGTCCTCACAAACAACATAGTGGTACTCTCGCCATCCTCGCCCACAATGGACTATGCAGGTCGTCGACCCCCAGATTGGCTGGATATAGCCCTAATTAAGAACACCACCCTGCATCCACAAGTTTACTCAGTGCCTGAACTTTCTTCTGATCACTATCCCCTGCTACTTTTATTTCATACCAGGCCAAACTACAAACCACAACGAATAATTCCCTCTCCAAGGAGAGTTAACTGGCAAGAATTCCAAAACATAATGGCTGTGACACCAGCGACAATACAACCATGCACTACAGTACAAGATGTAGACACGCTGGTTCAATACATCAATACTTCTATAGCTGCAGCCATAGCACAGGCAACACCACCTAGAAGAGGCCCAGCTCAGGCAGTTAAGAAATTGCCTCGCCATCTTCGTGAGCTGATTGCGGCAAAGAACCGAGCACGTCGCCGAGCTCAACACTCTGGTTGCCCCCTGGATCGAAGGGAGTTCAACGTGTCCTGAGATTGGAGCTTGCTGAACATCTTAATGACCAATGGGAGCGAAAGCTATCTTCGCTTGACACGGAGGACAAATCCCTTTGGCATATGTCCAAGGCATTACTTCGCTTACCCGTGCAGGACAAACCCCTTCGCCAAGGCAATCAAATAGCCCAATCAGCCAGAGAAAAGGTGGAATTGATGGCCGAATTTATGGAAAAAACTTTCCATCCAGCCGACACTTGCGACATGGATCTTAGACATCACGTCGAGGACCAGGTCGCGGAGTTCTTGTCCAGGCCTTTTCAACCAGAAGCTGTAACCCCGACTAACAAAGTGGAAGTGCTACATTTAGTTTCATCTGTGGCTCCCTATAAGGCATCAGGGTATGACAATATACCCTATGCAGCTCTACAGGCCTTACCACAAAACTGGATGGACCTACTTGTACACCTCTTCAACGCTCTATTACATCTGGCGTACTTCCCAAAGACATGGAAGCATGCTAAAATCATCACCTTGCCGAAACCAGGCAAGGATATTTCTTCACCTGAAGGCTATCGGCCAATAAGCTTGCTTCCATCTATTAGCAAAATCTTCGAGAAGATTGTACAAGCTAGGATTCAAACCACCCTAGACACCAACCAGCTACTTAGGCCAGAACAGTTTGGTTTCCGCCGGCGGCACTCCACCATACATCAACTACTTCGACTAGTGGATGACATCATTAAGGGCTTTAATAACAGGCAGTTTGTTGTTTCACTATTCTTGGACATCACACGTGCATTCGACTCAGTCTGGCACGAGGGGCTCCTTTACAGGCTGATTAATTACAATTTTCCTCCCCACATGACACATCTAATTCATTCTTATCTACGTAATAGAACTTTCTCTGTCAGTAAAGAAGAAGTGTCTTCAAGATCAAGACCAATACATGCAGGAGTCCCTCAAGGAAGTGTACTCGGGCCGCTTCTGTTTCTAATTTACATCAATACATTGCCATCCTACCAGGGGTGTTCACTCTACCAGTTCGCCGATGACACCACTATTGTTACTGCCTCTACTAAACACAGAGTAGCAGCAAACAGGCTACAGAGGTACGCAGACTCACTGTCAGCATGGTTCTCAACCTGGCGACTAAAGATCAACCCTGCAAAATCTCAAGCCGTCACCTTTACGAGAAGACTAGTACAAGATCTGCCAGAACTACAGATAGCTGGAGGTAGAGTGAACTGGTCCAACCAAGCTAAATATCTTGGTGTCACTTTGGACCATAGACTTACTTGGAAACCCCACATTCAGAACATAACCAACAAAATCAACGGTAGGATGGCTATGTTATACCCACTATACAACAGAAAGTCCGCAATGTCCATTCGCAACAAACTGCTCCTATATAAACAAGTCCTTCGCCCTGCTCTTACCTACGGATGCCAAGTCTGGGGAATCGCTGCAAGATCACACTTGAAACGCCTGCAAACCTTGCAGAACAGATATCTGCGAATATCAGTAGACGCAGACTGGTACATTCCAAACAAGGACATCCACAAGGACCTTTCTATTCCAACACTTACAGACCACATTCTATCCCTCTCTCATACTTTTTATAATTCCCTTCCACAGAGCTTTAATGCCCTTATCCGTGGCCTCGGGGAATACGACCTTGACCCCGGGGAAACCTACAAACGCCCCAGACTCATACTTGGCCAAAATTAGACGTAAAAGTCAACAAAAAAAATAAATAAATAAAAAACAAACAATGACAACACAGTAACCAACTTAACGTCTTCTATCAACCAATCCCATTCAACTATCTCACCGTCTTTCCACAGTCCCATTTAAATACTATACTCGAGCCAGTGAAGGACCTAGTCCTGGTATGGCATTAGTCTAGAGGCTCCACCACGGTGGACTCCCTCTTGTGACACCCCACCCATCTTTCAGAGGAACGAGTCTGCGGTCACAGACATGAATCGGTCAGTATGTCAGTGAGTGCGAGACGGCAGCTGTGCGTGTGTGTCGTAAGAAGATTCAACGAGCGTCAAGTAATTGTAACGTCGTAGTTAGTGTATGAGAGATAGACAAAGAAAATAATGAGCTTAAAGGGAGAGCAAAGCTGTGTATTTGCGATAAACATTTTAGAACATAATAAAGTAATAGAAAAGTAACGGAACTGGATTTTGTCATGTTGTTACAAGGGTGTCAGTAGAGGGATTTGTCACTGTGTCACAATATGTATATACAGTATAACCTTTTAGGAAACTCATTCAAACAAAACACATTAACTGCTTTATATTGTAATATAACACAGGTTATGAGGTGGCCTCTTCTGCAGTACTGAAACTTAATTTACCATAAACTAAGTATGATATACATTTACGTTAAATATACATTTGAATGTTAATTAACACGCATAATATCTTAAATTCCGGCACACCAGTGACGCTGTGTGATCCTGGCAATTGACAGCGTCGTTAAACAACAGTGCTACAACATAATTGCATAAAATTATTTTATGCAAATATATATAGTATAAGTAAGTGACTTTAAAATATGTGTATTGTAATTTCTTTAGTCAGTCCAAGCTTCCTCCTGTACAGTACTTCATTCAAGCAACTAAGCAACTTAGTCGAACTTGTCGGGTACTAAACTAGAAAATGACTACACCAGCTCAGGTTGGAGACGTTTAGGTAATTAGCCGCTATTCTCCGCCCCACTCCTTTAGTTGGAGGGTGAATCAGCTCACAACCAAAAATCAGTATCCAGTGACGGACACAAATAGGCGATTCCATGGCAGTTTCTACGTCACAACTTGAATATTCTAGAATTTGCGAAGGTAGCGAAGTAATGGGAATTCTTTATTAAATTACTAGTATACACTGATCCGAAAAATAAGGTCTCTTTATCATATAACTTGCTTTTATAAGCAGTTGACTATAACTGTCGAGTGATTGTTAAATGTTGCCCAATTTTTTATTTTATTATAAGGTTTCCCAGTTTATCATTATGTGGACGATTTGATGTCCAATTGCTTTTATTTCAGCCCTTATGGTAATTACTAATAAATTACAGTGCCGATGTCCACCACCGGTGTTTATGGTCTTGTTGGGTACACAGAAGCATTACCTGACGGTCGGGCGGCTTAGCACCAAAGAATGTGGTTTGCGTACGCGTTTGCCACTGTGCATGCAAAATACCGGCCTGGTTCTGCCTACGCGACAGCCATTTGTGGTTTGAGAAGGATGAATTAGAATGTTGAGGGGTATTTATATACTCTAAGTGATAAACATCAAATTGATTCATATAAGAAAAGTGACGTTTCAAAATCGTTTAACCCTCCATTAGGCGTGTGACCTAGTAGAACACCATTATTGGCGCGGGGCCAATAGGCCCGCGCTATTTTTGGTACTTACCTATATGCTTTTATTCATTTTTAAAAATGTTATTGCTCCTTCATTCCCATGTTTAGCCTCACTTGGTTTAAACATACGAGAGGTGTTCAATACAGACTGACACTGAATCTTTTCCTTCAGTTAAGTGCCCAGCTTGCAACCTCTGTCCATGTGCCATTGAACTATATACTCTAATTACTAATCACTGAAAATGTCACAGCGGTAGCTCTGTCAGTTGATTGTGAGAGTAAGCATGTTTCATAGTCGCCTCTAAACATTGTCATGGCTGATATTCTCGAACAGTGCCATCCAATAAGGTTTTGTGTTCTCTTGAAGAAAAATGCTACAACAATTTAAAGAGAGTTTATGGAAGCTACGCAGTATCTTGTTGAGCATGTTTCCATTACCATCATGCTTTCAAAAATGGCCGGGAAAATGCTGAATTGCCTGGAGGAGCAGGTTTATCTGTTACTGCCATAACAGAGGCAACAATGATCACAGAAGGTGTCATTATTTGAAATGACTCACATCTCACTGTGGAAAACCTTGCACACATCTTTGGGATATCAGTTGGGAGCACTCACACAATTTTAAAAGAGCACTTGCCAATGTCTAGGGTGTGTGCATGATAGATAACGCAACTGCTGACTCCACAGCAAATGCTATTGAAAACAATGTGTTGAGGACGAGGGTGGAAAAACATCAGTACTGCTGATGAAACATGGGTGTACTGTTATCACCCAGAGGTGACGTGGAGTAGCACAGAATGGGTGTAGCATGGTCAACTCCCATCACAAAAGGCACAAGTCAGCCAATAAGGCCATGGTCATCACATGTTTTGATTACCAGGGGATGGTGTACGCTCACGCAGTTCCAAGACACACTGCAGACACTGCAGATTACCTGAAGCAATTGCTAAAGGATCACATCCCCAAAAAGCGAAGGAATCTCATTGGACAGTGGAGACTTCATCACGACAATGCCGGCCACATATTATAGAGTTCTTGGCACAAAATCATATCTGTACAGTACCCCATTCACCTTATAGTACTGACCTAGCTCTGTGTGACTTTTTGCTAACCCGATAGCCCAAAAGGAACTTAAGGGTCGTTGGTTCGACAGCAAAACCAAACCAGTGAAAGCGTTAGAGATGATCCTGAAGAGGATGTCAAAGAATTACTTCCCGCACGTCTTCCAGAAATGGCAAAGCAGGTAGGACAAGTGCATTGCATTGGGGGAGAAGTATTTTGAGGGGAACAAAAGTCTATATGAGTGATTCTTCACAATAAATTCTTGTATGAGCCTTAGTGCCAGTTTTTTATTGAACACTCCTAGTACAGGGTTCCTACTAGTATTGTCTTGCTAGATACATGAAAAGCAGATAAAATGTTGTATGAGCACAGTACTCATAAGTTGTACTACATTACCTACGTGGAAAATTAATACATTGCGAGTTTCGGGAATACAACTTGTCATTTGAAATGTACTGTAAAAATAATTAATTAATAATTAATAATAATAATAATAATAATAATAATAATAATAATAATAATAATAATAATAATAATAATAATAATAATAATAATAATAATAATAATAATAATAATAATAATAATAATAATAATAATAATAATAATAATAATAATAATAATAATAATAATAATAATAATAATAATAATAATAATAATAATAATAATAATAATAATAATAATAATAATAATAATAATAATAATAATAATAATAATAATAATAATAATAATAATAATAATAATAATAATAATAATAATAATAATAATAATAATAATAATAATAATAATAATAATAATAATAATAATAATAATAATAATAATAATAATAATAATAACCACCTTTATATTATCTATAAAATATGTAGACATTATTACCACATAGGTTCCTTTCATCCTCTTCTTCATGATGAGTTTCTGAATCTAAAGGTTCCATTTTCAGTTTATCTTCAGATTTGGAATCATCTGATTCACACAAGTTGTCATACACGTGTAAGACATCATCGCAAGGTAGATGATGCACTTCTTCCAAATTCTTGGGTTTTTGTAAATCATACTTTTATTTCTAGTGTGTGTATATACACCAGGCGAGTCAGCTGCCCCTTATTCTCGAGTTTTATGCAATCCACATTTTATACCCCAACACGAAAACATCGACCCCATCACTAGGTTCTACCCGCGTATTTAACATGGAGGTTAAACACTCGATGAAATGAGTATTAATATAGATGTCATCACATCGCTTTTTAATATATTTGTAATTAGACAGCTGACGTTTATACTTCTGGAAATGTTCACTGGAACCAGCGAATATTACATCTTAAACGGATTGTTTACTTCACACGTTACTAGGTAGCTCAGTTGAAACGAGCGAAAGACTCCGAAGTAATCTGTCTGCTGTGAAGGTGGTTCGAATCACCTGCATGTACTAATTTTTTTTTTACCGTGCAATCCTCACAATTGACAAACTATTAATCAAACTATTAATCTGAAAACTGTTATATTCAAGTTTATTGTTTTATGTTTTGTGACATTGTCTGATGTTTCTTTATTGGTGAACTACAATTATGTAGTTGTTTAAACACACCTATAGGTGTGAAATAGGATCATTCATACACATTTGAACACAGAAAGCTAGGAAATTACATTATCATGAAAGTTAAACTCAATTTTGCACGCAATGAATTATTGTGCTATTAAAAATGCAGACAACCAAAAACGATTTAAATTATAACCCTCAGGGAATTCATAATTAGATTATTGTGAATTCGGTTTCCAAGCTTTGCTGAACATAAAAAAAAAATATATTTATAATGCTGAGACTTGAACCTGTGTCATGGGGAGTTAGCGCAGAGGACCCGTCATAATCCTATTCAGCTATTTCGAGACTTGACAAAAAGCACGTACCGCGTACAATAGTAGGACTTGTGTGCCTGGCGCTATGTGTTTTTTGTATGTGTATGGTGATTCTCCAGTTTCGTGTCCATTGTAGAAAAGTGTTCAATTGTTTTTCTAGTTTGCCTCTGGCTCCTAGAAGTGTGGCGTGTGTACTCCAATATGCAGTATCGTCTGCATAGCAGTATCTGCAGTATCAATGCTGGTCGATTTAATCACTCTAGAAACTAAAATATGACCGCATCCAAAGCACAATGGCAGTGCGGCTGCATCTGGCGCGGAGGACCCGGTAGCGGCGCGGGGATTTTCCCCCCGCTGCACTCGCCTCGTTAGCTCCTTGAGGGGCCAATTGAGGAGCTATTTTACTAAAGAAGTAGCGGCCCCAACCGACCGGGAGGGACCGGGGTACTGACCACATGTCACCTCCAGTACTGCACCCCACTCATGATGCCTGTAGTGGGCAAGGTGGGGGACGCATGGTCCGCTTAGGTTTATTGCTTTTGAAATATTGACTTCCTTTCATAATCAAACACACAAGATGGCAGAAAACCTGAACACAGAAAATGTTTATGATAGAGTATTCCCCAACATACATTATTCGAACACGTCTGGAAAAAGCAATATGATTGATTTCGTGTACAATTTATTACAACGTAGAAGCCAATGGACTTCTCTCGAAAGAAAAGAGAAAGAATACTAAGTTCCTCAAAGTTTTTTACTGAGTGTAGCAAAGTGTTGTTTGCTCTCAACAGTACAACTTACACATTTTCCCACTAGTTAAAGCTTACCTACTTGCAAATGATACTAATCATTTTTCCCGAGGAGAAGGATGTAAATGCCACTCAAGCTCTGCTAGAAACTACTGCTAATGCTCTTCAAAAATGGCGTATACCAATGGCTTCTCCTAAAAATGCAGACTCCGATCATCTCATCCGGAACACAACGTCAACACAGTTCGAATATGTGTGTCACGTTAGGAATTCCGTCGCGTCAGCTGATGGCTTATTGTGCCTCACACCCCGGGAGGAAACATAACATGAAAGTACTCTACAGATGGGCAGAACTCATCACAGGTGAAACTACAACTAAGGTGAGTCCCTAACAGATGCAGGCAAGTTGTTCAGCCCGACGAAGTGCCAGGTCGTGACAGAGAACCCCTGGGATGTTGGCCGGCCGGCCGTAGCGCAGCCGAACACCGTATTTCCACCGTGTAAGGCCACCGCAGCGCAGCCCGTCGGCGAACCCGCTGACTCTTACAACATGGAAAGACCAGATAGAGGATGAAATAAATGAAACTGAAGCGGGGGACGCAAGGTAAATATCCTTCCTAGTATCCGCTTGAGTGACCGGGGAAAATCCCCGAAAAATCCAAGATCAGGAAGTAAAATGTGATCAGGAAGGTTGGCCAGGGAATCGAACCCACGACCTCTCGTATGCTGGCCACAGACGTTAACTCCCGGGTCATCCCTCTCAGTATGTACTTTGATCACCTACTAAGTTAACTCCCAAACCTTAAACATCTTCGAGGTGTTTGTTTAAGGTGTCTTCATCTTCTTAGATCCTTAGCTTCCAAAAAATTAGGGTGCTGACTTGAGCGTGTTAATGAGAAGCTACGTCACTATTAGCTCCAAGATGGATCATGCATCCGCGGTGTATAGTAATCTAGCAACAGAGCGCTTACGTTTTCTCTCCATGTAAGATGAAGATACTTGATTATACAATGTTCTCTCAAGATTACTATGATGTTCAGAATATCTTATGTATCATTAAGTCTTTGCTTCACCTTTTAAATTCACTACCTTCCTCTCTTCGTATACACACAGAGATCATAAAAGCTTTGGATTAATGGTTAGAAAACTAATATAATAACTGGAAACCTCTGGAAGTGGGAACAAGTCTTCAACCGGCATTGGAATGGTTTGCCCGATCGTTCCTTGCTCAGCTCGCTGCTAGCTTAGAGCCTCAGCGCGGCTCTTGGCTGTCGTCACTATTAACCATACAGCACGTAAAATTAACCTGAAAGTACATTAACAGTTAACCAGTATTCCACATGTATAACTTCACAATGTGCGGTATGTAATTACAGACATATTTATTCCAATTTGTCAGAGAAGTTATCATACATCACTTGCAGAAGAATATTTTCCCTGTGTTTATCTACTTGATAAGTAACATAATCAACTACATTTAACTGATGAACGCTTAAACGTAAAGGAACAAAATTATATTTCATAACATAAAAACGCAGGAGAGATAATGCAATTAGAACAGCTAAAGGTCTAGCTGATGATAAATTATGAATAAGTAACTTATATAAATTGTGGAATTAAATTGCAACTTATGTTAAATGTTTTATTTTTTGGTGGTAGCTTTTTGTTCACTAGTCTCTGAATATTTGATATTTCGTGCTGCCTGATTCTAAGTACTGAGTTAAGATTTTTATCAATAACGCGTATAGCTACCTACATGTATTGCCGTGCCACTGCTGTGACGTGACCGGTCGCTGCTCGGCAAGCAAGGTCTTCGCGGCATCTACTGCCGACCGTTCTAAAGTAGTGAACCTTCCGGCACCTGATCTAAACTATAGTTAGATCTAAACTCTCTCCAGAGTTGCTAGAACGACTTTGAAGTGTTTACAACCTGTCCACCAGTTCATGGTCCCTAGCAGGGATGCAACGAGTTAATACATCAATAAATAATTCCTAGGTCCACAGCGATAACCGAAGCTGCCTTTGGTTGCACAAAGCATAAGCCCAATCAAAAACATGAGTCCAGCTTCAGATATCGCTGTGTACCTAGAATTATTTACTGTGTACTGACTCTTGCACTCCTGTTTTCCGACATGAAGGGCACTGAGAAGGGTATATAATTTCACTCTCTTCATGCTCGTTCCTGTTACAAATCCTGAATTAAATTGCATTTCAATATTATCATGATCTGTAATGTTTCGTGAATTGCGTTGTACTTCATAGGAACTAACATACAGGGTCTTTGTTTTTCATCTTGTCATGCGTAAGTGCATGCGTACATTGCGTTGTACTTCATAGGAACTAACATACAGGGTCTTTGTTTTTCATCTTGTCATGCGTAAGTGCATGCGTACATTGCGTTGTACTTCATAGGAACTAACATACAGGGTCTTTGTTTTTCATCTTGTCATGCGTAAGTGCATGTGAACAAACACGACTCAGCTGCTCAAGCAAATCTACATTCTTGAGGAACTTCTGATCCCTTCAAAAGCAAATTTGTTGTAAAAGACGGGAGAGGATCAGGGAGAATTTCCACGCCGCTAAAACTAGGATTTTCGACAAAGGAGTAACGGTCTTGAAGTAAACGGGGATTCAGACGCCCTAAGAAAACAAAGCCTCAATAAAATTGGACTATGCTGATTCCCTCTGAGACTTCGTAGAAGGAAAAAGAGGAAAACACGTGAGAAAAAATTCAGATAAAAACTCTATGGGAAACAATATCCACTATCATGGTTCTATTTATTCTATAAACGAGGTTCCACAAAAGCTAGTTTTACAACTACTTTCAGCTGGACATAGATATTCGTCAAAAATAATTTCAGCAATCATTTTTTGCCGGCAGATAGGAACATACATGAAGCTTAGACGAGTAAAATGCTTAAATAGAATTAGATACGCATTTCCTAATTATTTATTTGCTCATTTTTACGTAAGTTAAAATATATCGTATTAGTTGCGATATAAAAACTAAATATCACTTAACATTTCAAGGTTTGTTTCTTAAAATACTAATATGCTGGAAATAACAGTAGCAAATATATTTCAAATTTTTAATTGAGTAAGTTGTTTTATACATATACTTTTTTCATTTTAAAACGGAGTTTGCGTTTAATATAAGATTTGAAGCTTTCAACGCGATGATTATTAATTAAACCTTCTAGTTAACAGCTCTAAACCGTAAGAGATAGACCAAATCTTATTCTACAAACAATGTAGATCTCATTAAAACACGGAAGTTACGTCCAAATACATTTTTTTGCTAAGTGAACCATTTCGGTGATATTCCTGTTGATTCTAGTGTGTTATGCAATATTTCAACTCTTGGTCGTGCGGAGAGAACGGAATTTCAACAAAAAGATTTGACTATAAGTCAAAGGCTACTTATTGCACCTAGAAGAAAATTAGCAAATAAAATAAGATGATAGAGGAATAAGAGTTGGTAAGAATGTTAGTACAAGAGTAGAGAAGGTAATGTGAGCGCAGCACATCACATTTTTTCTGTTAATATCCCTTTCTCCTCATGCTTCATATACCTGTATTTTTAGGAATTTGTGCTGCATAATGGCCACTCTCGAGGCCTAGGATTTTAATCACATTTGGGAGGTGAAAGGTAAAACAGCCGTTCACTAAAGATTAAGGATGATTTCACTGTTGCGAACGCGGTAGTGACGAGTCATGCTAATTAGCTGTTACGAGTAGTGATGCTGATAAACCCAAATCCTGGTTACGTATCTGTTTAACAAATAAATATATATTTTATTAGTAAAGCGCCAACCTGTCTGAAACGAACTGAAATTTAAAACACCTGCTGTGCTGCACTCACAACACTTTCTCTGCTCTTGTATTATGAGAGAGGGTGAGGGAAGAAAGAGAGATTCATGTGCATTAATAAACGAATATTTTACATCAGCGACGTCCAACCTTGTCTCTTATGAGATGCTTACATAATTACTGCTACTCCTCACTTCACTTTTTCAACCAGAGAGTGAATCAGCTTTTGGTTGTCACGTGTACAAAGGCAGTCAGGCGGTCAGTATCCAGTGACGGACACAAACAGGTGATTCCATGGCAGTTTTTAAGTCATTACTTGAATTTTCTGGGAATGTCATCAGAGGAGCTGTTCATTCTGGATGACTTTTGTATAAATGGTAAATAGTAAGAGACAGACAAGGTCATACTAAATAAAAAATGTGGATCTAGTTAAAGTACATAATTTGTGTGAAATATGTTTTTCTTTTGTGCCTTTTTTAGTTTTATGTTCTTTTTTTGAGTGAACCATTTCCGAGATACTTTATTATTTGTATGAATTTTCTAATACTTATACCTTTCTCAAATAGGAATATGTTATTTGCTTTTTTGTCTCTGAGCCGTGCAAAGAGAACGGAATTTCAAAGGTATTGCATATCAACCAACTCTTAAAACATTTTACTGTCGGATAAAGCCTACTCCCATATTCCCCTTGCACCTATAAGAAAATTAGCAATAAGATACTTTTTGAGAATGCTTATGTCCATTTGCAACAATAGTTTTTATAAGAGTGAGTATAGCTCTACATAAATTTGTTAAGAGAGTTTCTCCAAATTGAACTATACTAAAAGTCGGTATCACAATATGCACTTCGACTTTGTCGTAAATATTGATGGACTTTTTAAACGTAAGCAGTACCAAAGTAGTCACTAATCAACAGATATTCATCACATAAGATTTGAAAGTGACTTCGTAAATCAAACGCTATGTACACATAAGAAAACTGCCATTGCAACACAATGCATGGCTGGGGATTAAAGAGCGACAAAGTCCACATATAGTGGAAGGAGGTAAATCCAACCTCCACTCTTTTGCAAGCATTGTAAATTGCTGTTTTACATCCGTGTTTGTTTTCTGATATGATTATTGCTATTAGTGTTGCTACTGATTGAACACAAAACCCGTATTTCCGGTGAAATCCCTATGTGGAACTTTTTTTATCACATGCAATACTTCCTCTACCTTGTAAAGAGCTTTTGTGATTAAACAGCAAAACAATGGACTTATAATGTGTAAAGTAAATCCTACACCACTGGACATCACATTTTCCTTTATTTCTCTTCCTGGATTTTTTTTTCCCCTGTTTTCATAGCTGCGCTCGACAAAAGCTGCTTTGTTATTTCGACATGCACATAACTAAACTGCAGAGCTCACGTAGAGAAAAGCATAATGAATATTGGCATAAATGATTTGAATGATATTTTATTGTGCTTACTTACGTATGTTTTATGGATTTCCAGTTGTATAAAATTGAATATCTATACGGGTTATTTACATAAAATTCTATATTATTTGCATAGTATTGTGATAAAACCACAGAAGTCCAATTAATTTACTTTTCTATCACTTTATATTCCTTCTAAACTTTTGCACAAAAGCTTAGACCTTCCACTGTCTTTGTTCACATTTTCTGTCTCCTACACACTAACTCCGATGACACAATCACTCCACGTTCATTAAAACTGCTGCACACGCGACGACGCATGCACAGCTGTGTTGCCCTTGGTGACCGACCTATGTCTGTAGCTGTAACTCGCTCTGTCTGTCTCTCTCTCTGTGAGGTTTTATCACCTCCTTATATAGCGGGAAAGACGCCATACGGGCCTTCCTCGACTTCCACAAGCACGCCGATGACGCAGCCAGATAATTCTCGAAGGTTCTGTAAACTGCTTGACCTTGCACCTTTGGTTGCTAGCTGACCTGGTGTGTGGTGTGAAGTACCTTGACCACGTCCGTCCGTTGTTATGCGCCGAGTTCGACGTCACACTATTTTAATAAAAAGTGTCGCATCAATTTTTGAGAAAATAAGAAACGATGAAACGTTTTCTACTAAAAGGTTGTTTGTGATGTAAGTATTTCAGTTTCAAAAATATTTGCCTTCGTTTGCTTTTGTGATGGTAGTATGAAATTTAGTCAGCTGTCTCCCTCTCTCAATCTCTGCCACTTTTTTTTTTCAAAAATTAGTGTTTTAGTTTTCAGGAAAGCCAAAGTACATAGGAGAAGAGGTGGCAAGACGGGAAGGCGGGCCAAGGAGGGGAAGGACTATATTTCATAGTTAGAATGCTGACATCCTTGGGAACAGAAGTGACTGTTTCAACATCGCCTGACAGTTGCATGTCGGATCCTGTGAATCTCTAAGGTGTGTGTAATTCTTACACTGAGTTGCAATATTTTTCTGCTTCTAAAGTGCTAGTATGGGGTGTAGGTTGACAAGTGTTGAAATGTTATATATACCTCTGAATTAGCAACAAGTGGGTGTGCATCAATTCGGTTTTCCCTGAACAGTTTTTATCTAGCCCTAAAAGTGTGCTTGGGGGCAAGTCGGAGAGCATCCTCGTCTTGCCCCACTTATGCTACGGCTCAATGCGTACCTACTTGTTTCACTGTGTTTCTACGCTACTCTGATTCTATTAATTGCTTCTCATATCCTGTTTCAAATATAAATACATTACTTGGAATTACGATTAAACAACATGTGACCAAGAAACATGCTAATCCTGTATTATGCGAAAGTGTTAAATGGAACAAGTTCCCAAATGAGGTATAACAGCTGACTGTACAATTTACAAACTCATGCTCTTAAACCTTTTAATTGTTTCATTACTGATTCTACTGATTGTGTTCACTTATCTAAGCTATAAAATGATATTAAAGTTGGTCTTGCCTCGCATATGAGCAATACGGGGAATATTTACTTTTCTCCAAATCAGGTTATGTAGGTATAACAAACTCCAACATATTTCCAATCTTTTTGCATATATTATTGTAGCTTAGTAGTTGAATAAAACAAAGTATAATCAAACCTTTTACTTTTATTAAAGTTACCTTTCCCAATTTGCTCCGCCTTCCCCAACTTGTTTCCAAATCTCAATTCAGAATTTTGGGTGAAGGACAATGCTCAAGTAAGCGACAAAGAATGTGAAAAGCTGCCTCTATAATCGAGTGAACAGGACTCTTGGTTGAGGCGGTTGCATCTTTCTTTACTTAATACCCTTCGCAGACTCTACAAGTGTGAATGAGAATATAACTGAGTTTCATGATAAATACTTATTCAACCCCGCTGAAGACGCCAGTTCAACGAGTTATAACACCATTTGTTGTGTCTCAAGTCAGAGGCCCCTACATTGACCATAGAGGAAGGAAGCAGTATTCCTGACCGCATAGTTGACAAATTAACCTCCGTCAGCGGGACTATTTTCTCACCTGGAAGTCATCTCTGACGTCCCAGGTTCGATGCTGCGGCTGCTCCTCGTTTATACTGGTCCGGCTGGCTGGGTTTTCTGGAACTTAAACGAGCTGACAACTCATTCCTCGTTAAAGGAATCGTCGATCTCATTCGTGGTTGCGGAATCCAGAAATAATGTATCCATGATTATGAGTGACTTAACACGCACCCATTACGTGGGGTTCCCAGGTCCGTCGAAATTGATTGCTTAAAACCTTTATGGATTTTCTTCTTATGACGTTCGTACGCGAACTGAAAACTTCGTTGGTTCGCTTATTAACCAGGTGCGCGTTAGCACTGCGATTCCGACGTGCACATATGTCAAAGATTTTAGAAAAACGCCCCCGATTTCTCCTTCACGCCTCTATATAAAAGATTATGCCTTCCCGACTTGGTGAATTCCTATTTCTCGGGGGCACGCGCAGCTAAAGAAATTTTGAATTCAGTACAAATATTTGCGTTTCTATTGGGTGAGCCAAATCCGCACTGACTAATTTTTGGTGTGAAATTGGAACTTCTCCGAAAGATATCGGAGGTTCTCTGTCTCACTCTTTTTCGTCACGTCGATTACTTAAGATTTTTCCTCCTGTCTTTCAACAATAGTCTTTGCGCGGTGTCATAAAACCTTGTTCTTGGTTCTGAAAGCTTCCAAAACTCTCTATTTCTTGATAATTTTTCAACGCTACTTGTTATTAACTTAACATAAAATATAGCGATGTCAGTTCTTAATCTATGCCTTAACTAAGTATTTATAGATTACCCATATATAAAATCATCTAAATTACCCTAACGCTACTTGTTCACAAACATCACAAGTATTTATATGTATACTAGTAATCCTTGTTTTAGGCTAAGTGACGGGAAATTTGTGCCTAATAGTTCAGAAATAGGTATCTGCTCATTACAGAAACCCTGCCATCTGTCATCCTTCGAGTAAAACACTGCATAATCTTTAGAACTTCTTCAGTACACATGTCTTATTTACGTATATCTCATCGGACCTATGCAACAGAATATCATCATTAGGGCTCGGAAGTTCATGCCCTAAAAACACTGAAATATGCATGCCAATGTGCTCTTAAAAACTTGAAAATATGCCAAGAAATATGCACTATTTAATTAAAACAATTAATGTTCCTTAGCAGAAGACAAGACGAGTTAGTGTAAATAATAAATCAAGTTGCCTTATTTCATAGAGATTGAAGCAGAAGTGGTCCTGCTGCTAGTATTAGCTGCTAAATTGCAGTTTATAACCAACACTTTGCACAAATTTTCAACTCTAAAACATCGTCTGTCTCGCAAAACACTTTTGTAACGCGAAAAACTTCTCTCCTCGTCACAAGATGTTATCGGGGCATATTTAAATGATGTTAACTGCTTCACAGAGAGAGTCAAGTCTCTTGGTGTGACAGGTGGTTTTCTTTCCAGGATGTCTCGAATATCGCACATCTGTTTAGAACCAGAATTTTTTGAAATTACATAATTCACTTTCTCTTTCACTTTTTGTCCTATGCTACCAGGAACCGAACTTAGATCACATATTGTTTTTTCAAAGACAGTAAGTGATTCATGCAAGGGAGATCCACGGGAAATAATCAAGTATTGTCTCAGAAATACGATGAAGAGCGTGTGCCAAACAAGTTATATGAATTAAGTTAGGAAAAATACATTTCAGAGTTTGTCCTGATTTTACCATATAAGGACCTGCATCAGTAACAAATAAAAGTAACCTGTCGTATTTGATTCCACATGGCCATAGTAATTTCAAAGCGTCCATCACAAACTGGGTCACAGTTACATTGCCAGTGGCCGACAATTCGCTCAAATTAAAAAGATAAGGTGTAGTCTTTTGTTCATTATTTAAAGCATCCACGATTATATTAGCAATAGAACGGCGCTCAGAATCAGGGGGTTCATCAACAACCACAAAAACTGATCCGCTAATTGATTTTGTATGCATATTTGACAATACGTTATTGTAACAATGTCCTACATAAGTCTTACGCAGTGTACTTTCTGCAGGCACATGTTGTCGAGTGTACTTGGTAAGAAAGTTTTTAAATGTCGGATTATTAATTTTGAACAAGCGAATATCAGCATCTAAAAACGCTTGGCACAAGCCATAGGAAAATTCAGTAACCCTACTTCCTAAACACTCTGCTAACCGTTTTTGAACAGGTTCTTTGTTTGCGAGTTTTCTGATTACATTCTATTTATGTTTTGCTGTTTATGTGCTGAACTATTTGAAATCTTCTCTCACTCCCTACATTTTTCTCACACGCTTCACAAAACAGTACCCTATTATCTGTAGATATTAAGTCACCCGAAAACTGTTTCTGTAAATTAATTAACCTAGCACTCGAAGTTGGTTTTATTTTCGGCATTTGAAGAGCTTTTTAACATTTTATATGCCTAATTTAATTTTGTGGGAACCAGTTCACAACACTGTTACGTTTGAAGACCACGATACAACTGCTGGTGGACAGGCAAGCGTTGCTATAATCGTGCTGCTCAAAACGTTGATCTGCACTTTATCTTTGTTAATATAAACCTCTCAGACAATGCACTGATTACTCTCTACGCACATACATATAATGAAAGGGTGGAAACGGGATTCACTGCATGAGAGCATTACTCAAAATTAGTTCTCGCCACCTAACGAATTGCATCATCATGTGCAATACTACCAATATGAAAAATATTATTCAGATGGAAAAAAATAATAAAAAAAACATAAAAATCATTAAAATATGCAATATAGGGACTATAATATTGAAATCTTCATTAGTTTTATCATCATGTGCAATACTACCAATATGAGAAGTATTATCCAGATGGAAAAAATAATAAAAAAAACCTTAAAAATCACTAAAATATGCAATATAGGAGCTACAATATTAAAATAATATGCATTTAACAAAATCAAGAAAATATGCAGTTATATGCACTATAAAATCATGTCCAAATAACTGAAAATTCCATAATTCGTGCATATAACGTAAAAGCATACATTTTTAATCCCTAAGAAAAAACATGCAAATGCATGAACTTGCTAGCCCTAATCATCATCGTCGTCGTCGTCATCATCACGACATAAGCTCTGTGGCTTGTTTCGTCCTCAAGGAAATTGATCTTACAATACAATACTTGATCCAACTGGGCTTTAGTCTCACCTTATTAAATGAACCGAATTCAGAAAATCCGAAACAGATATAATTGATTGAATACAACACGCTGATACGTCCGCAACACAACCTTGTTGTGATATAAACCTTCCGGTGGTTTTTCTGATTCTACGTACCACCTAGACACGCAGGTTTTTATTCCTGTTTACAACTCCAGCATGAATCATATGAGAATGTAGACTGCTTCGGCTTATCTATACCCCCACCTGACACCTGGGCACAGCGACCTCCTCTTAAGTTAGACGAGGGGTTCGGAAATGATTTACAATAACGATTGTACCTTATTTATTAATAAACATGATTCAATGTATATGGGATCTATCAATATACTGTCCACCGACGTCAAAATACCGCTGGTATCTTTCTAGTAACTTCACTATTGGATCACGAAACCATTGTTCGGGTCTACTACGCACCAACTTGTGAACAACTGCCTGCAATTCATAATTGTTGCCCTACATATTCATGTTCCTTCACGTTATCGAACAATGACTTTCTTCTCAGTGACACCATGATTCGTCACCAGTTTCTCCAAAAAGACCTGGATCGTCGTTTTCCATTTCCAATGATCGACAGCAAATTTCAACTCCGCTTTCTTTCTGGCCTGTATCAAGTCCCGTGGAACCCAGCGTGCACACAACTTTTTCATATCGAAATCGTCGTGATTAATGGTATGCACGATTGCGCAGCTTGTCGCCATTCTAGTTAGTCAAAGCTTATGCACCTATCAGCCATAATCAATTTAGATACAAGCTCAATGTTTCTTGGAGTCCACGATGTTCACAAATGACCAGTACTCACATTCTTGCATGCATATTCCCTTCCATTGGCAAACCCAGCTATCCAATTGTAAACAGTGTATTGTGCGCTAGTTTCTCGATAACATACCCAAGTAAAAAGCTGAAGAGTATCTGCTGTTGTGGCATCTTGCTTCCACAAAAATCGTGCAGTTAACCTATGTCACGTTTTATCTTCTCTATGGCTTTCTCTGCTTCACAACAAATAAGACTGTTCTTTCACCACAAAGTTATATACAACTATCATCTAGCGCCTGAGTGGTGTAGTAGTATCAGTTAATCATTCTAATACAGGATGTGCCCTTAAATTGAGCGATATTATTATACAACGCAATTGTAAATCCTTTCCGAACACTCATAAATAACTTTATCTTTGAACCACTATTGGGTAGCCCGAACCACTTTTAATATCATTTTAGTGCACCTTGTGATAACAGTTGCTCAGTGCCACATATATAATACAAGGAACCTAATTGTTAAGCAAAGAGCAGAAGAAAGACAACCTGCATTATATTTAGGGAATTCCTGAATGTATAGCTTACGAATCTGCATGACGAGGTGTATCGTGACATGCATAAACTTTGTCCCATAATGAAACGCAACTATTTATATTGGCATTGGCAAAGATAGTCTCATGCTTTGCAAACATAACCAGCTCTGTTACTCGAGTTTAAGTCTAGCCACTGGATTGGGAGGGTGCACTACCCCCAAAAACATAGCTAAACTAGCGAAAGTAATATTACAAGTTGGTTGTGTACCTTATTCATATAGTAAGGATAAGGATGATGATGATGATGATAATAATAATAATAATAATAATAATAATAATAATAATAATAATAATAATAATAATAATAATAATAATAATAATAATAATAATAATAATAATAATAATAATAATAATAATAATAATAATAATAATAATAATAATAATAATAATAATAATAATAATAATAATAATAATAATAATAATAATAATAATAATAATAATAATAATAATAATAATAATAATAATAATAATAATAATAATAATAATAATAATAATAATAATAATAATAATAATAATAATAATAATAATAATAATAATAATAATAAGTAGGTTTGCCGGGAAATGAAATGGTGGATTTGGCATCAAAGGCTGCAGCCACAGAACCCAGTATTTCCATCTCTCACGTTATTTTGGAAGATATAAAATGTTAGATATCCAGATTTTATACTTTTGCAACCTCTTTATGAGCTTGTTTTAATTCTGGCTTTTACATCTTTGTTTTGTATATTTATGTATATTTGCTTTCCTTTTTACTAGTGTCTTTATTTTATACTGAAATTTATTGCTGATTTTTGCCATTATCCGGCTTTTAACAGCGCTGGTGACCAAATAGCTGAGCACCCTTAAACCTACATCTGCTCCTTCTCTAAAACATCAAATTATGTTGCACTTGTTAACCCTTTCATTGTGTACCAATCATAATGGATCTCTTTCATAGAAACGCTACCTGACTGACCTCTTCATTTCATATCGATTATAACATCTTCATGTGTTCTTTTTATGTCCCAGGGCACTCACATAGAGATGTCAAATCGACTGGGTGGAGTCAAAGATGGAAACCTTATGGTGGAAAAAACACCAATGCGATATAGGGGAATAGGCCACATTTTATGCACGTCAGTGTGCATAATTTTGTTCCCACAATTTGTTTAATTGGACAACCGAATCGCAGTTTACCTACATTCAGAATTTACTGACCCCTATTTATTTGCTCCTAACGAGGATCGAGTTCCTGTCTTCGTAATGACGTCATGATGGTGAATCTCATGCCGGTGATGTGCAGTGATGGTGATTATGGCATTTATAATTATGTTGAAACCAATAACTGCCGTTTTGGAGGTGTGCTGACGACAGGTGTTGGTAATTTTCGTGGCGAGAGTGGCGAAATATGGCACATCAGAACAGCAGTGATATGTTCAAAACTAAGTATTCATTAACCTTCCACTGCTCAAAGGCCACCCACTTTACTCCCTTTCATAAGCTCTTGTATGTTTTTGTTGGGGAAACTGAATTTATGAAATTCAGATTCTAGGCTCTGTGTGCGTTCTCTATGAGAGAGAGAGAGAGGGGGGGGGGAGGGAAAAGCGATCCAAAGTTGTATCTTTGATTCAATAGCCTTGAACTGTGCAATCACTTTGATCATATTTCACATAGCCAGGAAATAATTCGTGCTGCTGCAAGTCCTATGGGGCCGAATGTAAATCCTTTGCCTTAAATTTATTTGAAATGTACTTTCAAAACTTAGAGCTTCAATCTAAATTATTTGTCATAAAACAATGTTGGTGTGCCAAAAGCCTAAGAAACGCTTCTTACTTTCAAGTTATTACTTTCTCTACTACGCATAGTAAGCAGGGAAAGTATTTTATTCGAATAAAAAATTCTATGTCTAGATTTCACCGGAAATATGTTTTAAGACCCCTGAATCCAAAAAAGGCATTTTTAATCAAAGTTCCGTGTCTGTGTGTTTGCGCGCTTGTGTGTGTGTGTGTGTGTGTGTCTGTGTGTGATTTTGTCTACCCCTTATGGTTTATCCCTTATTCAAACACACACACATACACACAAAACACGTAAACATCATACATATACATGGGTATTTTTCGAAACGTGGCTTCTTATTCCGGAGTCTTCAGTAGTTATACAGTGCGTTCGTAGAAGATCAGCCGGACTGCCCCGGAACGGCACCGAACCGGATGAGGACCGTCGTGCCTTCAGCCAGAGTTACATGTAATGGACGGTCAAGTCATGGGTGCGGAATATTTACTGTACAATAGGCTCACCTGCAACACAACAGATATTGAAATTGATGATCTTCAACGCGAACACACTCCCTATATCTGCGAAAACAGTTCTGGTTTACTCTCAAAAGTTCATGTTGACTGATTGACTGTTGTATATCTCTCTTAATGTTGCCCTTCAATTCCTGTAACGTGTGTGTCTTTATTCTTTAATGTTCCCCAAACCAGAGGTGGCCACAATCATTATAATAACTATTCTGTCATCATATATACTTCACAATTTATACATAGAATTCGCAGTATTGTGCGCTGTACTAGAATCTTGCTCAGGCACACAATCTTTCATTTCTTGTTTGTTGGGTAAAAAAGGTATTTAAAATAAAGTTTGCATAAACATATGAATCGACTGTTTTGTCGTAAAATATGGGAACAATACAATAATTCTACGCCCATTCACTGTGTGCCAAACTCCAAAATTTGCAGTATAGTAAATAACTTCATGAATAATATGCGAATAATAAAGCGAAAAGAATGAATCAAGTCTGGAATGCCAAATTCGTCTAAGTCACGGGTGCGCAAGTGTGACTGTGTCACAACTCGCTGACGTAACATCTGCCATTACAGTAGTCCACTATGTCAGTATGACATCTGATTGACGTGTACTGAACACAGAGCAGCACTGATCGTCAACAACACACAACAGGGAACAGGATGTCAACAACACGACGACGCTTCCATGCTAACTGGGAAAGTGATTATTTTGTTGTTAAATAATGTAAAAATTGTTTCATTAACCGCATCAGTCTATACATTTATAGGAAATTTAATAAAATGCGATAATCAACTATGTTTTGGAGTTATGTAAATTCATTAGTTGGCTACAGAAAAATCCTACACGAACTGTCTGTTACATTTTAATTCAAATTTTCCGATATAAAAGTATGGGAAATGAAACCTGTCTACTTACAAACCCTTTCAGTTTTCGTTCGTTATCATCATTGTTTGGTCCGCAAGATGAATTAGTGCATTCAGAAATCCTAGTTACAAATCGAAATACGAAAAATGTACACTTTAATTTCTACAGACAATTGTAAAGTGAAAGTTTCCCCAAAATACGCTGCTTTGCAGCCTACGTAATGGCAATTTTCGGAACAAAATACTTGTGTGAACAAACTTTTAACAAAAAGTCGTGTAAGGTAGTGTAAGGCGTTAGTGAGATCAAAATGCTTGCAGTCGTTATCACAGCGAAGTAAAAGAAATGCACCTCATACAAAATAAGTAACAAATACCAACGATTTAGCGCACAAACATGCGTTTACAGTTCAAAGGTAGGGAGGCTACTGAACAAGTAGGGAGGCTTCGTTACGTCACAGCATTGGATGAAGGACTGAAGCGTTTGCTCTCAATAGTGTGAGCTGCGCACCAGTGGTCTTACACGACCAGTATCTTGTTTACACCACTCACGATGTCGTTATGTAGTGGCAACAACAAGTTGTCACAAGTTCCTAATCTTCATACATTACTAACTCATATTATCAATCAAAGAGCTGTGCCGTGTAGGGCTTAGACGAATTTGGCATTCCAAACATGACTTCTTTTTTGTCCACGGGTGTACGTAACATGCCACTATTTAAAATGTCTTCCGTACCAAAGAGTTTAATATTAAATATTTGAAAGTTTCGCTTTAGGTTATAAATAGTATGGCGATGGCCACACATCAAAGGAGGCTCAAGGTCAGCTACCTCAAACCACTACGCAACGCGCGACAATGGCGACTAAGAACAAACACTGTTTCCAGACAGTTCAATCCTTCAAAATAATCACCAGCATTGCGTACAACCCATTGCTAGCGATATGAAAGTTGTATAATACCCTTAGCAGTGCCGGTTCTGTTGATAGTTTGAGTGGAGTGGTCTATCGCCTGACTAATTTCTGCCAACAGTTCTGAAGCGAATGCCACGCACAGGTTCCTTCCTGGATGGCACAACACATCCCAATCCTATCGAGTGAACAAATAAGCCACAGCTTCTACTGCATGTGTCCGAGCAACGTCGAATTATAACCATTTCCATTAAATCATGCACAGTCCATTGTGATGCAGTTTTTGTCATGGCCAGGTGCTCCTTCATAATGTAAAGCACAGTCATAGGCGCTAATCTGGTATCTTGGGTGTTCTCATGAATCGTGTGACGTTGATCAGTGTCCAGTAACGCTGCTAGGGCATGCTCATCTTCTTCACTGGCACTAGGGTGTTCTGGCCGAGGTATATCTGCCACATTTTGGCATACTTTGTTGAAAGCATTTACCCAGCATCTCTGTAAGGTAATGCAGATTCACTGCAATCCTCTAGAAGACTTTGATGGCACTGTCAAGTTCTACAACCACTGGCACATTCAATCTTTATCCTACTCCATTTTTTCCGTTTTGAAAACATGTCATTAAACTGCAAGCTCGCAGAAGACTCTATTTCTCTTGCCAGTGCGCATGCGCGTGATGTGGGAAGGGAGCGTCCATTTGCTCAAAGGTAAGTTAAGTATGTAACTAATGTGTGCCATCACTAACAATATTACGTCCCGTTGCATAGCGACTCTGCAGCGTGTTGCCACTATTATAGTTCCAACCTTCGTATAAACATCAATAAAAAATAAAATTACTAGTAAAAAGGAAAATAAATATACAAAATACAGAGGCAAAAGCCAGAATTAAAACAAAGTGACAAAGATGTCAAAGTAGTATAAAGTTTTGATATCTAAGGTTTTCAAATTCCACGAGCTCATAGTAGTCTCCCCTAAAAACTTAAAATCCCTTTCGACCGCTTGTTTATCGTCCACCAGGACATCTGCAAGACAGGCAGGCAGCTGTAGAGTCTCGGAGGTGCGCTAGGAAGAAATACTTTAGCAGCACGTGACGGACTGACAAAAGGTTGTCGTGATCTTCCGGTTTACAGTTATCCCAAAATCTACATGAGACGTGCCAGCTAACCAAGAGGGTAGAGCCTCTCGCCCTTGGGAACAGGTTAGGCATTGGAATAGCAAGCTTCCCAAGAAGCTCCCGGAAACAAAAGCCCGCTGGCTTAGGACTAAGGGAGTTTTCCCTATATTGTTCTCTTAGCGTGGTGATGAAAAACGAAGCTTAGGCATACATGTAAGTGCACAACTATAATATGCTAAAAGAATCTCACGCCGATATCACAGAGGAGTTTCTGCCGATTCGGCATTTGGCTCAACACTGGACTTGTTGGAAAAGCTCCTATTGCCATGTGCAAGCCCCTATTTTGGACCGCGTCTAATCTTCTCACCACAGATGTTCGTGCTGAAGAATAAACGATACACCCATAGTGTAGTTTGGATCGGACCAGTGCGCGATACATTCGCAACAAAATTGTCCGATCCGCTCCCCACGATTTGCCATTTAGTACCCGCAAGATATTCAGGAAACAGTCACATCGTGCTCTTAGTTGTGCTATATGCAATGACCAACTAGCTTCCTATCCAAGATCAACCCCAGGAAATGCGCCTCATCTGCAAAGGGAAGTAAATCTGGACCGAAACGGAGAGAAGAGAATGGTCTCCTGCTGTGACAGAAATTAACGCAGATTGACTTCACAGTTGAGAATTTATTTGTATGGTATCTAAAATTGAGAACAAAATGTCATACTCTAAACTGATGTAATCAGTATTTTGCATTAGCTTATGAAAAGTCATTTTAAGTGAAAAATGTCATTTCAAAAGCTGTTCGATGCGATTCCCCATTTTCTATATATCATTTGAATTATATGTCCAGTACAGTTGTTGTAGTGTTTAACGCCCGCTTTTACTACTACGGCACCGCAGGCGGTGACACTGATGATACATAAAGATGGAGCACGGGTGGAATGAGATGGCGGGGGAAACCGGAGTACCCGGAGAAAACCCGCCCTGACGCCGCTTCGTCCACCACGAATATGTCCAGTATAGCAATAGCAAATAATGACTTTGTACTCATCACATATGCGTTGACAAACTTGCTTATAGGACTTGAACGATAGTTATTTATGTAACTAGTACAATCTGACTGATTTGACACGAGAATATGTTTTAGCGCGTGAGCGAAAGCGAGCAAACTAATTTTTACGAGTGTCACAATGAAAAAATCATACACGTGTTACATACAACGTTTTGTGCAATTCTAGCATTAAAATACGTAAACATAACTAATGAATATGTTAAATGTGAGGTTACGTATTAGAGATAACACATATGACGTATTATGGTTACTAAGCAGCTGTTCACTTGTTTCAGCACTTATAGAAGAAAATGGAAGATAATGATAAAAGTATTGAAAATATGGATTTTATTGCGTTCAACATTTTGAACGAAGTCGAGAGTGCTGAGAATTTATTAATTCCACAATATATATATAATACAAACGAAAACTTTGCGAGAGTGATGATTTCAGATTTTCTTGCACGCCCACATTGGGGAAAATTATGTTGTGGCGGTGATGCCGTCATTGCTGCCTTGTTACCATGGTAATTACGTCCTTCATTTTATGGCAGTGGTGCCAGAACTGGGGTAACTTCGCACGATTTATGTCATCATAATAAGCCGTTTTAATGCTAGGATTCCATAATGTCCATATCTTAATAAAAAGGCGCTTATGTTGCTTGCATGCACATTATTTCTCATATCTGTTTTCAACTGCGGTAGGAAAATTATCTATGGATTAAATGTGATCAGATAAACATGATAAAAATAGGAGAAGCACAGAAAAAGAAAATTACTCAACAGTCTCAGAAATAATATTGAATTATAAACTAGTTGAATGCTAAAATAAAGGTAAGCGATGCTAAAGACAGCGATACTATAATACACAAAGGTGAAATAAACTTGGTCAATATCTTAAAGTGAGTTGTTGTTGTTGTTGTTATTATTATTATTATTATTATTATTATTATTATTATTATTATTATTATTATTATTATTATTATTATTATTATTATTATTATTATTATTATTATTATTATTATTATTATTATTATTATTATTATTATTATTATTATTATTATTATTATTATTATTATTATTATTATTATTATTATTATTATTATTATTATTATTGTTGTTGTTGTTGTTATTATTATTATTGTTATTATTATTTTATTATTATTATTATTATTATTATTATTATTATTATTATTATTATTATTATTATTATTATTATTATTATTATTATTATTATTATTATTATTATTATTATTATTATTATTATTATTATTATTATTATTATTATAAATATTATTATTAAGATTATTATTATAAATATTATTAATTTTTTTGAACAAGCAATCACCCAATAGCTTAAATGAAAACTAGATTAGATTAAATTGCGTTCAGTGAGTTCACAAACAGCCAAGAGACCCATGAACATTGAATATGTCAATCAAAATGCACAGTATATCATAAAAAGCATTGTTTACAGGTACAAAAAACAAGGCAGAGATAATTGAGGAATACAACCAAATTTGCTCTGCAGTTATAAGACTAACAATGTATATTTACAAATACAAATTGAACTTCGTTTTAAACTTTCCCTAGGTTTTTCCTGCCCCGTCCCATTAGTTATATAATTGGCAATGATTGTCAGTTTGTTCCATATATGTATATATATAAATCTAGGTAGCTTTGGAGCAGGCATGAAATGTAATTGACACTGATTTGTCACAAAAAAGGCTAGGAACTACTTATAAAGCAACATAAGCATTAGCAGGATAATTTGTCATTCAGATAATCTTGTGCAGAATAGAAAGATCTTGAGCATACGTATTCTTTAGCAGCAATTTTAAAAGCATTGATCACTAGGAAGAGCATTAAATATTGTTGTGGTTTCATAGTATACACCTTTCTGGAAGCAAGAAACTTGTGCAATGGGATGATGGATAAGCACACTAGCAGTTCAGTTCATCCACATCTGTGACTTGGACCTCTATGTACTTTTGTGGCTTGGGGAACAAAACGTGATCAATAAGGAGGTGGAAGGGTAGAGGTGAAGGATTTGTAAGGAAAGATTGCGACCTTTGCGTGAATCACCGAGATATAATCATATTAACCCTGAACAGAAAATAAACCGCAACACATTTCTTGACTTACGATTTTTTGTAGTGTATAACCCCAATTAAACGGCATCACATTTAGAGGCCACTGGTGACGCAAAAAATGAAATTTTGGTTAATTTGGGAAACCAACGTTCCAGACCTTAGATTAGAGAAACTTCCTGGCATTTGCCAGCTATTGTTATTACTTATTCATTTAATCCGGTTTTTTAATATGTAACACATCTTAAGATAGCTCTTTTCCATTCTTCTCTGTTGGTACAGTGTTCATCTTGCAAAGTTAATCTTTTCATAGCCTGTTTTAGTGGTATCCATTCCAATGCATTTTTCAGCGAGTGAGTGGGGTTTAAGGGCCCGTCGACAGCTAGGTAATTTGGGTCCTAGGTCAAAATTTAAAGTCTAAAAACACTCACAAACCTTTCAGGCTAAAAGTACAACCCTAAAATGGTAACTAAAAAGCGTTAACAGCTAAAAAATCAGCCTACAAATCAACAGCATAAAATAAAACCCTGAAGCACAACGTACTAAAAAGAGGTAAAAGATGAAAGCTAAAAAACTAGAATACAAAATTGTTAAAACATTAAAAGGTAAAATGTATCCGAGTTAAAAGCAGGGTTAAAACCTCAGAAAAGAATTAAAAATTTGTTACACTTGCGTAGCAAAACCAATCTGGGCAACGAACCGCAGAGTCTTGGCCAAAATTGAGGCTACTGTAGATCACCAGACCAATTGACTGACGCGCACGAGGTGTCTTGGGCAATCCAAACATTTTTCAGTATTCTATCTTCAAGTGTTCTTTTTACATGCCCACATCATTTCAGTTGTTTGAATGTAACATCATCCAAAATTGTTGATTTTACTTCCATAAAATTCCTAGTGACGTTTCTTATTTCATCTCTTCTCAAAATGCTCGCTTCTCACCGCCAGAAGTACATTTTTGTTTTCAGTAATTTAAATGGTGTAGTATATGTCATACATCAGCGCCATAAATAATCATAATTTTCACTACACTATTATAAATATCTCTCTGTTTTGTTGCTAATACGTTAGTCGCACAGAATTTCATTTACTATTGAAATTGTATATTTCCCTTTATTATTTCTGCGTTTGGTCTCATTATCTTTTCTATTGCTGTTTCCTTTAACCCCTAAATGTCGTACTTCATTGAAGTGTTTGATTTTATTTCCTCCTTCCATTTTCAAATCCTCTTTTTGTCTCCTGTAACCAAATATTTGGATTTAGATGTGTTCATCTTTAATTTCCATGTATTGTATTCTAGTAATTTTCTAATATTATACTCCTTATCATCCTGATCTCTAGTGTATGAATTTGGTCATCAGCAAAGTAAATCACTGTATTATTAGCAATATAAATATCCATTTCGGAACACATTCTATTCCAAATGTTTAATGCTTCTCGTGTATACATTTTAAATGGTGTTGGTGAAGACAACAAGCTTGTCGTAGATTTTTGGTTACAGCACTGTCCTTAAACACCACCACCCACTCAGTCACTCAGTTTATCTTGGATATATGTAGAGTTGTATATAATTCGTGAATGGTTTTAGTCATTCGTGCATTTATTTCCATATTCTTCAGTATCGTCCAGATTTTGGGAATTGGAACACTATCGTAAGCTATTTCTGTATCAGTAAAAGTTAAATGTAAACTTTCTCTATACTAAATTGTTTGTTTTTGTCATCTGGCGAAGAGAAAATAAATTATAAGTTATTGAACAGCCAGCTCCGAATTCTACTTGATATTCTATTTCCATTTGATTATAACTTTCAGCCAAAAAGTGTTTGTGAGCCTCACAGATTACTGGAGGACATCTCGTTCGATATTATTTGGAATCAACACATGTGTGTTTATGATCGAAATAAGTAACACCGTGTCGTTGGAATTTAACTTAAGACTGGTTAGTTCATTGGTTCATCTAGTTCAGGAGTGTCATTGTCTCCTATGAGCCACCTTCCCCCATATCAGCAGGCTACACGGTGCAGTTCAAACTAGTAAACATCTCTCTACTCCACTTACCTGGCTAAACAGTATTGGACGGACGTTGAGAGTGAGTACGCATGGGTTTCATAGACAATAGGATCGCTATCTTTTGTATTTTATATAATGAAGAACCATTTTGTGTAATGTGTGATTATTTATAACTCCATATATCTCATTTTAATATTAGATGTCATTTTAATATGAAATAAGCCAGCAACCACCTGTTAGGGCCAGTTACCGTATTCTCTTCCTCCACGTGAAAAGTAGTTCCAGGTCTGTATTTTTTTATGTTCAACGGCTAAGTTGTTCGGTTTTGAAACCTGACTTAAATCATTTGGTAATGAGAAAACAGGTCCGTCGATCTAGAACTAAGTGATTTGAAGTAGCTGCATGGGTAGGAGCTCATTCCTAGTATTAAACTGCATCGTGTATTTGTACGGACAAACAACGGTGTATGTACAGCCTGGACCGTGTCGTTCCGTAATATGGTGTGGGAGCAGTTGTCACCCTCCCTCTTGTTCCTTACTGACACGCCTGATCGAGTTATCCATATATGGAACAAATAAGAGTGACATTGGACTGCCTAGTATATGTTGCAGTACCGTGTTCATGATTGTGCCACTTCCCTTTAGTGACACCGCTGACCTCAGGGATAATATACAATTTTGCTCACAAGCTGCGGGTCTAGGAGTAAAATCTAATGGAATCAGCTGAACGCATGCAGCAGAACAGACAATTACAAGAATATCTGCTCGTACCCCTTGTTGTGAGAGCTTTCTTCAGCTGGACACCCCGTGGTTTTATCTCTACTTTATCCTTCTGACACTCCATCGCTCCAGAGAAATGGCCCATCTGCAGCGAGCGGCGGAGGCGAGATAGCAATACAGCCAAATCACTTCATGAAAGACAGACAGAGATAAAGCCTATAACATTCATCTTCCTCGGAAATTGCTTGCGAATGCTCATTGTTATTTTCCTTACAGCGCACATACAGAAAGAAGAGGAAGTACTGAATTTCAACCAAAATTTCGATGTCGAGGTTGCACCTCAGCCCCTGAAATAGAAACGAAGTAATTTTGAAAAAAAAAAATAGTCCATGCATGTGCGTATGTGTGTCTGTCTATCTTTGTTTTTGCAAACAGATTAACTCAAAAACAAAAATTCGGTTAAATGCGAAATATGGCATTTAAGTTCAGGACCACCCAAGGATGCAATACGAAGATCTTGAACACTCCGCACCCCAAGGTATGCTTTTTATAGAAAATGCTTCGTTATTTTAAATTTTGTTACAAATGACTATAATGTTTTTATTGCAGTATCATATTACATTTAACCTGTTTTCATCACATAAAATAAATGAGCGTCAGAAGACTTCTTCATCCTGAATGACTTTTCTATAGTAATTGGTAAATTGTAAAAGAGAGAGGGACAAAATCTTACTACACAATGCAGCGGACACTTAATAACATAGAAAGCTTTTTGTGGCGTTATCCATTTCCGAAAGACCTTTCTTTATTGGTTTAAATGTTCAGTTACTTAATACTCTTTTTCAAGTGTAAATCGTTGTTTTCTTTGTGTCTTACTTCTTTCCTTCCTTTCGTCTTTATGCAAAGAGCACGGAATTTCAAAGCCGTCATATAGGGACAGCAAGATTTGAATGTAGCTTTAGCTTGTTGTATTCTTTTACCTGCAATGGATTGAGAAAACGGGTAATGCGTTAATGTATATTAAACACGAAATAGATAGAATAAACTCTTGTAAGAATACTTAGAAGAGAAAGGTGTGAATGCAATACTCAGATTTTAGTCTATACATAACACATCACTATTAGTGAAGAAGTTGTGATGGGAAGCACTAAGTGTTTCAGTATTGCCCTTCTATTTTTTTCTACCTCAAGGAGTTAAGAAATATACACGAGAAAGCAGTATTATCAGAACCCACTGCTGTTGCGTCATTCTTTCTTTCTAGTTCCCTGTTCAATTTCTCTTGTATGTTTTTACTGCAAGCCTTTGGATTTGGTGGGATCATTTTGACTAAGTTTTGGGCTCTTACGTTGAGGACTTTATAAATGGCAGCAAAGAAACCGTTGCCACCCGTGCCTGTGCTCTTGAAGCCAGGTTCATTCCCTTAGAGGGATTGCGTCAGGATAATCTGAATATCGTCAAGGTATTCCTGCTAACCTTAAAAAGTGTTGAGGAAAGAATGTTAAATTAACTCCTACAGATATAGTGAAGTATTGGCTTTTTAATCAAGTAGGATTTATTGTTAATCCTGTAAATAAAGGGTATCAGTGAACAAATCCTGCTATAATAGCAAAGACGACTCCTACTGAAAGAGTATGAACGAATTTTAGAATTTTTATGTCTCCATGCTCGTGAAATACAATAAACATTTTCAAGCTAATTTTAAAATATTGTATATTTTCTTATTAAATTACACCTTTCTTTATTAAGCAGTATTTACAAATCTTAGAAGAATACTTACAGTTTTTGAAGGTTCTTCAACTGATTTAGTTTTCAACCTAACCAGATTACAATTACGAAGAAGTATCAAATGGGACAGCGATTAATTATTTATACTTCATTATTATTTGTCAAGGTTCTGTTTTTGGCCACCTGTAATCAGGCGGAAATGTCACTACAGGTAGTCGCAGTGGTAGTAGTAAATATGTTGTTTGTGTTGTATGAAATTCATGCTACATGCTGCTTGCCATAGCAAGCATCTGCACAGAATACGTGTTTGCAATCTGATTGTTAAAAGAAGATACATGACAGCTGTCAGCTTCTCCACGTGGAAAGCTAGTGTTGTCAAGAAGCAGATAGCAAGTTACGAATATCTCCGCTCCATAACCCCCAACACCCGGAACATATAAATAAGCGTTCGGGTTTATCTCACGGCGGCGAAAACATTGAGATGTAATGTAGTGTATTGGCCTGCCTTCAGGACAAATGTAATTTGTTCTCAATCCCTTTAGAATAAAAGTATTTATATCTCAATGCGAAAAAAGTAATGTGTTCTGAATACGAATTCACTGTGTCTGTGCATCCTCACAGTTGTGATTCTGAGTGCATAATTTAGAGTTGAATTTTACATTTCTCTTAAAAACAAATCCCATAGATCTGATTTTCCAAATATAATTTTTCTGTTATTATTATTATTATTATTATTATTATTATTATTATTATTATTATTATTATTATTATTATTATTATTATTATTATTATTATTATTATTATTATTATTATTATTATTATTATTATTATTATTATTATTATTATTATTATTATTATTATTATTATTATTATTATTATTATTATTATTATTATTATTATTATTATTATTATTACTATTATTACTACTACTACTACTATTATTATTATTATTATTATTATTATTATTATTATTATTATTATTATTATTATTATTATTATTATTATTATTATTATTATTATTATTTGTTTCTAACGTAAGTCCCATATCATGGAGGATTTTGTTCAAAGAGTTAAGAATTCCTTCAAAAAGCTTTACTTCTTTAACACAAGAAAGAAGCTTACATGTGGTAGGATGCTCCTTTCGTGTGTAAGAGCTATAGATGTGCTTTCTTATGGCATCTGACTGAAAACTGTCCAGTGGCCTAGCTGGAGACTCACTTGGTCTCTTTCCAAGGAGTTGCAATTTGCGATGGACCTGGCTGTAACTGATTCTCTTCAGAGATTCTAGCAATAGTCACCTCACTTATTTTAAGACACGTGCAGTTCCTTTTCTAGAAATAAGATTTTCATTGTTAAGTAGCATATTCTCGTCCTGTTCGAGGGATTCCCTAGTTCAACAGACAAATGATCTAGCTTGCCTGTGTAATTTAACATCCCATCCAGTGGTTGATGTTTCTCTTGAGCAATGAATCATAGGTGTACACGTTCCTCCAACTCATGCCTTCATAATTGCGCCTTTTAATGAGTTTTAACACAGTGGGCTAGTAATACAACGCAACAAAACGCCCAAACAGGGTCGCTTTCTTACAAATAACTAGGGATAACTGACCTGAGGATTACGTGATTATCAGTGTAAACAATGTGGCAACCTATGTTTACGTTTCCATAACAACGGCCTTCCCCTTTTACCCTTTGCACCTCTTGCTTGACATCTATCATTTATCTTCTTTTAAAAACTAGACTGTAGTACTATTATTATGAATTTCGAATGGTTAATTATACAATTTAAGCATATTTATTTTACCATAATCGACGACGATCGAACGTTCCCTATTAAAAGCTTTTACATTTACATCCACAATGAGTAAATTTCCAAATCGCATTAACTAGTATAAAGGATTACATTCAGGAGGTGATTAAATGATTAAAAATCATCCAAGTAAATACGCAAAATAAGTGTCAGATGCAAAGTTCTCACACGTTTGTAATAAAAAAGTAACCAATATTCATTTAAAAGAATAACAAAACATGTCTACATGAAATTGTTGCTGTTATTGAGCTGGATCAGATTCATGTGCTGTTCTTACCAATTGGCTGCACGCAAACACAGCCTCTGCATTTCCAAGAGCATTAATAACAGAGGAGTGCCTCTCTAGCACGCTTCCAATGTAATTATCGGTTTATTTCACTGATGTTTCTTCATATACTACATACAATCTTGCTTCGAGCTCTTCCGATGAAGTGAAGTTGCTTCTGAAACAGATATTATAAGGTTCTTTAATATGTTTAAAGTGTGTAAGTCAATATACACTACCCCGCAGTTGTGAAGAGCTACGTGTCTCAGCGCTGAATTTCTACTTTACATTACGATGGTCAAAACAACTCACAAAACGCCAATTGACTTAGCTTTCAGAGCGTCGCTGTGCTGACTACAGCCATTTCCTTTTTATTTCCTGTGCCCTATTTACAGTATGTAATAGTATATAGCGATATAAGGATGGTAAGTGATTTTTACTGGACAGTTTCCTAGCATTAGTATACACACATAACACACATGTATTGCATACAATTTTTTTGGAATATAACTGTTCATTTAACATGAAATGTGAAATACTAACCATTAAACATAACATTCATCTTTCCATGGTGCCTTTGATGGTTGAACTTAAGTAGCATTCGTATTAACTATACATCTTCTGTACCACTCTTTAGATTTTGCAAGCACGAGAGAACGACAGCCTATGCTTCAAAATTAACACACTCGTTCAGTTAGCCACCATGATTACTATGAGTAATTATTGGTTTGAGCACGGCTACTCTGTTTATCTCGCGGAACGTGTATTAAGATTCAGTAACTTTTTGCTCAATATATTCGATCATTACAACAAAAGTTTTAGCGATTGCAGTGCCTTATTCTTTTAAATTATAACGTATGCAATATAAATAAGAGGGCAATTAATTATTAAGGTGGTAAATATCTACCAGTAGGTTATATTATAATTTTACATCTGTATTAATCAAAATGCTGTTAAGTTTAACGATGTGAAATTACTAGTGGCGTAAGCCTTAAAGTACGTAATATGGTAGAGTAGGTTAACTTGGTAGATGTAAATAATGGATAATTCATTTACCTACAATGTCACCATAACCCGGGAGACCATGAAACTGTACTATATCCCAAAAACTAAAATAGTGTATTCCATCCAAAAATTTATATTAGCATTTCACAATAAATATAGGTACTTTAGAAGCCCCCTCAATCCAAAATAAGAATTTTTAGAAAACGTTCTATCTGCATAATATGTATGTGTTTGTCCGTATGTATAAGTGATCAGCATAGCCATAAAAACACATTTTTCATAAATGACAAATTGGGTATGTCAGTTCATATATTTTGGAGACGTACACGAAGGTTTTCAATAATATCTCCCAAAATCAAACTACTTTTCATGAAAGAATTTTCGGCCTTTGTCCTCACAAAGATGATTTAAGTTTTATATAAGTTAAGGCATATATACGATATTTACATGATAAAGAAAACATTTCGAATTTTCTGGAAGAAGCCGTCCTTTGAAGTCCTCTTCATTCAGAAGTAATATTTTAGAATTTTGTACAGGAGTGAATCATAAGAAATCGACTAAAACATGCCGATCCTTAAAGCATATAACTTATTCCCAATAACTATTTTGTACTGTCAGCCATTTCTGAGAAATCCTTTGTTATTGGTTTTTAATTTGTCAATAGTTTTATAATTTATTAAAGTGATGTCGCTATTCAATTGTTCACAATGACATGGAAAAGCTATTGAATATGAAGGCGCTTCTAAACTGCTTAATCTATCTTACTGTACTTAATAGCAGTGCATAATAAAACACGTGTAAACGTTTATCTCAATTAATATAAAGCTGCCAGAAAAGTAATCTCTTTTTAAAATAGTTTGTAGAACCTGCATAAAAATAAATGAAAGTGGGTCGCTTGAATGCATCAAATTTGTAAGCTTCTAGTTCAATGCAACATAACACATTTGTATTTGGAACAATAGCTTTGAGCATTCTTCTTGGATTCGGTTTCAAAAATCGTATACTTAGTGCTAAATTGTTTTTCACAATGTACAGAAGAAATATAATAACACGATCGTGCATTAGAACACTTGGAAGGAAATTATTACTAATTACGTTGAAAATGTTTTAATATCCTAATCAGCAGTAGCTATTAAACCAAACAATGATATATTCTTATACTTCATCAATTAAAATTGCTCATAGACACTACTTGACTATGAGTCTCAAAGCCTCAATTTGCTCACTCAGTTAGTTGTTCCTGTTGCTCTTGGTGAGAGCTAGTCCAGAATTTCAATATGTTTTATTCTTGAATCAATCATCTTGGTGACTGATGCGCTCAGCAACAAACTATCATATACAGTAACACAAGGTCACGCGATTGACTTGTTTTTCTCTGCTCTGGAAGTGTAGTATAGAGCTGGCGTGTGGTTGAGTTATTACCAGTATGTTTTATTATTTAGTCCTGTACTTAGTCACAAAGTATATTATGGCTCAACATTTGTTTTCTACTGTACAGCGTGTACAGTAGAAAACAACTGTAGACTGAGCTATGTGTTACCTCAGTCAGCCAGGTGCAAATGCGACTTGCAGAAAGATTTCCAGGTGTAAAAGTTCCAGGTCGTACAACAATTCATAAACTTTACAATAAATTTCAGGCCACAGGAAGAGTTCAGGCTGAGAAATCTAAAAGACGGCGTATGGCTCTTACCGAAGAAACATTAGACGACATCGGTCATCGTTTGGAGAATTCCCCCGCAAAATCGCTTAGGCGTCTTTCACAACAGGCAGACAGGTATTTCTCATACCTGTTTGCAAAGAGCCCTGTAGTTACGGGAATATATCTCGTAATACATGTTGTTAATCGATAACTTATATTTGTGTACCAGATTACCTACCTTGAAATCTACAAGCTATGCGCTTACGAAATGGGCTCAGGTTGTCTTGCTGAAAGAGACGATAATAATCTATATTTGGTAGGGTTTCATAACATCGTAATTACCAATCAATCCCAATTGTCTGCCAGAAGTTATGCCTTCCATTATCAACCGCATGATCCATTCTTGTCTCTTACAGCTTCTATCTTATTGTTAGTCTTCGTCTCTGAAGCGTGTATTTTGTCAGAGTTTAACATTTGCTACGTTATTTTTCCCTTCCATTACAGGTCCAGCGTGTGTCAATCTATCAGTTTTTTTTCATCGGCGCTCTAAACTATTTCTCTTCTCCTTCCTGATAGGACATTGCGTTCCTTTACTCTTTCTAAAGGATTTTATTGCTTATTTTGTCAAATTCCACACTTCATTCTTCAGTTAAACGATTCTTTTTTACTGACATCGTTGTAACGTCCAAGCTCCTGCATAACACAATGCACAGACACATAGTGAAGAGCAATTCGTAATTCCCTTCCTTAGTTACTTATTCAGGTTTTTAACGAAAGATACTGTTATCTTTTTAACAGGGGATGGGGTTAAAGCTTAATGTACAGCATTGCTCTGATATGATTGAAATGATGTTTAGTATTGTTTGTCAATTTGACAATTCTAAACTTAGAGAAACCGAAAGAAAATAAAAAGTGTCCAGTACATAACTCACAAGAGGTATATGCGCCTGTCATTTACAGTACTACATAAGGTGTGCTATGTATCAAAAGTTGAAGAAATAAATCAAGATACTCTCTAAGCTTGCCAAAAATTTATACTTACACCGCATAATACATAAAAAAGTTTTGTATTTCTCTTTAAAAATTATTAGCTTAATAAAGTAGTATTTTAGGTAGGTAATGTTCAACGGTCAAATATTCTTCAAATACCTTGGTATTAAGTGTAAGAGTCTAATGCAATTTCTAAGAGATGTGTTCCATTAATCTGTAATTTAGGTACTGATTTATGCTTTTAAAGCTTCCAATGTCATAATCACAAAGTATTTTTAAAGGTGGCCCTTTTTAAGCACATATTTCAGTTCACACCTAAAGGAAGCGCGATGGCGATTAAGCTGGAAATTACATTTCTCATTCCATAAGTTACACGCCATTTTTACTTTCTCTACTGCGTAGCTCGTATTATATTCGATCCAAAATTTTAATGTTGAGATTTCATCGGAAATATATGTTTTGAGGCCCCTGAACTCAAAAAGGCAGTTTTAGAAAAAAGGTCCACGCGTGCGCGCGTGTCTGTCTGTCTACCTGTCTGTCTGTCTGTTCTAACTGTGAAACCGTAACTCAAAAACCTAAAGTTGGTTGAAAACTAAGGTTGGTATTTAAGTTCACATATTTCAAGGACACGACACAAGATTTTGAAGAAAATTTCTCCACTATAAACTACTTTTTACATGAAACGTTTTTTAAATTTTCTCAAAAATGGCTGTAACGAATTTCATTAAGATACCATATGTTGATATTTCTATGACAAATGAAATGTATATTTTGTATTTTCTGGTTACAGCCCATGTAGTCCTGTTTACTCTTGATGAGCTTTGCATAACTGGTAAACCGTAAGATATAGACCAAATCTTACTATGCAGAAGATGTTATGTCTAAATGCATTTTTTGTGGAGTCTACCATTTCGGATATGCTTCTCATTGTTTGTGTGAGTTTTGCAGTAATTTTCCTAAATGGAAGGTCATTTTTCACTTTTTATCTGTTGGTCGTGCAAGGAGAACGGAATTGGATTGGATTGGATTGGATTGGATTAATGAAGTTTAGGGGCCCGTCGACAACTAGGTCATTTGGGCCCTAGGTCAGAATATAAAAAATCTAAAACTCCCCTAAAAACTGGCTAAAATGCGAGGTTTAAAAGAGCAACTAAAAACGCAAACAGATAAAAACACCAAATGGCACATGAGTTTGCTAAGTTAAAATTTGGTAAAACCATTCATTTAAGTATGTAAAAGGTCAAAGCTAAAACAGAGATTAAAACTAAGCTCTTAAAAGAGTAAAATGTAAAACACAAAAGCTAAAACCAAATACGAATGCTAAAAAGCTAAAAAAATTCACACACTAAAAAACACGTTATACTTGCTTTGCGGAGAACGGAATTTCAAAGCTTTAAAAGAATTGAGTATCATTAAAAGCCTACTGTATTCCCATATTCCCCTTGACTCTGTAAGAAAATTAGCAATAAGGTAATTTATGCAAATGTTTGTTTCAACTAAACATTGAAGAAGATAAAGGAATGCAACACATCAGATTTTCTTCTGTATAGCACAAAGTAAAAATAACACATGGAATATAGAATATATTTGGATAATAAAAATCCCTATACATTCTTCCCTTTAGTATATTAATTTGTGCATGATAACAAACACAGATGTTATTAATAAATCCCATACTTCTTGCTACCTAGGTTGGATTTTTATCAATCGAAATTTCTAAATTATAGAGAAAAAAGGAACATCGCAATGGCAATTACTAGAAGAGGACAATAAGATTCATGGGAGAATTTGATTAGACAGATGGAAAGTGATATACATGGTGGACAACAATTTGTCTTTAAGGTGGTTAAGACAGTAATGAAACAATAAGAGAATAAGCAATATATCCAAAGAGTAAAGCTTGAATTATTATAAGGAATTATAGTATAAATTTAAAAGAAAAGGAAAACTCAGCAGAGGATAAAGTAGTACTCAAAACATTTATAGATATAACGGGAAGTTCTCTTGTAAACAATAGTTTCAAAAATGAACTGCCAGGTTTCTTGGAGTGGGTGTTCTGAGGCAACTTTCTCCCCGAAGTATAGGGTGGAATGTTTTCCAAAACAAAAGGTGAGGAATCGGTGTGGTCCAAAAGGGAGATTGAGAAAACCAGAAGGGGATTTGGGGACTTCAGCTGAGTAACGAGGACAGACCAGACGTACGGATCTGTCTCCGCGAATGAGCAGTGCGGAAATTCGGGATATCGAGGATTAAATATCATCAGAGGAATACCGGGTGCTAAGGACAAGAAATCATATAGAGTTAATTTCACGACGATTGTTCTCCGGTAATTGTGGCACAGTTTAGGCAATTATTACGACGATGACCATAAAGCAAAAGTATAGTGCAGAAGATAGTGTTGTCGTCTTCCTTATTGGACACCCGAAGGTCCTCCGTGTCCTTCGTTAGTCCCTGAGATCGGGCTAATCTTTTCCCCGCATCCCCATATCCTAAATCAGTATGTGCGGCCGACGCTAAGGACGACTCCCAGATCGAGCAGCTGACGCGCGCCTCTGCTGTTGCCATAGTGTGATTACTGAGGAAGAATTGCAATCATATTTACAAAACATGAAAAATAGAAAGGCCCCATGGAATGGATGGAATAAACATGGACCGGATGGAATAAACACAGAATTAATAAATTACTGAGGAGTAAAATTAAACGTAAGACCACTTAATTTTATCAACAAATGCCGGAAGAAAATGAATAGAATTCCTAAAAGCTGGTACAATGCACAAGTTATTAATATATTTAAAAAGGACAATCGAAATTTATGTGAGGTATACAGAGGTATAAGTCTCCAGAATACAGGCTACAACTTGCATACAAGAATCATAAACAAACGTGTATAGAACCGTTATTACTAGAAAACCAAATGAAACATACAAAAGGAACATCCTCCATGGATAATATATTTTCTATTAACCAAATTAACGAAGAGAGAATATAATTTGTAAACAAATATAGCCTTTGTAGAATTAGAAAAAGTTTTCGATAAGGTGAGTAGAAGCTGACTTTGGCAAGTATTAGACAAAAAGGGTATCCAAAACCACTGATAGGTGTCCTCAGGAGTATATATCAAGAAGCAAAAATAAAATAATTTTGGGAAATAAAAAATTATCACAAGATATAATTAATAATGGTTTAAGACAAGGATTTAGTTTAGGTCTCCGCTGTTATTTAACATTCATATGGAGGATAGTCTTAGAAAATTAAAAGGCGGAATACCATTAGGAATAAAAACAAATAAAAATAATGCGTTAAATATGCTGTTCTTTGCGGATGACATACATGTTAATACAAGAAAGAGAGGATGCACAAGTTACAAAAATGGATCCGGGATTATGGTTTAAAATGTCAAAAAAAAATTATAGGATTTCTAGGGGAAAAAAATAAAAATATGGAAAATAGTGCTAAATAATAAAGTGTTAGAACAGGTGAGAAAATTTAATTACTTGGGATATAATGTAATCTTTAAAACAAACAATGAAGAAATAAATAATAAACTACATTCCAAAATATTTGTGAAATAATAGCTCGTACCTTGAAAAGAACAACCTGAAAGGTTGCAAATCTAAAATTTTATAAGCCAAAGGCTATTCCTCTTTTACTATATGGATCTGAGACATGGACACTTAAAAAGAAAGATTGGAGCCAAATACAAAGGGTAGAAATGAAATATTTCCGAGCAGTAAAGGGATGTACAATACAAGATCATATTGGGAATGAAGAAATAAAGAAACAATTAAATGTATTTTTCGATAAAAGAAAATATACAAATAAATAGAGAAATAGGGAAAAATCATTTGCAAAGAATAGATAACGCTCGCATTCCATTACAGTTATACAAATATAAACCTTCTGGTTGTAGAACAATAGGGAAACCAATAAACAGAACAGAAGAAATATGAGGCTGGGATAGGAGAATTCTCCTATACCATGAAGGGTTAATGATGGCGATGATGATGATGATGATGATGATGATAATGATGATGATGAAATCCCCAAATATGTCAAAATATTTTTCTTCAACATGCAGCAGTGCATACCTAAACCCACTATTAACCTTAAAAGTGCATTTTAGGTGAAAACCGATTTAAATATAAGATAGTGAAAACCTGAACTTTCTATGTGTATCTATCTGTACGGCCGCAGTTCAATTAAAAGTTCCAGCAATAATTCGATTTGATGTGATTAAGGTTATGCCTTGGAGCGCCATACCAGTCAATGTTTACTAGTTCATTGTTGATGTTTTATCCTGTGTTAATATGATTATAACATTTATTAGTTTCTTGAGTCACACCTGAAATCAGGCCATATCAATTTATAAAAGCATAAAGTATTAAAGTATATTGTACTGAGTGGTGAATGAGTTTCGTGAGCAACTCATCATGCGTGTTTGTGCTGTCATGTTAACAGACGTGATCTTACGTAACTCCGTTCATTCTCTTACATCAAAAGGGGTACACTGAACACCTCTAGACACCTTATGATAGTGAGGGCACAATCCAATTTTGAAAGGGATGCGTTACAGGTAATGAACAGAAGGAATGTGCAATAAATAGTGCGACAAATGACAAAAATCACTCCGGCTACTTTTCTATTACTTGATATCTTCTAAACTTTCACCACAAATGAACAGTTTTCTTCTGGTTATTAACACAATCTACAGTCTTTCGGGCTATCACGACTCACAACTATTTACTCGGCTCTCATAAACTTGCTCAGTTCTTTTACTGCCTTTTTCACTACCTCTGTCTCTCATGTAATAATTACGACGATGTAATCACTCGTGACACGTCATCTTATGATGTATCAACACGATCGCACAGCTGTCTGACACACTGAGCAACTCGTGCCTGTAACTCTAAAAGCTCATTCCTTTGGACTTCTTATATACTGGAGATGGTATCACACTGACTTTCTCGAGTTACACATACATATGCACAGTAAATGACGCAGCTAGAAGTCTCGCGAACATTCTCGAAACCCCTTTTGCTTTTGCAGTTTCGATAGTTGACAGTCACGTAAACACAGCAGTTCCGCGAGGCAGCCTGACTTAGAAGGTCTTTTCCCGCTCGCCGCACGGGATGTGGTGTGAAGTACCTTTGCAGTGTCCTTTGTTGGGCGCCGAGGCTGATATCACAACAGCTTACAGGTAATACCTCTATATGATCGTAGTGATCTCAAAGAATAAGTTCAATATCTATACAATTTTCAAGTAACCTACCTCATAATTTCACAAATTTTCCAAATATCCAGTAATTTATCCCTTTTGGATTAAAACAAAATCAACTATTTCGTCAGTGCTAAGGTCCATGGCTGTAATATATTGCGTAATTTTTCTAGCTGTCTTTTTCATAATTACATTTTCAATCCCAAATATTGTTAATAGTTCTGTCATTGTCTTTTAACATTTCAGCTGGTTACGTTTCATAGATACCTCTCCATATATTTTCATATATTTTCTGGGGTTTCTGGATATTTTCTGAATGTTGTTTTTCTAGTATTGTGAGAAAAGAAAATTTAACTGAACAAAACTCGTGTTGTAAAATTAACACGATCCAAAAGCACCAAAGCTGGTTTGCTGGGTTTTACAACTGGCTTCAAATGCATGAATGACACTTTGTTCTATGTAAGACGGCGCTTGTCTTTCCTGTGGAATTGTTGATGCAGTCATTCTAAAATTGTTTTCTGACAGTGAAATGATCCATTTAACCCAGGGTAACTCATACATCAGAGAGCAACATATCGAATTTCTAGTTTCAATGGAGCTAACTGTAGTTTGTTACTCAAAAACATTGAAGCTGAAATTTTTTTAAAGTGATGATTATCATATACAATTTAAACTGGTAGCATTATTTTAAAACTTCATCAGTGTCCTTCACGACCACTTTCGAAGGACCCATTTGCCTTCATGCTCTCGTCATCTACTGCGAGGCTTCTTGTTGATCGGTAAGTTCTGACTGTTGCAAAGTATCAACAGTATTATGTAAACGTGCATTCAGAACATTCAGTTATTTAAAAAATAAGCTGTCAAGATTGTACAAACATCTACATTGGTAGAACAAAAAGGAACTTAAAAACCAGACTCAAAGAACATCAAAGAAACATCAAAGTAAAGCAATTGGATTCATCTGTTGTCAACCATTTCTTTAATTGTAACCATGAAATAAGTCAAGACGAAAAAGTTTTAAAACCAATCCAGCTATCTCATATTTGGGAAAAATGTTCATTATTTTGAATCTGAGCGAAGTTGTAAATTTTGAAATTCCACCACTTCATCTAATTCTGCAGTTATTAAAGGCATTTACAGAAGAGAGAAGAAGCACTATTGGAGTTTCAGAGGCGTCACTAGTTCGTTTCAAGTGATACAGCATCCAGTCACCAGGAGAAGTGGAGAAGTTCCCGATCTCGCCATGACCAACAGTCGACGACCAGAGGCTGCAGGCAATGGGGCCTTCGTAACATCTAGTGAACGACAGTGATGACGCTTTAAAATAATACTGCCAGTTTACATTTTCATATGATGATCATCACTTTAAAAAAAACTTCAGCTTCAATGTTTTTAAGTAATAAACTACAGTTTGTTCCATAGGATGTGATGTGTTGCTCACTGATGCGTGAGCTACCCTAAGGTGGATTAAGAGGGATGGAGGAGTGTGGACAATACCGTGCTCTGAAATCATAGCAACATTTTATATGTGGAGATTTTTCATAGTGTAGAATATAAATGACTTATATTAAGTAATTTCAGCTCAGACGGGCATATAAGAGACGCAGAATGGTGTAGCAGAACTCATATTTTCCAAACAAATTTGATCTCGAAGATACACCTCATATTCTCTGATTTCAATACTATGTTATATTATTATTTATTTATGCCAACAAACTTACTGTTGGTGTTTATAAACACACACACTGTGTGTGGGCAATGTTCGAGAGGCAGAACTGAAACTGAAAAATTCAACACCACAGCCGGGATCAGAACCACAGATTAGTTGGAGAATTCAGTGCCATTCTGACATGGAGCTGCCATTAAAAACCATCGGTTTGGGATCAGTAGGCTAGCATCTAACCAACTGGGTCAGACAGACGAAAATTCCTCCGCCCTGAACTACCCTTGGAAAATTGTTCGAAAATGTTTATTTTCTCATAAATGGCTCTAACGATTTTGATTAAAATCCCACATATTGAAGATATTTTTATGACAAATGAAATGAATATTTTGATTTTTCTTGATGACTTGCATAACCGGTAAATCGTAAGCGATAAACCAAATATTATTATACAAAAATGAAGTTCTTATTAAATCGCACAAGTTATGCCCAAATACATTGAACCATTTCGGAGATATTCCTTGTCATTTGCGCGAGTTTTGCAATACGTAAACTTTTTTTTATATGAAAGGTCGTTACTCACCTTTTTATCCCTTGTTCGGGCAAAGAGAATGGAATTTCAAAGCTCTAGAAGATTTCACCATCGTTCGAAGTCAACTGCATTCCCATATTCCCCTTGCACGTACAAGAAAATCACTAATAAGATAATTTCTGCAAATTTTTATCTCGACTAACATGAAGAAGGTAGAAGAATAACAGTTTGTAGGAATAGTTAGTGCAAGAGCAGAGAGAGTCATGTAAGAACAGTACATCAGATTTTTGGTGTTATATTTGTCATCTGCTGTACTACAGCAGCATCACGTCTCGCAGTACATGCCAACAATGTTGGGTTGCGTCTGCTTCACCCTGAGATTGATAGTAATCAGTGCTTCGTGTCCTGGAATAATTTTCTAGGACTTCGCAGACTAAAACTTGTTGACGTAACAGAAAGATTTGCTTTCGATTCCTTTGACTGATAAGACTATTTGTGGTAGCACTGATTCCCCGTTTAACCTTTCTATATAGAGTTCAATAAAAATTACTTCTTATTTCACTGCACTACGCCTATCTACCATTGAATTCTCGTTTATTGTTAATCAAACTGTTATTTCTAGACCTTTCTATACCTTTGCTGCATTCTGTAAGTGTAATGTGTATTTGCGTTTTTACGTATACAATTTATCACACAAGATATAGGGAGTAGGTCTCTGCGTAAAATTGCCACCTAGCAATTTCCTTCTACAAAACAGAAAATGCGTCAACTGTGTGTGATTGGGCACACTGAGATCATGCCGCGAATAGCTTCTTAACATTCCCTCATACAAATTATTGAAGCTGGAGTTGCATTTTAAAATATAGACTAATTTGTTATTCAATTGTTCAAAAAATCGTGAACGTGCCACTTTCTCAAATTATAAAGGTGACAATTTTTGACGCCGGGCTCAGCCTACAACAAAGGACGGATGGAGCCAAGCTGCCGGGCCGGCGAGAAAACAGAAGCACAAGGTCAAGAAACACGCAAGCGAACACTTGACTAACAACAATCGAAGCGGCTACACAAAAGAGGTTTTCTCCTGTGCCTTCGGGGAAGATTTGGTTACTTACCGCCGGTGTGTTCAAAGAAAGGTCCGTCATTATACAGGGAGGATTTTTCTGAAAATTCTTTTTGTAGGTTCAGGGATCACAAAACACATAGTTCCGGTAAAATCTCGACACCGAAATTTTGGTTGAATACAATACTCCCCCTAGTTACCAAACGTAGTAGAGAAAGAAAACAAGTTAGTAAGAATTCAGACTTCAAAATCATTTCATTAGCATATGTGATGTCGAAATGACAGTTAAACCTGATATTCGGGGGAACTTGGTGCAATATTAGAAGGAAAACATAAGTATAAACTTTCTTCAACTCTCCCTGCCACTTGGCATTACGAAACAACCAAGGAAAGTATAATCAGTCTCTGTCAAAGTCAGCGTTTTCAATTACAGCAGCCATGCTTGGAATTAAGGAATGTAAATGCAAAATTAATATATGTGTGAGGTCTTGCTATTATTTTCCTGATCCGTCGAGATTTATCACCTGTACTTCAAGTGGGATCACTATTTCTCATTTTCTTACGAATATTTAAATGATAAAATATTGCACTGAGCTTTCAAAATTAAAGGATAAAACCAGGTACAAGTAATTTTGTTTTAATAAGTATGATGAACTTCCAGGTATGATTCAAAGGCCTTAATTGATCACCGGTTTCGAAAGCTCCGTACAATTCTTCTCTTATTCATAGGAACAATTCCATTAAATGTAGCGCATCTATACAATTAATAAAAAAGTAGTTCAAATACCATATAGAAAAAAGTGACAAGTTTATATGTGCTTTATATTTTTAGCTTTTGTAAACATATGATCATGATCGGTAACAAATAAATGAACTAAAACCTGCAACAATATAGCAATGTACAATATAAAATGTTATAATATGAAGTGGACATTTACCGAAATAACTAACGGCATGGTTCGACGAGAAACAAATGCGGCCGCGCCGTTGCCGAGTGGTTACACCATCAGCCTCTCACCAAAGCGGGCCGCTCTCAGGCATACGATATTATTGGTGGACAAAGCGACGTAGGGGCGGATTTCTTCCGGGTCTTCCGGTTACTACACCGCCATCTCATTCCCCCAGTGCTCCATTTTCATTTCAAGAATCACCTGCGGTGCGGCTTATAGTAAAAGGGGGCGTAAAACTCTACCCCAAAAAGAAACAAATGCTCTCAGATTTACTTTACATAATTAATGATTAGAGGCTTAAAAACCTCATATGAAAATATGAAACATGTTTTGTCGTGTGTGCAACCTACCAGAATGTCTCAATTTTAGCGAGGCACAAAGTGACGAATGTTGTGATTTTTTTTTCCAGTTTAAGTACGTGAAATTCACCGTTTATTGTAGCCACTACATTTATATTTTAAAAATATTGCACCATTTCCCAGTCTGAATAGCGAATTCTGCATTATTTCACAGAAAAAAGATAACTCCTAAACACAGTGGAGTGGTAAACTTTAGCCCATAGTTCGGAAGTTTGTTCAACCAATTGACAGCCTCTGTGCTCAAGATATGTAGTTTAATTGTTTGTACTTTCTCTCTTTATTTTTTTTTCTTTTTTGGACATTAAAGGGCCAAATTACCTTTGATGATGACAACAATCCCTAAGTTATTTTCTGGATTGCCCTTTATATTAACGGCAGAGGTGTTTTTTTTTCTTCTTTTTTTTAATGATTGATGATACATCTTAATTATAAGATGGTGGTATTTTTAAGTAAATAATAATATTTCTTAATAAACGAACTGGTTGTTTAGAAGTAGATCAGTACGAAGTGTGGATTTATATTCTGTAACAGTTTTCAGTTTCATATCTTTTAATGAGTGAGTGAGTGTGTCGGGTTTAAGGGCCCGTCGACAACTTGGCCATTAGGGCCCCCATTTCTTTTAATGGTTTTAATGGTTTCTGAGATAATGATTTTTGAGTTTAGAAGACTTAACATTGGTACGAAAAAAAATTTAATCTCTTTGTAATTCGTTTCCAACGTTACTGCATAGTTTAGAATGAGGTGCGTTTCAAGGTATTGAATTAGTTCATTTCACCAAAATGAGACCGCTTGTGCGTGTGTGTGGCATAAACTAGGTGAGTCAGCTGCCCCTTAATTTCCAGTTTTATGCAATCCACATTTTATACTCTAATATGAAAACATTAGCCCCTATGGTAGATTCTATCCAGGTATTTACATATACATGCTAAACGGAATGTTTATTTCTGAAGTTTGTATTATGTTTAAAGTTGCTATTATTTTAAGTCGTAATTGTTTTCATTTCATTTCATGGTATTGTTGTTGTATATGAGGATATCTCTCCTGGCATAGACGCTGAGCTGCTTGTGCTTGGCTCTTGCTTCTCCGTAGATCAAAAGCATATCAGTGTACTTGTCTGTTGAATACATCGTGAAGGACTGTGGCAGCATACACATAGAGAATGGAGAGAGTAGGCTTTCATAATAACAACTGCATCATGCTAGTTCAATGGGGCTTTTTGTTTGTTTCTGTAGTGTTTAACACCGGTTTTTACT
>CM060963.1:146061835-146176835 GCA_030765045.1 Tenodera sinensis
CTGGAACCGCTGCTTTAGTGATTCAATAATCTATCTTCAGGTTTACCATAAAAATGTGTCAAACACTTTTGAAGTGGTTAGGAAGTTTACCGTTGATATGTTCTGACGCTTTGAAATTATAAGTGAATGTTTTAGAAGACGTTTGTTTACAAATTGTCCTTGAATCTTTGTACATTCTACATAATCGTTGTATTATTATAAGTATTAAATCACTTTTTTAATGTGTAATACATCTTCGGATAGCCCTTCTCTACTCTTCTCTGTTGTTAGAGTCTTCATCTTCCTCACTCATTCCAATACATTTTTGTCTTCAGGCATTCTCCTTACATGTCCATACCCTTTCAATTGTTTGAATGTAATCTCATCCAAAATTGTTGATCTTTGCTGCCATAAAATTCATAATGACGGTCTTTCTTATTTTATTTCTTCTCGAAATTTTCACTGCTCGTCACCAGAAGTCCATTTCTGTTGCCAGTAATTTAATTTGTGTAGTGTGTTTAAGTGGCCATATATCAGCTCCATAAGTTTGACAATGCTATTATCTATATGTCTGTTTTGTTGCTAATACTTTCCCCATGGAATTCCATTTATTGTTGACATTGCATATTTCCTGTTATTATTTCTACGTTTGCTCTCCTCATCATATTTTCATTGTTGTTTGTTTTATCTTCTAAGTATTCCACTTCAATGCAGCATTTAATTTTATGTTCTCCTTCCAATTCCAAATCTTCTTTTGCGTCTCTAATCACCAAATATTTGGATGTAGATGTGTTGATGTTTGGTTCTCGTTTATTGTATTCTAGTAATTTGCTAATAATATATTCCATATCTTATTGATCTCTGGTCATAAGAATTTAGACATTAGCAAAGTGAAGGGTGTAAGTCATTCTATTATTTGCAATCTGAATTCCCGAACCTTCCTTCTCCAAATCGTTAATAGTTCAAGTATATACATTTTAAATAATATTGGTGAAAGGTAAAAAGCAGCCCTGTCGTAGATTCAGTATTTTTATGTTGGATGTAGAGTTTTGCACAGTAAAATTCTTGAATTGCTTTTGTTATTCATTCTATTATTTTCAAATTCTTCAGTGTGGTCCAAATTGGGTAATCGAAACATTATCGTAAGCTTTTTCTATACGAATAAAAGTTATGTGTAAACTTCCTACATAGTGAATTATTTTTTCTATGGTCTGGTGAAAATAAAATAAATTATTAATTGTTTAAAGACTATCTCTGAATCCTGCTTGTTGTTTTATTTCCATTTGATTGCAACTTTTAATCATTTGCATACTGTACTAAATTAAATAAATAAGTGAAATATAAAATGGTTACCTGTCATATTTACAAATATTAGAATAATTTTCAATATTATTTCATTTTATTTGTAGAAAGCATCTTTTAATCTTTTTTATTTATGTTCAAATTGTCTTTTTCTACAGATTTATAAGCAGGCTGTGTTTATATGATAATCCTAAAATAGGACAGATATCCAGCTATTTGATTTTGTTTCTCTCATGTCTCTTTACCTTTGACGAGAAACATGTCTATCGAATACATTATTATGACTGTCAGAAATACAAAGTATGTACAATAATAAGACCGTTTATTCATAAGAAGCAAAGTATATTAGCAGTGATGACTTTTTTCTGCAATGAAACGGCACTTTCATATATATACACACATTAGCTACCTAGAAATCCACTAGGCTTTCGATGTAATGCGTATTCATTGAAATCTCTCCAGGCTTTAGTATACCAAATGTTTTTAAAAGCTTACCGATGATGAAGCCACTGCCTCAGTATGTAAGCACATGTCATTTACTTCTCAGTTTCGCTGTCGCAAAGTATTCCAATAAATCACCGGAACAAACTATGACGCACTCTATGAGAACCTTTGCGAACGTCAAACGTGGGCCTCCATAGCCGAACTATGTTTCCTGTAACATTCAACCTGGGCGCTCTCTGTGTAGTCATTCTGCAACTTGTTGCAACTAAAGCCTCGTCGGCCAGCGGTGACGTCATACGCGATCATCACGAGGCTAGCGCGAAATACAGGCTACGGCCCGATTGCGTCATCTTTAGAACAGCTGATTGAAGGGAACCGACCGAAGCCGAACGTAAATATGACTTCCCCGTTTGGAGGAACATCGTAAGGAAGTGATATCCATTGAATTGTCACTCATTATTGAAAATAAAAACACATAACAAAAATACCTGCACAATATTATAATACGTTACATAAATAATAAATCACATATCAATATAATAAACATGAACTATCTATCTCAATAACTGCTGTTATTATCATCAAATTGTAAACCTGAGGCACGTGGTTATTGCCAAACTTAATTCCACTGAAACTGAACATATACAAGTAAATTGAAATATTCCACCCTCAATATTTTGTTTTTAATGGTCCATTGTGTCTAACTGATATATTATTATAACTAGTCAATCATATTAAAATAATGGTAATATTGATATGTTTCCTACCCCGGAGAAGCTGGAAGGCTTACTTTTCAATATCACTTGTATAAAGTACTTACCAATGTATCCACTTACCTTACATAATATTCATTAATGATGGAATCTATAAATGTTAACTTATTATCAGCGAGGCATATATAGTTTTCTCAGTTTCAGTTTTGTTTATTGAGAGAAAGTTTGGCCTGGTGCCGGTACAAAGTACCCGGCTTACAGGCTACAATTAACATTAGCTTACAATTATAAATATCTACAATGTTTAGTTTTTGGGTTTAACAAAACACATACGGTGACCATACCAAGAAGTTTTTGGGTGTGGATTTGTCCTTTAGATAGGCATCCCAGAAATTGAAGCAAAATACTAATTAAACACAGTCTATCAACATTTACCATGCTGGTTTGGTAAATTTGCACATAAATAGCAATTATCAACAATATGCTAAGCTGTGATACCTGTGTTAATTTGTAAAAGTGGAGAAAGAGCTGAGATATGTTATAAAGTTAGGTTAGGGTTGCATATTATTATTGATGGCAGGTGTGGATGCTGCCTCTGATAACACAGGCTAAATTTTGATAACACAGGACTCTGTCATCCTGTTCATATAGGTACACACATCATTGCATTTAACTGTTGCCAGAATGGTTTAACAAAAACCAACCCATACCATCGTTAGTTCAACATTTTTTGAGTGAAATCTACACTCAAAAACTGTTGAACTAACGATGGTGTATATATAAATTGTCCTAACTAGTTTCACATCGATGCACACTGCAACGTAGACCCATATTGTTCAATTCTACATCTAAAACAAAAGTAGAATTACATACCTTTCAGTACCGGCATCACCATGTTACTATATAGGTTATGGATTCTTGAATAACTTCACTGAAGAATTAAAATTACACACTATAAATGAAAATAATCATTTTAGCTTAATAGTTCAACTATAACAAGTAGAACTTACGAAAACCCGGCGAAAAACTGTTCAGTTGCTCAAAAGAAACAGTTAAAAAGTGCAGCGAAAAGCATCTGTTATAATTCTCGTACTACAACAAGAAAACTACTGAAAAATTAATTTTGATTAATTTACAATATTTACAAATAAACACAATCACTGAAACAACATATACCACCACTAATTCACTTTCAATTAAACAAAACTAACACGTGTTGCTCCATAACATTCGACACTGGTAGCCATGTTTGTTAGAATGCCCGGTTCTCGGCTATCAGCTGATCGGCCCGGGCCATAGCCTGAGATTCACACCAGCCTCGCGATCATCAAAGGCATTGAAATAAAATTGAACTCTGTGTATAGCATACTGCTCAATCCTTGTCTATTTAATTCCTGTGTAAATCCCAGAAAGGTTGTAATTCAAACTTCTGGATATAATACAATAAAAAATAACAAATTATAATTACCAGGTGAGTCAGCCGTTCCTTATTCTTTGGAGGGGAGGCCACCCATCAAACGGTATGCACGTTTTAATCCAGTCTTGCTTTTACTAAAACGTATTGCTTGACGTTCTTAGAGAGAGGAATGCGCAAAGTTCAGAGGAACAGCAGTTTAAGGGACAAAACGTTCTCCTGGCTAAAGTACGGCTCAAAAACATACCACTCGATTTTACCAACTTTTTATTAGGGGAAACATAGCAACGTAATTCAGTAAACGCTTCTGAAAAAAAATTGACCTGTAATATGAGTACAGTAACACCGCCAAATAAATAGAAAACGGCCGATTCTTGTACTTTTAGCAGGGATTGGCTCCAAAAAATTAGGGCATGCCTCATTTACCATGCTCCCATACACTCATGAATATTAGCTTTTGCCATTTAAGCAATAATATTAAAACTCAGAGCAAAGGATTAAAACTGTCTTAAACGTGCAAATTAAGCATGAAAACCCGCAAATTGGCAATGACATAATGTCTGGCATACAAGTCGTACTACTGGACTCGGAATGTGCCTTAGCCAGGTCTCGAAATAGCTGAAGAGAATTACGACTGTATCCTATGCGCTAACCCGTAAGACATGGGTTCGCATCTTGCTAATATTGTACAATTTTTATACGCATCAAAACTTGGAAATAGAATTCACAATAATCTAATTATAGAGTCCTTTAACTTAAATCGCTTTTGGTTGCCTGATTTCGTAGTAGAAGAGGTAACAATTACAAATTAAAATAACCGCTTTTAACATAAACATTGTTTAGCCAATGTTACTTGTGAATATTACGCGGTGAAAAAGAAGTAGTACATGCAGAGGAGACGAACCATTCCTACAGTAGGCGTATTACTTACTTATATTCCCACTGAGCTACCTAGTAATGTGAGAGTTAAGCATTCCCTTGAAAACGTATCATTCCCTGGTCGCAATGAATATTTGCAGAATATCAACTTGTCTACAATTTGTTCACCAGTGCATGGTCCCTGGCAGGAATGGAATCGGAACGTCAGTAAACAAGTGCAGGTATGCAGCGATATCTGAAGCTTGATTCGTGCTTCTGGTCGCGCTTACTACAGTAGTGCCAACCTTGGAACGTGTATTCATGCTACGTTAAAAGAAAGAAGTTGCTCAAAATAGCGGAACTGAAATGTTATTTTCAGTTCATTTAGCTTATAAAACGTAAACGAGTCTTCCTACTTTTTCTATATTTTTCAAAAATCGTGCCAGTTCTGTTTCGGTTACGAGTGATACACCTTCAAGCGTTATATCGAACAAGTTCTTTAACTATTTATTTTACCTTAGTTCAAGCTAGTTCTGTAGGATCGAGTTCACATGTGTATGGGGCAAGAAAACCACAGTGTGGTCCAATTAAGCAAAAAATGTGTCCGCTTCAAAAACCTCTTTGGCTTTTTTTGTTTTAATCGTGCTATAAATATAAATTTTAGGTATAGAACTGTCACTCTGAATCCCTTTTTTTTGCAACTACATATGGTATCAGACTTCAAACCACTCCTAGGCACACTACTTTTTTTCATTACTTCCCACACAAAACTAGTGACTCGTGCAATTTTAGAACTTAAATTAAGAGAAATTAGGAGCGAGCAAACATACGGCGAATAACATTGAAGATAAGTTGGCAACGTAACCAGCAGCAACGTTTGCGAATAACTCTACAAAATTCTATTTACACTATGTGGTATGTCTCTTCACTCCCCTAAGGCAATGGACTGGTGAACAGACAGTATAAGGATGCAATAGGAAAGAATGAATAAACCAATATAATGTATAGCTAGAATAATTTTATTATTTATGGCTGATCAGTCAAATCCCATACATGCCAGTTGGTCACGAAGTCCACAGTGTTACAGACTAGTACAAATTGTTGTTATAGTGGCACTTGCAGCATGCATCAGCTCCACATAATAAATAAGGCATCAGAAGTTGTGACCTGAAGAAACGCAGTTTATATTTTGTTTAGAGATGGTCGGTAGTGTGTTCTGCAGATGAAACTGTTTCTCCAGGTTGGCATGAGGCACATTAGTAGTAGTGACCCAATCCATGACCCAAGCCATGACCGTAGCCGTAGTAGTCGTGTCCAAGACCATAGTAGTAGGATGGGGCGTAGAGACCATGACCTACTCCCAGACCGTACCCGTAGCCATGACCGTATCCCAGACCGTGTCCGTATCCCAGACCATGTCCAAGACCAAGACCATGTCCATAAGCCACCTGTAACATTCATTAATAGTCCAATAATATGTAGGTACTCCAAGAGAATGCTTTATTACAACTTGTGGAACCACTGGCTGTTATTAAAAGTTATACATTTGTAATTGCGATCAATGCAAATTTCCAAAAATCGCAGGTAATGAAGGTTAATTGGAACAATCTAATCACTCCGTTTCCCTAATCTTCTAAATATATACGCACTGTTTTGCTTGGCACACGCTAGGTAAATTATTGCTATTGTAAGTTTAGACCAGTAAGTTATCCCACTCAGCATTGCTAGATTTTCATTTAACATTCTTACATTCTATAGGGTAAACACGAAGGAGAACACCTCGCGCACGGTGACCAACTCAGATCTATTGTGGCTACCGCCCCCAGGAGGCAGGAATGAAGGGAAGGAACCACAGTGTGCCACAGAGTATCAGCTGCACAGGACACAGGGACGCGCGGAAGTCCCTAACAAGTGCTGACATCTCCTCATCCCGGTGCCAGGCCCTGCCGAGCAGCCACCACACAGCGTGGGTTCGCACAGGTCCTTCCCCAGGAGTAGGCACCCCGTGGCTCCGATTGGTATCGCACAGTAGCGCAGTAATCCACCCCCCCCCCCCTCCGCCGCCCCCGCCGCCCCCAAAGGAGAACAGTGGCGAACAAGAACAGCCGTTACCATGCGCAAGCCTGAAAGTACGCCCGCTCGGTTTTAACATGTTTAAATTTGTATAACAATTGAGCTATCTTATAACATAATAGACCGTGGAATAAAATGGCACTGAAGTTCCGTTGTTGCAAAAGAAAGTCATAGGGCTCTATTGTTATCTAGTTTCTCATATTGTATTTGAAATAACGGTCTCAAAAGAATATCCTTTCAATTTAAATACTTTCAAAATATTTCAAATTTCACAAGACCACGACTGTGGGAATGACATAACAAGTAATTGTACCGTATTTTAGAGGTATTTCCTGCTTCTTATAGTTAATAAAATATGAACACGAAGCGCAAATAAGACTAATAAGGGAATTTACAAATGCGTACATGTTTAGCATGTTGTTTTAAGGCAGAATTAAAACAATGCCTTGCATTACATTATGTCAGCAGCAGTAGCATGAAAGCAGTATGAAAATGGCTTCTTACATCAACAATAACTCTCTCTCTCTCTGTATCAGATTATTATCAAAAGTAGCTAGCAGCTACGATAGCAAAATCCGTTGACCACGATATATCATCAGCAGAGCTATTATACTAATAACAGGCTTTTATATTTCACTAATCATTAAACGCTATGTATTATTCATGCAAACTTTTGGTCACGCACTCTGCTAATAGATACAGTAAGTTGAAATATACCTGGCTCTAAGCAAACCCGTCCTCATGGTACTAATGAAATAGCATAATTGAAAGAACTTGACATCAGGGGTCTTTGGAGAGCATTCTTAGAATCTGCGCGAGATTGCTATACTACGACCTGTATTCTTGTATCATAAATCTATCTGTAAAGTTAGTGGATAATTGTAAGTAGTGTTTAATTTTGCCTTCAATTAGCTCTTTGGTGTTCCCATCCACATTAAAGGTCCTCAAAATCAACTTCTCCTATTTATATTGTAGGAACTCTTGGAAGACAACTCACAACGTCTTGGAAGATATTTTGGAACAGCAAGCTTTGTTTTCTCATTTTTGTATATCACTGTGTCACTAATAGAGATAACTAACTACAAGCATACAAAATCGGAATTCCCGTAGTCTTGTTATACCCGAACTGATGAGGACATTCGACTCCTGCAATTACCTCTTCTTTTCCTTTCTTGTTTCCCTTGTTTATAACATAAGCGTCTGAACTACTAAACTTGTGACTAGACAAATGAATATGGGAAGTCTATAAGACATTTTTGATACGAAGTAAGAAAAAAGAACAATAAACCTATGAGCTACGCAGCTTTATTAAGTTGTTTTAAGCCATGTGGACCCACTGTTGACAATGCCCCGTTCTGCCGCTCAAGGAAGTGCTGGTGCTTATGCAAAAGGTAACAAAAGAAGTTCGATGGCAAGAAGATGAATGGCTGAACGGAACTTTTGTTTTGTTTGCTCTTTCCACTAAGAACAAACCGGCTTTTCCGCTTACTAAGGCTGAAAAGAAATTATCACTCTGCAAACGGTTAATTTATGATGGATGAATTTGTACAGCTGTTAAAGCATAAAATCGCCTATCTCACTGCTTAGAAAAAGGACTAGAAGAGTTAATTTGATATAAAGCAATATAATTAGGTAAGAACGGCACTTGTACTAAGTAGCTGAACTGTTCCAGTTGGCTGCACTTAATAGCTCGCCCGCTCCAATGGCCCCGTCCTTGAATAAGACCCGTCCTTGAAAGCAGTTTTTGTTTGCTCTTTTTCTTGACAACCACAACGGTTCTTTATTTTTCACGCTTCACTTTCTCTAGTCGTGTCACTTAATTATTGGTGCCGTGCGTGGTTTTTTCACGGAAGAACATTCACTCTAGTTTCCTTTCGTTCAACCTTGAAACGGGATGCCGTCATCGTCATAATGCCTGACACCTAATGGTCCAGTGACGGACATACCTAATGTAGATCACTTTTACGTAACGGTGTCTCTTCCTTTGTACCTACCTCAGATGCCTGCCTGGTGGGGGGTGGAAAAGTTTCAGCATCCGTATACGAGTTGAATCATTAACAAAGCTAATCTTTACCAATTATCGGAGTCCTTGGACCATGTTGATAGCTTATGAAGGTGAAAGAAAGTTTGAGATTCATCAAGAACATTTTCCGCAAACGAGGAGCAAATTGGTAAAGGCTATTTAAGAAAATTGTTTTCTAAGCACACTCAAAACGAAATCTAAAGCGCATTACACAAGCCTGCAAAAGATTCTGGGCTCTAAAGTTGATCTTACTAGAGAAATTCATCAGTATGAGAACAAATGAGGCCACGTAAATGTGTATATTATCAGTGCTAGTAAGACTCGCAGTTATGATCAGGAAGAAAAGGAACAGACATGTTCGACATTTGCCAGAGGGATATAGCCTGGAAGCATTCTGTTTTAACATTCATAATAACCATCATCATAACTGATATCGCAATCTATGTATTTAAACGTTATTCTAAAACGATATTATTCATTATTATTTTACTTCCAGCTCGATATTTTCCTATGAAAGCCATCATTTTTGTCTTTTGTACTGAGGTTTTTAACTATACTCTCCACATATTGTATTTAATTGGTTTATCGCCTTTTCTAAGTTATTTTCACTATCCTGGATAATCATCTGGTCATCTGCGAATAGGAGTGTATTTAAATTATTTTGTCGATATAATAAGATCGGTAGTGGACTTCTTTGTATGTGTGTGTGTGTGTGTGTGTGTGTGTGTGTGTGTGTGCGTGTGTGTGTGTGTGTATGTGTATTAAAAGACTTGGCGAGAAACTGCATCCTTGTGTGACACCTTTATTAATTATACATTCTTCCAATAATTTTGCATTTATTGATATTTTATTCATTGTTCTGGAATAAACTGATTTTATAGGTTGCACTATGTGCAGTGACCGCCTCCGTAGCGCAGTTGGCAGCGCGCTTGCCTCTGACGCGGAGGACCCGGATTCGATAACCGGTACCAGCATGGGAATTTTTATCCCTCTGGGAGGTCTGGAACGGGATTCACTCAGCCTCGTTAGGTCCCGGAGGACCAATTGAGGAGCTACTTGATGGAGAAGTAGCGGCCCCAGATCGAGAAGACCGCATAACTGGCCGGGAGGGCTCGGGGCGCTGACAACGTCCCACCTTCCAGTACTGCACCGCACCAATAACGCCTGTAGTGGACAGAGGTGGGGGACGCAGTGGCTGGGCGGTAGGCATTGGCCCTTCATGGGCTGTTGCGCCGAGGCGGCGGGTTACTAAGTGCAATAGAATGCCTCTTCGTTCTTTATTTTCCATAACGTGTGTAATGTACAGGTCAAAGGATTTTCCATAATCAATCATTAAAACAATTATAAAGCGAGTAACATCACTGCTACTAAGCAGTTGTCCCAAAGGTAAAAAGCCAACGTTTTGAGTGTAGATGTTTAAGTCGGCATATATTTGGAACATTAAGAAACATAACTAATTCTTAAATTTCTTCAGTCGTCATCACTTTACGAAACTTGTAAAACTAACGTGTAGAACTTATTTTGTAAACTGTTCATTATGAAGTATTAATCTGTTATAAACCATATAATGCATTGAATTGATATGTTTGCACTCTCTTTAATTTGAATGTCACAATATAACATTTTTTGAGCGTGATGATATCGAGACCGTGTGAACAGTAATAGCAACTTAAGGTTTACGTTTAATACCTTCGAAGAAAGAGACAGAAAGAATGGAGAGGTTGGAGAACGCTTGGTTCGGGCAACATAAGCTCATCTATCTGCTTTGTAATTCTCACGTAGTTCTTCCCGCGCTTGTTATTTATGAGGTTCCATTAATTAATTCAAGTCCAATAACAGTCAATATAATCACAAGACAAGAATTATAGGCAATTTAAGTGCAGTGCAGCGTACTTCGTTAATATCCTCCCCGACATACGACTAGAACCAAGTGTTAAAGCCATTGCAAATCAATATTGAAAAGTAAACATTGGTATCAAAAAACAATAAAAGATCTGATACGCTGCAGACACATAACTTTCTCTACTCTTGCACTTTTATTAAACACTCTTATTGATCTATCCTCTTCATGTTAGTCGAGATAAACATGTGCAGAAATTATTGTATTACTAATTTTCTTGTAGGTGCTAGGAGAACGTCGAAATTAAGTAAGCTTTGAGCAATAGTTAAATGTTTAACGCTTTGAAATTTCGTTCTCTTTGCGCGGCCAAGAGATAAAAAAATTGAATAAGGGCGTTCCATGTGACAAAAGTATGAGCATTGCAAAACTCACACAAATAACACGGAATATCTACGAAAAGGTTCACTCCGCAAAGATGTATTTGGACATAACTTGTGTGTTTATACGAGAAATGCATTTTTTGTACAATAAGGTTTTGTCCATCTCTTGTGGTTTACTAGTTATGCACAAGTCATCAAGAGTAAACAGGAATACATGAGCTCTAGCCAGAAAATTCAAAATATATATTCCATTTGTCATAAAAATCTTTTAAACATATGGAATTTTAATCAAAATCGTTATAGCCATTTTTGAGGAAATCAAATGTCCGAAAGATTTTCCATGTTCGGTAGTTTAGGGTGGAGAAATGTTCTTGAAAATCGTATTGTTCAATCCTTGAAAGACATTAAACTTAATTACCAACTTTAGTTTTTAACCGGACCACCCCCGTAGGGCAGTTGGCAGTGCGCTTGCCTCTGACGCGGAGGACCCGGCTTCGATCCCTGGTACCTGGGGATTTTATCTCGTCTGGGAGGTCTGGCATGGTGTGCACTCAGTCTCTTTAGTCCCGGGGGGACCAACTGAGGAGCTGCTTGATGGAAAAGTCGTGAAGACCGCATAACTGGCCGGCACGGATCGGGAAGCTCACCACGTACCACCCTCCAGTACTGCACCCCACCAATGTGGGCCGAGGTGGAGGACGCAGTGGCTAGGCGGTAAGGCTTGACTCGTCATCGGCTGTTGTGCCGGGGCTTAGTTTAGTAGTTTTAAGCGACTATTCATTTTCAGTTATGCTGTTCACAATCTCTCTCTCTCTCTCCCTCTCTCTCTCTCACACACACACATACAAACACACACAGACAGAGAGACACACACACATTCTAAAAATACTTTTTTTTTAATTCAGAGGGCTTCAAAACAACTGTTCGACATCAAATCTTTGGGTCGAATACAATATTTCCCCTAGTACTATGCGCAGTAGAGAAAGTAAAAATTCTCTTTTAGGATTGTGGAGGCCTCAGAAATACATTTCCGGTGAAATTTCAATATAGAATTTACGGGTGCATTGCAATACTTTATTTAGCAGGCCCAAATGACCTAGCTGTCGACGGACTCTCAAATTCCACTCACCCAGTCACTCACTCACTCAATCACTCATTCACTCTAGCAGGTACGTTATAGAGAAAGTAAAAGTGTGGCACGCTTCAAGGGATGCTATTTGTATATTATTGTTCATAGCATTGAAAAGAATGGACATATTCCTAAAGAGCAGACTTACCTTGGTGTAGGTGATCGCTGGAGCAGCTACTACGGCAGGGGCCACATAGGCGCCGTAGCCGAGTCCCAACAGACCACGCTTGTCAACCTTCTTCTCTCCCTCGGTCTCAGCCTCGGCCAACACTACAGCCACGACGGCCAGAAGTGCGCAGCAGCTCATCTGAAACACGTCGGTTATCCTCTCTTTCAGTAAGGCTTCATGCTCATGAGAGACATTACTTTCATTGAATCAGAAAAGCGTTCATGCGTTATTTAGGTTCAAAATATTTGAGATCAGTGATTAAAGCAGCCATGGGGACTATATAGATGTGTCCGCGCTGGCTCTCTTTTCTTTGTCACTCGTTCAGTCCCTCCGTGTACATACTCTGTTGTGTTACTTATGAGATATAACAGTGTAGAGCTGAACCCGTGACATAGTATCAGGCGTGTGCAAAGTCAATATGTCGCAGCGTTGTCACTTTCAAGCAGCTTGGGAGCGTGAACATTTCACTTTACGAAATGAGGAACCCCGTTGCCTCATCTGTTAAATTTATATTAATTACGAGTATATTAGGCACTATAAACCGGATGTTTATGAATGATCTAATATCATGAAGAATCTTCTTAAAGAATTCAAGATTAGGTTTTCAAATATATTATCAATGGAGAAGGAATGTATTTATTCAACGCTCCCATGTCCTTCAGGGCCATTATAGCTGCGAATACGCTGCAATTAGAGCTAATTCGGCTAAACGGGAAACTTTACTTAATTATTTTGTTATGCACTTAAATATATGATAGAAATTTTAAATGAGTGGTTTCATAACTTAAGTGTTTATAAAATCTGTTTCAAAAGCTTTAAAGAGTCGTAAACTGAGAGAGTTAGTGAGTGAGTGTTTGTGAGTGGGTGGGTGAGTGAATGAGTGTGTGGGTGGGTGAGTGGATGTATGAGTGAGTGAATGTGTGAGTGAGTGCGTGGATGAGTGAATGTGTGTGAGAGGGTGGGTGAGTGAATGTGTGAGTGAGTGTGTGAGTGAGTGAGTGAATGAATGAGTAGGGCTTAAGGGCTCGTCAACAATCAAGCCATTTGGGCCCGAAGAGTCGTAAATAGGTACCTCAAGAAATGTGCGTGATTACAGAAACGCTTTTACTTAGAAATTAGATATTTACTTTAATATAGAAGGGAAATACAAGTTATTGCATCTTAATTTAGGGGCCAGAGATGACGGTGTTGGTGGTAGATTTATTGGCAATTTGAAGGTGGGAAACTGAAGTACAGTTCTTATAGGATCGGATATTAGAGATCTAAGCAAAAGTGCCAACTAATAACCAACAAAGATATGTGTGATCGAAGATCATGAATGTAACAGCAGGTTTTGTTTACCAAAAGGGTTATCATTGCACACTGCCTAAACTCAGCATGGCTTAATGTAGAAGAATTGCTACTGCGAAATCTACATCTTCTATTAGCCTTTGGACTGCCATGTAGAAACCAAACTCTTTCGAAATAAATTTTGTTTATCGCTTACGGAGCTGAAGAGGTAGCACATAATTAGCATCAACCGAGGAATACAATAGGTAGTATAAATTTGAGTTTAAATAAACCTGAAAGTTTGTTCATAAATAAAGAAGCAAGTATTTGTTCGATGTAATATTCACATTCTAAGGTTTAGGGAGAATTGACATATCTTACGAGAATTCTAGTACACAAGGTTTTAGAGATATGCACAGAATATGTGAGCAAGTCATGGACCTAGAGGACACATTTCCAAGGAAGGATATTCGGAACTATCATTACGTTCCCTCTTTACTCAAAGTTTAACCTGAAATTCGTCTGGACTATTCACAAGACGAAACTTGAAACTTTCTCCTCTTTGTTGTATTCGAGCCGTCTCTCAAATTGTTCACTCAAATCCTTTACAATAATGAGGAGTAAGTTAGCACATTTGGGTCTATAATCAAGTGTGATTATGTTCCATTAAGTGCACGTAGGTGCCAGAGATTGATGGTATCTATTGGGCAATTAGAGTTTATAAAATAAAACTTGTAGTATTTCGTTGCTGATGGAATATTTTGAATATTAAGGCATTTTCACATTGTGAGTAAATTTAATAAGTAATTCCCTCAAAACTAGAAACACACTGTGCTGGAACTTTGTGTAGTAGTTTATAACATAAACACACTCAAGTTCACAAAGTATTGATTTCATGCCTATAAAAATGTAGAATATTGAAATTTCAGTCCCAGGTAGCTTAAGTTGGTATTACTTACCAGAACCTTCATGTTGTCGGAGTGTTTGTTGATGCCAGCAAACGACACTTGCTAAAGGGAATTGGATGCCTTAGACCATGAGAAACGGCACTTTTATACACAACAGACTGGCGGGGAAATCTTCTGGGTAACTTGGTGGGGCGAACGCATTTCCCGGTTTTCTTACCTCCAAACAAGGTTTTTTAATTAAGGCTGGGGAAGAACTTTCGGGTGGCGTTATGTTTTTGTTTTGCAACGTCCCTCGCGTGCTACTTTCCATAGTCCCCTACGCCTTCACATAATTCTCACATTTTCGTAAAGAAATTAAACAAAAGAAAACGGTTTCATGAAGGTCACTTTGTTAGCCAACTTTTCAGCCACTGCTTGTTGCATGAAACGACTCCCAGTATTCAAGAGAACCAACTGTGTCATATAATTCAATAAACTCAAAACAAAATTCTCTGTGTTTTTATTGATGATCGTATACATTTAATTATTATTGGTTAATAATGTACAGGGGGTTGGAAGATTGTGCCGCAGTACCAATTTAGAATAATTATGGAGGATCTCTTTCGAACATTTTGCATTTAAACTTTGTGATATATAATCACTACTGATTTACACCTTTTGTTATTCAGTCTATATTTTGTGTAAAACATAACCCTAGCAATGCGAAGTCTTACTCCAGAACTTATACTACAAACGGGGAGGGGGAGGGGGTCACCTTATTATGCCACTGCTAAGAAAATTTATTTTAAAATTGGGTGCTATACCTATCCTGTTATGCATATATAGGTAATATTTAACATTGTTTAACTATTTATTTTTACTTTCTCTATTGGTAAGTAGGGGAAGTATTGTATTCCACCCAAAAATTCGATGTCGAGATTTCACCGGAAATATGTTTTCCAAAAAAAGCATTTTTAGAAAAAGGTCTGTGTGTGTGTGTGTCTGTGTGTCAGTCTGTCAGTCAGTCTGTCAGTCTGTCAGCCTGTGGACAGCATAACTCAAAAACGAAAAGTCGGTTAAAAACGAAAGTTGGTATTTAAGTTTAATGTCTTTCAAGGATGTGACACGAAGATTTTGTAGAAAATAGCCCCACCCTAAACTACCCTTTACATGGAAAATTTTTCGAAAATTTTGATTTTCTTGAAAATGGCTCTAACGATTTTGATTAAAATGTCATGTGTTTGAGATATTTTGATGACAAATGAAATGCATATCTTGAATTTTCTGGTTATAGCCCCTGTAGTCGTATTTACTCTGGACGACTTTTGCATAACTGGTAAACCGTTAGAGATACACCAAATCATACTATAAAAAACATGCAGATCTTGCTAAAACACACAATTTATGTCTCAATAAATTTTCTTGTAGGGTGAACCATTTCGGAGATATTCCTTGTTATGTGTGTGAGTTTCGGAAAACAGAACTTTCGTGAAATGGGTCATCGTTATTCATATTTTTATGTTACGTGTGCAAAGAGAATGGAATCTAAAAGCTTTAAAAGATTTGACTATCGTACAAAGCCTACTGTATTCCAATATTCCCCTTGCATCTACAAGCAATAAGATAATTTGTACAAGTGTTTATTTTAACTAACACGAAGAAGATATAGGAATAAGAGTTTGTAAGAATGGTTAGTACAAGAGTAGAGAAGGTCATGTGAGTGCAACACATCAGATTTTTTACATTAAGCACATTATAGTGATGGGCAATACTTTATTATCACCTTGATATTCCAAATTATTTCTCAAAAAGACCAACAAGGAAAATTTTGAAACAATTACGCAATTCAGTAACAGAAACAGTGATTGACAATAACTATTAACTGCATGTTTTTAATCAAAAAATTAAATCACAAAATTTAAAAAATTACAGAAGGTGGGCATTACCCTTTTGGATGATGCTGGGGTGAAGAGTTTAAAGTTTTTAATTTTAGGACCTGCTATGGAAATCCTAAACGACAGCTCAGGCAAAACTGCGTTTTAGTCATATATGCATAAATACTGTAGTTCCCCACTTACTATGGGCTCTCTTCTTACCATAAACCTTTATGCTAGAAATGGAAATTTCAGCCTTTGTTGAGTGATCGTTATTTAACAACAATTTTAATGTTGATGACAAAAATAGTTTCAGATTCATTTTCCCCCTTTCTTTGTTTGGGTCCCTTGTAAAAAATCTGCAAAGAACAACATAGGTAGAATGATTTCAAATGAACCAGTGTATTATGGTTATCCAACACTTACCTTAAAGAGATAAAGAAGCACTTTTACCATAAAAGAGAATCGAAACCAGGGCTTTCGTTTACAATGTAGACATCAGCCTGTGTACACGTAGATGCACTAATTAACTTGCATCGCTTGGTGTAACTGCAGAAGATTTGTGTGAACCCTTTCGGAGACATTCCTTGTTATTTGTGTGAGTTTTGGAAATTTAAAACTTCCATCAAATGGAACATCGTTATTCATGCTTTATATGTTAGCAGTACAAAGAGAATGGAATTTGAAAACTTTAAAATGATTTGACTATCACTCAAAGCCTGCAATATTCCTATATTCCCTCTGTACCTACAAGGAAATAAGTAATAAGAAAATCTCTGCAAATGTTTATCTCAACTAACACATGTATTAACTCTTATATAGGAATAAGAGTTTTTAGGAATGGTTAGTAGTACAAGAGTAGGTAAGTTCATGTGAGTGCAACACATAAGATTTTTTAATTGCAATGAATAATTTTTCAATGGTATTATATTTACAAAATAATTTTGCATTCAAATACCACAGCAATTGTTTTTGGTATAATATTTGAAACCCTGTTGAAAATGAGCTTTGATATGATGGAAAGGGAAATACAAGTCCGAAGTTATCTATGGTTTATAATGGAATCCCATTAACACCACAGTTTTTATGATTGCATGTGTCAGTTTAAATAATATGTGTATGACATTGTCAGATATTGTGTTAAAGATTAAAAATGCTTTGTTCAAAAATAATAAAGCTAATAAAGTTAATAATCTGGCTAAACTCTTTAATAAGTAAACTGTAATATTTGTTGCTATTTCTACAAATTAAAACAGAGAATTAACTTCGCTGTCGAATTTTTTCAGAGCAGCTAAATACGTTCTGAAGCAACAGGAATGTATTTTCTATAGTTTATTTCCAGTATTAGTATTTGAATATAGACTATGTTCTATGACGAACAACAAGAATTTATAAAACTAATAAACTGAATAATCTGAAACAACTCTGGGATTTGTGAACCGTAATAAGTAATGATTTTTATTTCTACAAATTAAAAACAAGAATTCTTTTACATGTTAATTTCGCTGCCAAAATTTTTTCAGCGCAGCTAATACTTTCTGGGACAATAGGAATTCATTTTCTATAGTTTATTTCCAGTGTTGATTTTGTATGAAAATAAGACTAAGTTATATGAGGTACAACAAAACATGTAAATCAGATTTGAGAATGGTGCTTAATGAAAAATATGAGGTAATCATTTAATTACAATAATTCTGCATAACTTGATAGAGATGTCTTCTGTATTACACTTCTTCTTTTCAACCTCTAAGATGATTAAATTGTTGACTTAATTACAGAAAAGCAGGCTTAGCTAATTTCTTTGTTTCTTTATCATTGTTGTCTTTGGTTTGCAATAGACCTGGCCCCTGTTGCCTCTCCACTCCTAGCCTTCAGATACGCAAAGAACAATAACAAAAACCTTTTCTGTATTTTTCCATGACACATGTAAGTGAATGCCAGTAATTTTCAAGTCCAATGGATTCTGGACAGTGTAATTTGATTACAGGCGAGAATTGGACCGCGTCTGCACACACCTCAGCAGGCACAGGGACATACGGTGGTTCCGTAATATGCATGCTGCATGATTTGGTTTTCTTGTTTTCGATGGAAAATGTACTTATTTGTGAGGAAATGCTTCAGCTTGTCCCAGTAACGTGTAATCGTCTAATCAGTTCCCCTACTACCTCGAACGAAAAATCGTTTATGTAAAACAAGTTCCGTTATAAAATCAGTGAATGTCTATAAAAAAGTCCTCCTCTGAAGCGAAACCAGGAACTGTATTTAGAAGGTCACCCCAAGGTCTACCTGTTGACATTGTTTAGCGCACTAAATGTAGTCACAACTGTATTATCATAAGGGTATTTTAATTACTACGTAAAGAAATGGTAAAAGACCTCCTTGAGACATGTTCTAATGAGAAAAAATTATTTGGCTAGCTATTACACTAACGTATTGGTAAGTTCAGAGGTAAGAGTTCTGTAATTACTTCTGTTATCCGTTTAATGGGCATTCCAGTGAGCGTGGAATGAGGCAAGTGTACATGTGAAATGTGATTTAATATAACTTTTACCTAGGAGGTGTTGTCTATGCGAGAATGTAAGCAAGAATTACCTCTCCTAGTCAAAGTCACGAAACTTGAAAATATGTTTGAGAGGTAGAACTGGAACTTAAAAAATTCAATGCCACAGCTGGGATTTGAACCACAGACCTTCCGCTCAGCAGGCGGGTACTCTAACCATTGAGCCACTGTGACAACCTGCGAGAATGAAATTGAATTCTCAGACCAGTTCGTATTTCTCCTGGTAAACCACAAAGGCAGTCTCACATCAGAGACAGTTAACCCAATGGTGACTTACTATTTTAAGTACTTTATGTCCCAGGATTAAATAACCTTCAGATGGTAATTATTTATGCCAACAAGCTTACTGTTGATGTTTTTAAACACACAAGCCGTGTGTGGGCAATGTTTAAGAGGTTCAATCAGAAACTGAAAAATTCAATGCCATAGCCGGGGTTTGAACCACGGATCTTCCGGTTACAATTGTAAGCCGCCCTTGGGGTATTTATCTCTGATGTGAGATTCCCTTGTGGTTAACCGGGATAAACAGCCGCTCGATAAGCGGAATATCCGTGGTTCAAATCCCCGCTATGGCATTGAATTTTTCAGTTTCTGATTCAACCTCTTGAACAATTTACACTTACATAGATTAACATAAAGTGTTTAAAATTAGAACTGATTGTATAATATAATCATGTCATCTTCTCTTTGCTGTTATTTCTTTCCTGTTTTTCTTTCATCTTTCATAACTCTTATTTTGTGAATATTTTTTTTTTGTTGTGATTTCTATAAGTTAGATTTGGAAATGATTGTGAATAAGTACTTCATAATGAAGATTGTAATTTGACCTATGTGTGGTATGTTCGTAATAAATAAATGAAAATTCTTTTCGGCCAGTGCTTCGCCGATTTCTTTTTCTCTTACTAATCATAATTACGCCTCATGGGTTTCTGTCCCTCCAGTTTACGCATACCATTATTCCTCACGTTTACATTTCAATCGATTGTGGACGTTGTTCTCACTTTCTTCGCAACTTGAGTTTCCGCACTACATAATAGACTACAGATTCACATAGTCTCTTCCGTCGTCTTTTTTCCATGGTTAAATAGAAAATATTGTAACAGCGCGACAAAATCCAGTCCTGTTACTTTCTATCACTTTATCTTCTAAAATTGTATCATGAATACAGTTTTCTTCAAGTCGTTAACAGAGTATACAGCCTTTGGGGTTTTCACAATTCACAACTTTTACTTCTCATAAACTTTCTCGGTCCTTTTAGTGTCTTTTCCACCTCCTTTGTCTCTCATACCCTAACTGCGACACATCAATCACTCGCGACGCTTGTTGGATCTTCTTACGACGACCGACGTATCTATCACGACGACACAGACAAGCACAGCTGTCTTGCACTTTTCTGATATATTGACTGACTCATATCCGTAACTCAACTCTAAAATTCACTCACCTTGTTCTTCTCTGGCCTACTTATATACTGGGATAACGTCACACGGACCTTTCTCGAGTTCCACACACGCACCGGAAATGACTCAGCCAGAAGTTTCGCGAACGTTCTCGACCCTTTTCGTTTCTGCCACCTCGAATGTTGACAGTTACGTAAGTAGACGTAGGATCGTTTCCTACTTTTGTTGGCAGTGAGAATTATTACAACCTGCTACCATTCCTCCCTTGTTTTGGTGAAGGTTCATCAAACTCTCCTTATTCTACTTCCCTCCGACGCACTTGCTCCTATTCGTACTTTTATATGGAGATTGTTCAAGAAATTTCCATTGCACACTAATTTTATTCTTTATCCTCAGAAACGACTTCCAGTCATTTCCGTGAATTATGAATTCTGATCCACAGATGCCACATATACACGTTTCTGTAAGTAAGGTTCACCGAGTGTTCGAGGCAACATAGTTGAATATCTCTCTCTGTCTCTCTTTTATTCTCTCTCTCTCTCTCTCTCTCTCCGCCTTTTAGCTGGTGTTCTTGTTTTAATTTCACTTCTATTTTGAAACGGCTCCAACCCACAACAGAATTTCTAAGGGATATTGGTGCCCTGTAATTTAAGTAAATATGATGCAGCTGAACCCTCATGTACCCTACAAGTATGCTACCAACAGTAGCATCGTCATTTTTATTTCCCTTTATTAAGTGTTTAATAAAGTTAGCATAAGCTGTTTCTCGATATATTTTGTTAAATGTTAGAAAACATAAAACTGTTTACTTTGTTTGGCATGTTTCTTTAAATTGTTAAATAAAAAATTAATATTTGACCTAAATGTTTGTTTTATTGATAGCAGGAGCGTATCGTCAATGGATGTGAGAGATGTATTACATACCCTGTAGTTTTCCTCAAACTGATTGCCAAATCGGTGTTCATTAGAATTTCGTAGTTCATAGTCGTTTTAATGTCATTAAATATCAATATTTCCCTCATTATGATTTAAATTTGTGCCAGTCTGCAGTAGCCTGATAGCAGTATGTTGCCAAACAAAGCTTGGGTCAACGGCATCTGCCGTCAGCTGCAAGAAACTGGTGTTGTGCGTCTTACCCACGGGATATAATGTATTACTGTACACCTCGTGTTAAGAGTCGCGCTAACATTACTGCAAGTATAGTCATCAATAGGGAGTAATTCGTATTTGTTTTGTTTCTTGTATGTGTGCCTTACAATTGTGGACATTTTAGCATGACCTGGACACTTGGTTACTTACTATTAAACCAAATGTAGGTTAAGATTCTGCGACGAAGATATGTACACAGGTAGTTGCTTCCATGACGTCATGACATGAATCAGAACAATCGTAATATACACAACTTTTGTTTATATGTTGTTGCAACCAAAGGCAAAATAAACTGTTGTGTGGTCAATAAACTCCACGTAAGAATCTTCCAAATATTATATTTTCTCCAAAACGCAATATGTAATTAAAGCAGACTCTCCAGTCAGTATTACGATGAACAGTAAAAAATGGCCTATTAGATGAAATTCTTGACATTAATAGTGAAGATTAGCTCACTACTGTTCGTTACTGAATGTTGACGAAAAGATTGAAGATAGGTTTATTTGCTTTACAAATATAAGTTCTGACAGAAAAGCACATTATATTTTGAATCATGCTCAACATTTATTTGAGACTGTAATAAAGCATGAAAGGACAATTCTGTTTAGATTGAGTCACATTTTAACGAATTTTATTATATTTGTTGGGTTACATAGCCGAGTCTCATGGGCTACCCCACTAGTACTCAGGTAATCAAATAAACATTTTACCTTTTCTATTTAACTGTCAAGCAACCTGTTTGACCTTTTAGTCTCAGCGTACATAATTTAACTTTTAAGTTAAACCGTTATTTGCATTTGTTCCTTTGTCAATGTTTATAAAAGCATGTTTTTTTAGTTCTGTTCACTAATTTGCATTGAAAATACACGAAATATTTTGGATATTAAATGCTGCCAGCAAAGTCAATACCATTACCGTACTGCAGAAAGGTAAGGATTTGCTTCCCATGTTCGCTTTTTATGATATTATGATCACCCTGCATCTTATTTCTCAAGCGCAAATTGTCTTACCCATTGGAAGAAGGGCTGCCAAACTTGTCTTTTTCAAACAGTTTTTACTTCCTCTACTAGGAATAGTAAGTAGGGAAAATATTGTATTCGGCCCAAAATTTCGATGTCCAGATTTCACCGGAAATATATGTTTGAGGCCCCTGAGTCTAAAAAACGCATTTTATAAAAATGTTTACAAAAAGCGCGCGCATGTGCCTGTCTCTGTGAATAGCATAACTCAAAAACGAAAAGTCGGTTAAAATTTCAAAGCCTTCGTATAGTGACCAGTTCTAAAATATTTGAATACTCAAAGCCTCTGTATTCCCATATTCCCCTTATACCTACAAGAAAATCAGCACAAATCAGATCATTTCTGCAAATGTTTATCTCGACGAGAAAGTCATGTGAGTGCAACGCATCAGATTTTTCTAATTCCTATCAAATAATATAGTTGCTTTCAAATGGGGTTTTTGCAATTTTTACCTTTGTGGCAACGATTGCATACAATAAGAGAAACCAAGAAATGAAAGGAAACTTCAAAACGTATTACATCCCAGAGCAATACATTTGCAGAAATTAACAGCTACCACTATGTAAAAGTCACATTTCCATGAGTGTTATTGGTCAAATGTAATATAAGACAATAAATTTAGTTTGAGATCTTCTCGAATATATGTCTTTGTTTCTTTTCTTTTCCTTTTTGTTTTATTTACTTTTTTTTCAAAATATAGGGTAAATTACAATTTATTTTTTCAAAAATAGATAATGCTACTCAGATCTACCTGTTGGTCTGGGTGGCTCAGTAGGTTAGACTCTGGTCTACTGACCCCAAGGTTATGGGTTCAAATCCGGCCCAGACATAGTTTTTAAGTGTGGGTAAAAACGACAGCTCCATGTCAGTAGATTTATGAGGGACGAAATTCCGGCACACCAGCGACGCTGATTTGATCCTGGCAATTGGCTGCGTCGTTAAACAACAAAAAATAATTTAGTAATAATCAGATCTGCCAGGAGCTATTTTAAGTATATATTATAAGATGACTTCCACTCATCCGAGACTTGGTTGAAATTAACCAGTCATGTGCCCATCGATTTCAAATTTCAACCAATGACAGCCTTCATTTGCGAAGGAAAATTATCACATTTCATTATCACCTGCTTTGAATTGCAATTATCACTTCCTCTGCTTTTCTTTTGTTATGACCAGGTTAGAGAATCTAGCTGCACTGATCTACATATGCACAACAGCTTATGTAATTTGACGCAACAGAACCGCTATTCAAATGTCAAATGTGGCTGACTCTCGCTTCGGTGAAGCATTAATGCTAAAATACATTAAATAATTCGAAGTGTGAAATCTCATATCGCAGAATATGTTTGGAGTCTGTTTGACAAAAGAAAATACAAATTAACAGCACATACTCCAAATACGGGCATTGCCAACATCTTAAAGCATGTGACCATCAATATGATAATCCTGTGGGCCGTGCCAATCCACTCTGATATATGTGTTCACACTACATGCTCATTTTAAGAGGTTAGTAATTACAACATAGCATTTAAACAACATTCCATATGCTATATCGTCCTTTAGTTAATGAAATAATCTTAATAAAGTAACTCGTGACAGTCAAATTCTCTAGATAAATTGAGTCACTCGTGGCATTACATATTATATTCACTGATGCATCAATATAAACGTACCTATAAAAATCTGATGTCTTGCACTTACATGACTTTCTCTACTCTTGTACTAACCATTCTTACAAACTCTTATTCCTATATCTTCTTCGTGTTAAGATAATCATTTGTACAAATTAATTTATTGCTTATTTCCTTGTAGGTGCAAAGGGAACATTATAATACAGTAGGCCTTGTGCGATGGTAAAATCTTTTAAAGCTTTGAGATTCTGTTCCCTTTGCACACTTAACATATAAAACTGAACACCGATGTTCCACTTCACGAGTTTTGTTTTCCGAGACACACACATAACAAGGAATATCTCCGAAATGGTTCACCCTACAAGAAAATTTATTTGCACATAAATTGTATATTTCAGCAAGATCTACATTTTTTGTGTGGTGTGATTTGGTCTATCTCTAACGGTTTAGCAGTTATGCAAAAGTCGTCCAGAGTAAATACGACTACAGGGGCTATAACCAGAAATTCAAGATATACATTTCATTTATTATAAAAATATCTCAAACATATGACATTTTAATCAAAATCGTTAAAGCCATTTGCAAGAAACTCAAAATTTTCGAAAAATTTTCCATCTAAAGGGTAGTTTAGGGTGGGACTATTTTCTTCAAAATCTTCGTGTCGCATTCTTGAAAGACATTAAACTTAAATACCAACTTTGGTTTTTAAGCTACTTTTCGTTTTTTATTTATGCTGTCCACAGACAGACAGACAGACAGACTGACAGACACACAGACACACAGAGAGACACACACATGGCTTTTTCTAAAAATTCTTTTTTGGATTCAAGGGGTCTCAAAACATATATTTCTGGTGAAATCTCGACATCGAATTTTTGGGTGGCATACAATACTTCCCCTACTTACCAGTAGAGATAGTAAAAAGCTACTGGTACGAATACTGCACTTTAAGCTTAAGAGCCTTCATAATGAGCCCTCCAAATGTAAAATGAAATAGATATATGTAACTAATGTAACTAATTATGCCTGCTTGTATATATCCTATATCATATCTAAACCCGTATTCCCTTTTAACTCTCACCGGGAATAGCCTATTAAGAAACAAAGGCTGTACCTGACATTTTAGAAACACTAAACAACCTCATTAGTTATAACTTACACGTTACTTTAATGAAGTTATTTCCGGGAAATGCATCCTTCGAAAAGCACATGAACGGAAAAACGGTGTTTGCTCACTTTAACTACATTATTATGAAACCTTGAAGCTTTCCTGACAGCATGGCACAACACTGTTCGTCCGTCCGTCCGTCCGACAGCCTTTAAAGTTGGTATTTCCTATGGAAATGAAGAAAGTTTGTGTGACATACAATTTGTATAGGACGGGGGAGCAGTATGACGGAATGGTTGAGAGCTGAGCGAAAGTGACAGAGACAAAATGGTATTTTGTAATCTCACATAAAATGCAAGTGCTGCTAGTGTTTACGATCTTAACGTCTTATTGTTTGTCAGTTTACATAAAACAAGTGCGTGTTGCTATGTATTAGAAGGAAGCACTGCTGCTGCGCTCCAGCACAATCATATCACCATCACCTGCACCACTGCACAGTGACATCACACGTACCTGTGTGTCGGTAGCAGGCGGCTAACGTGAACCCGATATGCACCTGTTTACTTCTGTTGTGCAGAGCTTCCAACTTTGTATTTGGCCGCTCTTTGGCGGGATTATATGTAGATAGGGGCTGATTTATGTTTTGAGTAAAAAGTACTGAGTTTCACTGGCTTTGTCAAGTTGGTACTTACATACTGATGCAAGTAAAGGAACACAATGATGCAGGATTCGCTTGAAATAAGATATACTTAACTTATCAGTACAAAACAAACAGCGGAGCAACATAACAGTTAAAAACATGGAGAAACGTCATGTTTCATGCTAATTCTCGTATAACTTAAAGTAATTCACTATAATTTAGTTACACAAATTAAAGCACTTTCGTAGACGTTTCTCCTATACATACTTTATTCCACTTGTTTTCCTTTCCTTCGTAATTACGCTCTTTCATCACGGTTTAGAATACATGCGAGTATGTTTAAGCAAGGATCAACTAAAGGTACAGCGGAATTCTAGGGCAGACTATACTGTCCAACCACCAGAAGAAGGCGATAAGGGTCTGAGGTGTGAGAGGAGGCTTGAACTGTTGAGGAGGCGCACCAATGCGTGAGCAGCTGCAGCACGACATGAAATGTCTCGTGATGCAGACTGTGTCCGCACACCGAAGATGATGAATCTGCATCAGTGCGCAATGCGTTATCGGCTGTTTTCATGGCCTCCTCGAGTGAAGACTGTATTGATACCCAAGGTATATATGGCCAAGATTGCTCTGCAGAAAGAAAACAAAATGGCCTCGTTGTTCATACATTTTGGCACCTCTTTAGGAAACTATCCATCACTCGCCGCACTTCACGTTGAAAAATGCTGGCAATTCCCTGGTGGATATCTTGTTTTAGTTCTTCCAGAGTGTGTGAGTTTGTCCTATGCACTTTATGTTGGAATCTAGTGACTCTAACAATACAGACCGGTCTCCAATGCAGTCCATTAGCTCTAGTTATGTTTCAAGTCTACTGAAGAAAGAGAAAGCGAACATTAGCATCGAATATAAAATCGTTCTGGTTAAACAAAGGTGGGAAGAGACGTCGTTCATTGACCAATGTGTGCAGCAGGTTTCATTTGGTGACGTCAGCGAGACAACTATATACGCGGGAGTAACAATAGGAAACCGCGCTCTTAAACTCCTATTGAGCCTAAAAAATATTGTATGGTAAACTACTTGCACATTTTGTAGAAGTAGACATAACAGGCGAAAATTTAAAGCTTTCGGCCTTGGAAAGTTCAAAAAACTGTTTATTTGGAAGAGTAAACTTTAAAGCATCCTCTGCTTGGGTCCCTCGCTTCAAAAGAATCCCATAAAATAAAAATCATGTAGATAGCAAAATTCAGTTCACGAGTATTCCTAAAATAAGAAAAAGAAACACACTAAGTGGCAGAAAGATTTTTGGAATGAGCGAGATAACGACTGTCAAAGTATTCTTTTTCTGTGTTTATAATATCACTCAAAGAGGTTTTGTAAATGAGAACAAAAAGGATATTATCTTTTGTTGGAAGAAACATGCACAAACTGTTGCACAAAGTATTATGTCCACTATTAGTATGAAGGGTCTATTTTTCCTAAATTATTTGTTGTACTGCAGGAGAATACTGGCCGTTTCTGGCCTAAACTTTCTAGGCTGATATTTAGGGCCTTAAATATAAGGCAACAAAGTCGGTGGGGGGAGGGGTGGAAGACGGAAAAAAATTAATTAACCTTAGCAGATTTCTCCTGGAACCACGGGGAGACTTCAACCTTTGACTGAGTTTTGCTTCCGGCAATGGAAATCTTTTCGTCACCGAAATGAGAACTCTCAGCGAGAAAATATTTTAAAAATTCAGCTATTTGTTCATTACCAAATGCCATTTCTGTGTCGCAGAACATGATTAACTACTCATAGTTTGCAGCCAGATATAGGTACAACGGAAGGACAAGCTCATTGTACTTGCTAGATTCTGTCTCCAAATAAGTGTGCGAAAATGGGGTGATTATTTGTTGTGCATGGTGCCAAACGAACTTGTGTTTTACTCACTGCATAATACAAGTCACTTGTGCCTTGCTTTCTTCCCTGCGAGACACTAGACAACATAGTCATCTCGGCGCATCCGCAACGTCCAACTGCAGGTAAGGTATGTCCAAGTTGGATTTCGGGTACTCAAACAGCAGCTCGTTTTCTGGAACATGCGCTTCTTATAGCACAAAGATGACAAAGTAAGACTTTCGAGGTCTTTGCGGTGTGAGCATATTGATAGATTCCCTGTAAGATATTCTGCACATTACCACAATTTTCTCCTATTTGTGTACAACTTCTCGCTTGCTTTATCCTTCCTAAACTTCCGTATTTCACACCTTTCATTTCTTAACCACATCTACTTAAATCAACTGTAAAATAAACACTTCACACTCACTACCTTCTTTCTGATGGGCTCGCCGTTGCATTACGATGAATTTGAAGTCCTATTTCTTCTTTTATGCCTGCCCTGCACTTGAGTAGCCTGACTTACCGCCGTTCTAGATTGTTCCATTCTTCTCGTGTCCAAGTTTGATTCCCAATATGGTCTGTTCAGCTCCTAATGGTCCCCGCCTCAATTCGGTGACCCCGATGGCTTTCCACATTTTTGCCGATGAAATCGGCAAAATCGGCTACAGAAAAGGAGTTTTCTCCGGTACCTTCGAGAAAGATGGTTACGTCATCGCCGGCGTGTTTGAAGGGTGTTTGCAAAAGGTCTGTGTGACGTCATCCCCACTATATAAGGAGGCGAGGAAACAGCAGTGTTACATTGAGTCGGTTAGTATGTCAGTGACTGCAAGATATATGTGCATGTGTGTGTCAGCGAAAGATACATCGCTGGTTTTAAAGAAGAATACGGGCATCGAGTGATTGCATCGCCGTAGTTAGTGTGTGAGTGACAGAGAAAGTGAACAAAGACACTGAAGGGACTGAGGCAAGGTTACGAGAATTAAAAATTGTGAGTTATGATTAACGAGGAGAAGAAACTGTGTACTGTGTAATATTTTAGAAGACAATAAAGTGATGCAAAAGGAGCGGTCTGACTTTGTCATTTTGTCACAATATTGTTTTCCAAGATATTAATGGCAATCCATAGAAATTATTTAGAAAATAATTCTTGCTAAATGGAAACACCTGTTTTCAGTGCCTTGATGTTAAATAACATTCGTCTGGCGTTTTTATTTTTCCAAAGCAAACTTTCTTATTTTCATGTTGTGAAGTTGGCACCGTCAACTGGGTTCATACAAGCACTAAGTAATTGAAATAATAAGCGCATGCAATACGCGTAGTCAAATGTAGCTTCACAAGTTAAGCCTGGAACAAAGCAGTCTCAGGTGTAGATATATCTCTGAGAAAGTCGGACTTGGAGATGAGGCATTCCAGCCACTGTATCGGAAATCGATTTGAAGCGCTTCTGATTCGTTCCCAATTAGAGTATTGATTCAGAGCACAATCAGCTCTTAGTTTGGCAGAATAAGAATGAGCTCATCTCTATTTTACGAATATTTGAATATTTTAACGTTATGAAGGTTCTTTCAGTTCTATTGGAAAACTGCAGCTATGTTTATGTTAAGCTGAATTAAATGTTTTTTGCCTACCCAAGTTCTTGATTATTCTGTGTGCACCATCTTAATTAGGATCTTTCCTCCTTCGGAAAATCACAATATAAGCGTTTAAAATCCCAGTTCACGTCCTTCCATCTTGATTTATATTAAATTGACGTGTCTAGCATAAAATCAGTGGCGAATCCCCTGTATGAATCATTACTGCTAGGTTCTGGAAAGCAAGTACCTAGGAAAGTATGTGCATTTAAAATCACTCCGGTTATAATATTCTTTATTTCATTTATCGTCTTTCTACTGGATGTTTACAGTAGAGCGTATTTATTGTGCACTGACACAATTCCTACAGAAACCACATGATGCAACCTCGAAGAGAGATATGTCTCTACATTTCAACACTGATTGGCCCAAAATTGGGTCGAGATTTCGCCGGAAATATAAGTTTTAAGGTCCCCTGAATTCAAAAAAAGCATTTTTAGAAAAAGGTCCGTGTGTGTGTGTGTGTGTGTGTGTGTGTGTGTGTGTGTGTGTGTGTGTGTGTGTGTGTGTGTGTGTGTCAGTCAGTCTGTCAGCCTGTTTACAGCATAACTCAAAAAGAAAAGTCGGTTAAAAACCAAAGTTGGTATTTACGTTTAATGTCCCTCAAGGATGCGACACGAAGGTTTTGAAGAAAATAGCTCCACCCTAAACTAGCCTTTACATGGAACATTTTTCGGAAATTTTGATTTTCTTGAAAATGGTGTAACGAGTTTGATTAAAACGCCATCTGTTTGAGATATTTTGATGGTAAATGAAATGTATATGTTGAATTTTCTGGCTACAGCCTATGTAGTCCTGTTTAGTCTGGATGACTTTTGAATAGCTCGTAAACCGTAAGAGATAGACAAAATCTTACTGTACAAAACTGGATCTTGATAAAACATACAATTTATGCCTCAGTAAATGTTTTTGTGGAGTGAACCATTTCGGAGATATTCCTGGTTATGTAAGTCAGTTTCGGAAAATTTGAAATTTTCTTAAAATGGAACATCGTTTATTTTTAATGTGTTAAACGTGCAAAGAGAACGGGATTACAAAGCTTGAAAATATTTGATTATTGCACAATATTCCCATATTCCGCTTGCACCTACAAGGAAATAAGCAATAACAAATTACTGTAAATGTTTATCTCAACGAAGAAGATATAGGAATAAGAGTTTGTAAGAATGGTTAGTACAAGAGTAGACAAAATCATGTGAGTTCAACACATCAGATTTTTTTCTAATGGTCGCATTCTCCTCTTACTTAAATATACAAATATCTGGAGACTGTAACCTCCACTTGCTACAATTTCTTGAATTTAGGCGCAAACTAGCTTCAAGATCCACTCATCATAACCTCAGTACTGTTTTTAATAGCTCAATTTGCATGTTAATAAATATACCCCTCGATGAGAAAGAATTTAACACAGCATATAAACATATTATCAACATTGTGGTTTCTAAAAATTTACCGATCATCCTTGGGTTAATAAAAATTTACAAAGAGTTCTAAAGAATATGGAATAACTTTGGTTCCCCAAATGTTAAATTTTTCCAAAAAGAGTAAAATGCCAAATTATAAAAAATCTGGAGCTTATCAATTTAGTTGTTTGGATAATGACAATTGAAAACCAGAATGAAGAACATTTTAGAAATATTAAGTATAAATAGATTGATAAGTCAGTTGCCACAGATCATTTTGGTAATTTAATTATGAAATAAATCCAGAGGTTATATTATTAAAACAATTAAATGCACCTATAAATTTAATGGTTTGGGAAACGTTATTCATTTTGAAAAATAGGGGCCGCGTTATGAATTTTGAAATATTGCCGATAGTTGGTAATTCATAGAAATATTAAGTAATTGAGCATTCGTAGCTATGGTAACTGTTATAAATAATAGCACTGAGGTTATAATGAATGCGTCATGAAACTAGTTTGCATTTAATTTCGAGCACTTGCAGCAAACACTAGGATAAGCGAAGCTTGCAGTCTCTGGGTGTTTGTTATACTTAAGAATTGTGCTACTCGCTGGTAACAGGTTCAGTTTTTCATTGGCTACATTCTCCTATTTGGAAGTTTTGAGCCAGTTAGTACTCAATAAACTTAGTGCATTAAATAATTTGATACAACAGAGCTGTTAATTGGAGATTAAGGACTACTTGAATATTCGCTGAACTGATATAATGAGTCCAGTATAACAATATGTCTCTACACGTACCAAAATTCAATCTAAATGCATAGTCCTCACTGCCTAAATTGGGCGCTAAGTGCTCGAGTCTTTATTATCCTATAAAGAAAAGTGGCTGTATGGCAGAAGTTCGTGGCAAGATGTCGTCTAAGAAAATATACTTAATATAGGTTCCATCACTCGTATGTGTATTCCTGCTCCCTATGACTTATTGTACCGCTGTTTTCACAATGTCATTTGAATACTAGTCAACATGGAGGGTTACATTCATCTGTTACTACCAAAACCTTAAGCAAATAACATTTTATCATTACTGTCCAAAACTAATATTTTAGTTAGAATCACCCTTTTGATATCGTAACAAATATTCAGTTTAGTAAATAGAACATAAACCACAAAAATATTAAATGAAATAGTAACATCAAGCGCTTAGGAACAAATAAAACATTAGTCCTGGCATGGCTGTACACTTATTAATGGACACTGGAACTGAAAAATGACCGATAAATTATTATCAAATTAATTATTTTTAGATTTACGTATATGAATGTTCCCCATAGCTTCAGTCATCACTGGCAGTGACCATTTTTATTTTAAATTCCACCATTTTTATGTCTACCTACTACATTTAAACGCCTTTTCTGCTTAAATATTTGGCATTATTTTAACAATATATGGGTCAAAAGGAGCTCAAAAGCAACCAACTACAGGAAAAAGGAGTGGTTAAGCGCATCTTGTCGCAAGGGGAAATCTATGAATCTAAGGAGACAGTCTATTAGGCAAAGGACACAAGTTGCGACAAATAGGTAATCTGATTCCTGATCATAATGTATGTGTATAGAAAAACTGTGTTTTTTTTTTTTTTTTTTTCGACTTTACATTTTTAATACACTTTCTGCTCCATGCGCATTAAAATTTTTGCTATACTCCCAGAATTTTTCCAGCATGTGTTTCATTTATGTAACTACAGCTTCAGTCTTTTCTTTTAAAATTTGAATTTTTGTTTAACTTTAAAAAATTAAGACACAAAAAAGGTTTAAAATATTTTCAATGTCCATCAAAGCACACAATTTAATTATGTACTTTAAAAGTAATTTTTTCTTCCTTTCACAAGTGGTGGTGTTTTTTGGGTAATTATAGTTTATAAAATAATAAAATTGTGACATTTTAGTTCCTGATGGGCATGTAATATTTTTAATATTAAGGTATTTTCGCATTGTGAATAAGTTGAATAATTAATTCCGTCATAACTAAAAACATGTTGTATTGAAACTTTGTGTGCTAGTTGATACCCTTAAGAGAAACCCCTTAAGTGTACAAAGTTGATTTTATACATATAAAAATATATAAACTTGAAATGTTCATCCCTGAATTCCTTAACGAAAAATTCGTTAAGCATATTCTAAGATGAGCATTTTCTTTAGTTTATTTGATTTTTCTAAAGAATTTTAGAAGCATTCTATATTAATTTGAACATCATTCTGTAAAATTAAAACTCTCAAAGTTATACAGTGTGATAGAACTCAACGCAGAAATTCTAAGGACTACGGAGAAATGGAAGTGAATAATTTCGGAATAGGAGTATACAGGTTTAAAATTCTATATCGGAGTAATTAAGGATGACACGCTACTGATATAAACGGAAAAAATTAGGGAAAATTTTAGAATTTGAGAATTTCAAAAATGTAATTTATATCTTTTATCGATAGTCTAGGGAACAGGGTCACTCCCATAAGACCCCTAAGTGTAAACAACTTAACACAAATACATATTGAAATACTGATTCCCGTACAGATAATGTGGCTGGTAGCATAGTCTTTATTTATGCAATATAGTGGCTAAATTTAAACATCAAGGTTGAAAAAAGAAAGCTTACACAAGTAATTTTCTAAATCGCAATGTCTGGATGCATCAGAAGTTAGCAAATATAATTCAGTTATTATAATTTCGAATAATAAGATTCAAAACCAGTTTAATTCTTCAACTTCATCCCTCAAAAATGTCATCATTAGCCTTGGTTACATTTGTCAGTGGTGTTGTATGCTTTTCTACATATAGTTCATACCAACTGGGGCAGTTGGTAGCAGATACCCACACCGAAGGAGATTGTAGGTGACGCCAAAGGGTACTGAACATCAATCGGTAACAACATTGAAATAAAATTTGTGTCTCTCTCTTTTTCTTCTTTGCTTATTGTTCTTTTTTTTTTTTTTTTTTTTTTTTTAAGTGAGCATGGGAAGTTTAGTACTTGATTTCTTTGAAACCCCTGAACCAAAAAAAAAAAAAAAAAAAAAAAAAAAAAAAAAACAAAAAAAACGTGATTTTCTGAAAAACTTCCGTGTGTGTGACAGATAACTCAAAAGCGAAGAGTCGGTTGGATAACCAAATTTGATACTTATGTTTAATATTTTCAAAGATGCAACACAAAGATTTTGAAGAAAATTCCTCCACCCTTTACATGTAAAATTTGTTGAACATTTTGATTTTCTCAAAAATGACTAACGGTTTTGATTAAAAAGATGTATGTTTAAGATATTTTATGGCAAATAAATGTGTATTTATTTATTTATTTATTTATTTATTTATTTATTTATTTATTTATTTATTTATTTATTTATTTATTTATTTATTTATTTATTTATTTATTTATTTATTTATTTATTTATTTATTTATTTATTTATTTATTTATTTATTTATTTATTTATTTATTTATTTATTTATTTATTTATTTATTTATTTATTTATTTATTTATTTATTTATTTATTTATTTATTTATTTATTTATTTATTTATTTATTTATTTATTTATTTATTTATTTATTTATTTATTTATTTATTTATTTATTTATTTATTTATTTATTTATTTATTTATTTATTTATTTATTTATTTATTTATTTATTTATTTATTTATTTATTTATTTATTTATTTATTTATTTATTTATTTATTTATTTATTTATTTATTTATTTATTTATTTATTTATTTATTTATTTATTTATTTATTTATTTATTTATTTATTTATTTATTTATTTATTTATTTATTTATTTATTTATTTATTTATTTATTTATTTATTTATTTATTTATTTATTTATTTATTTATTTATTTATTTATTTATTTATTTATTTATTTAGTTATTTATTTATTTATTTATTTATTTAGTTATTTATTTATTTATTTGTTTGTTTGTTTGTTTGTTTATTTATTTATTTTTGTGGAGTGAACCATTTTGGAGTCATTCCTAGTTATTCGTGAAAATATTGTAATAATTATACCTTTATCAAATGGAAGGTCGTTATTTACTTTTTATCTCTTGGTCGTGCAAGGAAACAGGATTTTAAAGACCTCATATAGCAACCAGGTTTAAAAGATTTGACTAATGAAGGTAGAAGAGTAAGAGTTTATAAGAACAGTTAATACAGGAGCAGAGAAGGCAATGTGAGTGCAGCACACCAGATTTTATAACATACATCTTTAGATTAAATGAAACTTCCGCATGTTTAAGATACAGGTAGGTATGTAAAGTGTATGTGTTGGAGTTTACCTAGATGACCTATAAAATCCTCCTCATCTTAAAGACCTTTCTATAACCTGTATAACTAACAAACCAGACGAAAGCTTGCTGTGCGAAAAATGTGAACATACTATAATCCAGAATTATATATAATTATATAATTCTGGATTATTTGTGATCAGAAAGGTTTGTCAGAATAAAACCAAAAATAAGCGGCTCACTTTTATGCGAAATCTATGATAGTTTATAAGGAATTATATGAGGCTGAAGTGAATAGAGTGCTATCAAAAACTTAGAATAAGATAAGTTCAACTCTCATTTATTATCCAACTTCCTTGAACATAACATCAGCATTTTCATTTCCCCTTAATACAAACAAAGGCATTTTCATTCCTCCTTTTTAATTTTCGTTTGTGATAATTGTCCAATTTTGAAGATGATCTGACCGCATGTATGTACATATAAATGATAAGGTTTCTAAAATGCTCGCGAGGCGGTGAGAACTATTACAATTAATACTAATGGTCTGCTTCAGGTTTCCCTTTGACCCCCCCATGTTAGTAGAGATTCCCTTAATTTATTCGCAATATTGGTATTCTAGTCTCTCTCCCTCACGAAAAGAGTTTATGGGGTTGAAGTGTACAGTACCTTGTTCAAGTTTGTTTTCGTCACAAGGAACATAAACACATTTCTGTATTGATGCAAAAGCAATACGTCCGGATATACCTAGCAATAATCGTTTCACAACAAAAGTAAAGCAATAACGGATCGCAAGAGTGCCACAATATCAGAAAGCGTAACTAACTACAGTGATGTCATGTGACGTCAGCACCGTGACAGTTCTGTGATGATAATGATGATATCACTAGAGAACTACCATGCGTGCTAACGCTCTGGGAATAAGCATTTTCACGACGAAATAGAACCAGCGTGGCAAAGTCCTCGCGTCTGGTAGAGGCATTGATTATTTTACAACTTTATACCTTTAAATCTAGGTCATATCGACGGTTTTGGCTTTGGAACAATTGATTATTGCAACGGTACTCTATTTCTTTACTGTTCGCTGTTAACCTTTGAGTTGCACTTATATTCAACAAACACACACGCACACACTCATATATACACACTTTCTGTCATACTTCAGACCCTAGGAAGGATGAATAATAATCCTCTCTAAAGAAAAATTCCCACTCTCCAACTGGGCATCGAACCAGAGAGCTAATGATTTGGAAGCTAGAGTGCTAGTCGCCTGAGGTTGGCATCACACCAGCCAAGACATACATAGCTTAAGAAACTATGAAAGAGCTATATTTATCTCCGGAACCTGCATCTTTTATTTCAGCTGCATTAAGTATCCAATGAATATACATTTTAAGGAGTTATGATGTAATAAACAAGGGTAGAGTTTTGGCTCTTTTTGATCATTTTCTTATGACTTCATAAATCAATAACTTATTTGTACTCAAAGAACAGTACAGTTTATCCTACAAAAAAGAAAAATCAAATTAAACAAAAATTATTTAACCTACTACCTTCTACAATTATTATCATCTCAACTACTAGAAGCCAACATATAATTCAAATGGAAGCAGCTAGAAGTTACTTAACTCCTTATCTGTTGGACACCAGTAGCTAACCAGTTAGAGTTTACACATCTTAGCTAGAGGAGACCAGGAGCTCTTCCAACTGCAACCAGTTAGAGTTTACACACCTTGGTTACTGAAGACCAGGAGCTATTCCAACTGCAACCAGTTAGAGTTTCCACAGCTTAGCTCCAGGAGAGCAGAAGCTATTCCAACTGCAACCAGTTAGAGTTTACACACCTTAGCTAGAGGAGACCAGGAGCAATTCCAACTGCAACCAGTTAGAGTTTACACACCTTAGATACTGGAGATCAGCAGCTATTCCAACTGCAACCAGTTAGGCTTTACACACCTTAGTTACTGGAGACCAGGAGCTATTCCAATTGCAACCAGTTAGAGTTTACACACCTTAGTTACTGGAGATCAGCAGCTATTTCAACTGCAACCAGTTAGACTTTACACACCTTAGCTACTGGAGACCAGGAGCTATTCCAACTGCAACCAGTTAGAGTTTACACACCTTAGCTAGAGGAGACCAGGAGCTATTCCAACTGCAACCAGTTAGAGTTTACACACCTTAGTTACTGGAGACCAGGAGCTATTCCAACTGCAACCAGTTAGACTTTACACACCTTAGTTACTGGAGACCAGGAGCTATTCCAACTGCAACCAGTTAGACTTTACACACCTTAGTTACTGGAGACCAGGAGCTATTTCAACTGCAACCAGTTAGACTTTACACACCTTAGTTACTGGAGACCAGGAGCTATTCCAACTGCAACCAGTTAGCCTTTACACACCTTAGTTACTGGAGATCAGCAGCTATTTCAACTGCAACCAGTTAGACTTTACACACCTTAGTTACTGGAGACCAGGAGCTATTCCAACTGCAACCAGTTAGACTTTACACACATTAGTTACTGGAGACCAGGAGCTATTCCAACTGCAACCAGTTAGACTTTACACACCTTAGTTACTGGAGATCAGCAGCTATTTCAACTGCAACCAGTTAGACTTTACACACCTTAGTTACTGGAGACCAGGAGCTATTCCAACTGCAACCAGTTAGACTTTACACACCTTAGTTACTGGAGATCAGGAGCTATTCCAACTGCAACCAGTTAGACTTTACACACCTTAGTTACTGGAGACCAGGAGCTATTCCAACTGCAACCAGTTAGACTTTACACACTTTAGTTACTGGAGACCAGGAGCTATTTCAACTGCAACCAGTTAGACTTTACACACCTTAGTTACTGGAGACCAGGAGCTATTCCAACTGCAACCAGTTAGACTTTACACACCTTAGTTACTGGAGATCAGCAGCTATTTCAACTGCAACCAGTTAGACTTTACACACCTTAGTTACTGGAGACCAGGAGCTATTCCAACTGCAACCAGTTAGACTTTACACACCTTAGTTACTGGAGACCAGGAGCTATTCCAACTGCAACCAGTTAGACTTTACACACCTTAGTTACTGGAGATCAGCAGCTATTTCAACTGCAACCAGTTAGACTTTACACACCTTAGTTACTGGAGACCAGGAGCTATTCCAACTGCAACCAGTTAGACTTTACACACCTTAGTTACTGGAGATCAGGAGCTATTCCAACTGCAACCAGTTAGACTTTACACACCTTAGTTACTGGAGACCAGGAGCTATTCCAACTGCAACCAGTTAGACTTTACACACCTTAGTTACTGGAGATCAGGAGCTATTTCAACTGCAACCAGTTAGACTTTACACACCTTAGTTACTGGAGACCAGGAGCTATTCCAACTGCAACCAGTTAGACTTTACACACCTTAGTTACTGGAGATCAGGAGCTATTCCAACTGCAACCAGTTAGAGTTTACACATCTTAGGTAGAGGAGACCAGGAGCTATTCCAACTGCAACCAGTTAGAGTTTACACACCTTAGTTACTGGAGACCAGGAGCTATTCCAACTGCAACCAGTTAGAATTTACACATCTTAGCTAGAGGAGACCAGGAGCTATACCTACTGCAACCAGTTAGAGTATACACACATTAGTTACTGGAGACCAGGAGCTATTCCAACTGTAACCAGTTAGAATTTACACATCTTAGCTCCAGGAGACCAGCAGCTATTCCAACTGCAACCGGTTAGAGTTTACACATCCTAGCTACTGGAGACCAGGAGCTATTCCAACTGCAACCAGTTAGAGTTTACACATCTTAGCTCCAAGAGATCAGGAGCTATTCCAACTGCAACCAGTTCGAGTTTACACGTCTTTGCTAGAGGAGACCAGGAGCTATTCCAACTGCAACCAGTGAGAGTTTACAGATCTTAGTTACTGGAGACCAGGAGCTATTCCAACTCCAATCAGTTAGAGATTGCACATCTTAGCTCCAGGAGACCAGGAGCTATTCCAACTGTAACCAGTTAGACTCAACACATCCTAGCTACTGGAGACCAGGAGCTATTCCAACTGCAACCAGTTAGAGTTTACACATCTTAGCACCAGGAGATCAGGAGCTATTCCAACTGCAACCAGATCGAGTTTACACAACTTTGCTAGAGGAGACCAGGAGCTATTCCAACTGCAACCAGTGAGAGTTTACACATCTTAGTTACTGGAGGCCAGGAGCTAATCCAACTGCAATCAGTTAGAGATTACACATCCTAGCTACTGGAGATCAGGAGCTATTCCAACTGCAACCAGTTAGAGTTTACACATCTTAGCTACTGGAGATCAGGAGCTATTCCAACTGTAACCAGTTAGAGTTTACACACCAAAGCTACTGGAGATCAGGAGCTATTCCAACTGCAACCAGTTAGAGTTTACACACCATTGCTACTGGAGAGCCGGAGCTATTCCAACTGCAACCAGTTAGAGTTTACATACCATAGCTACTGGAGAGCAGGAGCTATTCCAACTGCAACCAGTTAGAGTTCACACACCATAGCTACTGGAGATCAGGAGCTATTCCAACTGCAACGAGTTAGAGTTTACACATCTTAGCCCCAGGAGACCACAAGCTCTTCCAACTGCAATCAGTTAGAGTTTACACATCCTAGCTACTGGAGATCAGGAGCTATTCCAACTGTAACCAGTTAGAGTATACACACCAGAGCTACTGGAGATCAGGAGCTATTCCAACTGCAACCAGTTAGAGTTTACACATCTTAGTTACTGGAGACCAGGAGCTAATCCAACTGCAATCAGTTAGAGATTACACATCCTAGCTACTGGAGACCAGGAGCTATTTCGACTGCAACCAGTTAGAGTTTACACACCATAGCTACTGGAGATCAGGAGCTATTCCAACTGCAACCAGTTAGAGTTTACACACCATAGCTACTGAAGAGCAGGAGCTATTCCAACAGTAACCAGTTAGAGTTTACATATCTTAGCTACTGGAGATCAGGAGCTATTCCAACTGTAACCAGTTAGAGTTTACACACCATAGCTACTGGAGATCAGGAGCTATTCCAACTGCAACGAGTTAGAGTTTACACATCTTAGCCCCAGGAGACCACAAGCTCTTCCAACTGCAATCAGTTAGAGTTTACACATCCTAGCTACTGGAGACCAGGAGCTATTTCGACTGCAACCAGTTAGAGTTTACGCACCATAGCTACTGGAGATCAGGAGCAATTCCAACTGCAACCAGTTACAGTTTACACACCATAGCTACTGGAGATCAGCAGCTATTCCAACTGCAACCAGTTAGAGTTTACACACCATAGCTACTGGAGAGCAGGAGCTATTCCAACTGTAACCATTTAGAGTTTTCATATCTTAGCTACTGGAGATCAGGAGTTATACCAACTGTAACCAGTTAGAGTTTACACACCATAGCTACTGGAGATCAGGAGCTATTCCAACTGCAAAAAGTTAGAGTTTACACATCTTAGCTACTGGAGATCAGGAGCTATTCCAACTGTAACCAGTTAGAGTTTACACAACATAGCTACTGGAGATCAGGAGCTATTCCAACTGCAACCAGTTAGAGTTTACACACCATAGCTACTGGAGAGCGGGAGCTATTCCAACTGCAACCAGTTAGAGTTTACACACCATAGCTACTGGAGAGCAGGAGCTATTCCACCTGCAACCAGTTAGAGTTCACACACCATAGCTACTGGAGAGCAGGAGCTATTCCAACTGCAACCAGTTAGAGTTTACACATCTTAGCTACTGGACATCAGGAGCTATTCCAACTGTAACCAGTTAGAGCTTACACACCATAGCTACTGGAGAGCAGGAGCTATTCCAACTGCAGCCAGTTAGAGTTTACACATCTTAGCTCCAGAAGACCAGGAGCTATTCCAACTGCAACCAGTTAGAGTTTACACATCTTAGCTCCAGGAGATCACGAGCTATTCCAACTGCAACCAGTTAGATGATACACATCTTAGCTCCAGAAAACCAGGAGCTATTCCAACTGCAACCAGTTAGAGTTTACACATCTTAGCTCAAGAGACCAGGAGCTATTCTAACTCCAATCAGTTAGAGTTTACACGCCTTAGCTCCAGGAGACCAGGAGCTATTCCAACTGCAACCAGTTCGAGTTTGCACATCTTTGCTAGAGGAGACCAGGAGCTATTCCAACTGCAACCAGTGAGAGTTTACACGTCTTAGTTACTGGAGACCAGGAGCTATTCCAACTGCAATCAGTTAGAGATTACACATCCTAGCTACTGGAGACCAGGAGCTATTCCAACTGCAACGAGTTAGAGTTTACACATCTTAGCTCCAGGAGTCCAGGAGCTATTCCAAGTGCAATCAGTTAGAGTTTACACATCCTAGCTACTGGAGACCAGGAGCTATTTCGACTGCAACCAGTTAGAGTTTACACACCATAGCTACTGGAGATCAGGAGATATTCCAACTGCAGCCAGTTAGAGTTTACACACCATAGCTACTGGAGATCAGGAGCTATTTCGACTGCAACCAGTTAGAGTTTACACGCCATAGCTACTGGAGATCAGGAGCTATTCCAACTGCAACCAGTTAGAGTTTACACACCATAGCTACTGGAGATCAGGAGCTATTCCAACTGCAACCAGTTAGAGTTTACACACGATAGCTACTGGAGAGCAGTAAATATTCCAACTGTAACCAGTTAGAGTTTACATATCTTAGCTACTGGAGATCAGGAGCTATTCTAACTGTAACCAGTTAGAGTTTACACACCATAGCTACTGGAGATCAGGAGTTATTCCAACTGCAACCAGTTAGAGTTTATACATCTTAGCTACTGGAGATCAGGAGCTATTCCAACTGTAACTAGTTAGAGTTTACACACCATAGCTACTGGAGATCAGGAGCTATTCCAACTGCAACCAGTTAGAGTTTACACACCATAGCTACTGGAGATCAGGAGCTATTCCAACTGTAACCAGTTATAGTTTACACACCATAGCTACTGTAGATCAGGAGCTATTCCAACTGCAACCAGTTAGAGTTTACACATCTTAGCTACTGGAGATCAGGAGCTATTCCAACTGTAACCAGTTAGAGTTTACACACCATAGCTACTGGAGAGCAGGAGCTATTCCAACTGCAACTAGTACACCATAGCTACTGGAGATCAGTAGCTATTCCAACTGCAACCAGTTAGAGTTTACACACCATAGCTACTGGAGATCAGGAGCTATTCCACCTGCAACCAGTTAGAGTTTACACACCATAGCTACTGGAGATCAGGAGCTATTCCAGCTGCAACCAGTTAGAATTTACACACCATAGCTACTGGAGATTAGGAGCTATTCCAACTGCAACCAGTTAGAGTTTACACACCATAGCTACTGGAGATCAGGAGCTATTCCAGCTGCAACCAGTTAGAGTTTACACACCATAGCTACTGGAGATCAGGAGCTATTCCAACTGCAACCAGTTAGAGTTTACACATCATAGCTACTGGAGATCAGGAGCTATTCCAACTGTAACCAGTTAGAGTTTACACATCTTAGCTACTGGAGACCAGGAGCTATTCCAACTGTAACCAGTTAGAGTTTACACATCTTAGCTCCAGGAGACCAGGAGCTATTTCAACTGCAACCAGTTAGAGTTTACACACCTTAGCTACTGGAGATCAGTAGCTATTCCAACTTCAACCAGTTAGAGTTTACGCATCCTAGCTACTGGAGACCAGGAGCTATTCCAACTGTAACCAGTTAGAGTTTACACATCTTAGCTCCAGGAGACCAGGAGCTATTCCAACTGCAACCAGTTAGAGTTTACACATCCTAGCTACTGGAGACCAGGAGCTATTCCAACTGTAACCAGTTAGAGTTTACACATCTTAGCTACTGGAGACCAGGAGCTATTCCAACTGTAACCAGTTAGAGTTTACCCATCCTAGCTACTGGAGACCAGGAGCTATTCCTACTGTAACCAGTTAGAGTTTACACAGCCTAGCTACTGGAGACCAGGAGCTATTCCAACTGCAACCAGTTAGAGTTTACACATCTTAGCTACTGGAGACCAGGAGCTATTCCAACTACAACCAGTTAGAGTTTACGCATCTTAGCTACTGGAGACCAGGAGCTATTCCAACTGTAACCAGTTAGAGTTTACACATCTTAGCTACTGGAGCCCAGGAGCTATTCCAACTGCAACCAGTTAGAGTTTACGCATCCTAGCTACTGGAGACCAGGAGCTATTCCAACTGTAACCAGTTAGAGTTTACACATCCTAGCTACTGGAGACCAGGAGCTATTCCAACTGTAACCAGTTAGAGTTTACACATCCTAGCTACTGGAGACCAGGAGCTATTCCAACTGCAACCAGTTAGAGTTGACACATCCTAGCTACTGGAGGCCAGGAGCTATTCCAACTGCAACCAGTTAGAGTTTACACATCCTAGCTACTGGAGACCAGGAGCTATTCCAACTGTAACGAGTTAGAGTTTACACATCTTAGCTACTGGAGACCAGGAGCTATTCCAACTGTAACCAGTTAGAGTTTACACATCCTAGCTACTATAGACCAGGAGCTATTCCTACTGTAACCAGTTAGAGTTTACACAGCCTAGCTACTGGAGACCAGGAGCTATTCCAACTGCAAACAGTTAGAGTTTACACATCTTAGCTACTGGAGACCAGGAGCTATTCCAACTGCAACCAGTTAGAGTTTACGCATCTTAGCTACTGGAGACCAGGAGCTATTCCAACTGTAACCAGTTAGAGTTTACACATCTTAGCTACTGGAGCCCAGGAGCTATTCCAACTGCAACCAGTTAGAGTTTACGCATCCTAGCTACTGGAGACCAGGAGCTATTCCAACTGTAACCAGTTAGAGTTTACACATCCTAGCTACTGGAGACCAGGAGCTATTCCAACTGTAACCAGTTAGAGTTTACACATCCTAGCTACTGGAGACCAGGAGCTATTCCAACTGTAACCAGTTAGAGTTTACACATCTTAGCTACTGGAGACCAGGAGCTATTCCAACTGTAACCAGTTAGAGTTTACACATCTTAGCTACTGGAGACCAGGAGCTATTCCAACTGCAACCAGTTAGAGTTTACACAGCCTAGCTACTGGAGACCAGGAGCTATTCCAACTGTAACCAGTTAGAGTTTACACATCTTAGCTAGAGGAGGCCAGGAGCTATTCCAACTGCAACCAGTTAGAGTTTACACATTTTAGCTACTGGAGAGCGACAGCGTTTCCAACTTTGAACCAATAACTAGAATTTACACAGCTTAGCTAGTGAAGATCAGCAGCTGTTCCCTTGCCCTACTAAAGGTACAGAACAATAAACAAATATACCTTATCTATATTGCATTAGATACACATTCTTTACCATTTTAGCTACCCTGGAACCCTGGCCTTTGCTCTTCCGATTATCTCTTTTCAGTCCTACTATTTGTTTTCCCTTTCCTTTCTTATATTTTTCACATTCCTTTCCCATTTTGGTTTTCTTTCAGTAAAATTCCGGCTACACCTCTAATCTTCTTTTTCTCTTTTCCTGCTAACACATTTATTGTTACTATGTTCCTCCCTATTTTTCCCCATTTCTCTACTCAAAGCTTTTTTCTCCATAATGCGAACCTGTCATATTTACACCCTGTTATATTATGTGCTATATTTTCTGTTTCGCCACACAATTCACATATTGCTTTTTCTCTACCTCTTAATCCTTTTAGAAATATTGTACCTGTTCGCAACCAAGCTAACCCTTCTCTTTCTTGTCTGCTACAATAATCTGCATATGGTGTTCGTACCTAATTTCTTATTACTACAGTTTATTATGCCAACAATCTTGCTGTTAGTGTTTTTAAACACACAAGCTGTGGGTGGACAATGTTTGAGAGATAGAATCGAAGCTGAAAAATTCAAGGCCACATCCTGTTAGAGCAGCCGCCTGGTAAGCGGAGAGTGTGTGCGTCAAATCCCGGCTGTGGGATTCAATTTTTCAGTTCCAATTCAAACTCGTCGTTTTAGTAGTTTATAAAATTGTAACGATTTCTTATTTCCTTAATCCCTGTCTTACCATGTCCTATATTCTTGTTCTTACTACCTTGCCTACCTTGCTTACGTTCCCTTCTTCTGGCCTGCATTTGCCTCTCATTCTTGTTAACTCCATTTATTGCTCTTGCCGCTGCGCACCAGTTATTTGTACGCTATAGACTTTAACAGATTATCTCCTTGTATTCCTATTTTTTCCGCATCTAAGGAATTTTCGAACCGAGTTATCTCCGAAAGCCGTTAGTCCACCTAAACCGTTCAGAAATAAATACAATTTGTAACTTACCAGACTAAAGTGTGAAAGAGAATCACATAATGGGTGTTATCTGATATATTTAGTCACTTTACTTGAGCATTATCAGTAGTATTAAAAATAAACGTTTGCAAATACGATAAAGATAACTGACTAAAATTTAAAATTCCAGAATGCCATATACGATGAATGTAATTAAGAGAAGCTACACTTTTCCCTCAAGGTAAAACATAACCTATAAAAGCGGTTTCTATTAAATTATTACTTAGACATGAAATGTTAATCGCCTTCAAGGATATCTAGTATTTTAGTGAACGAATTTGCTTCTACTAGCTGTGCTGGGAAGTTAACAAAACATTATCAGTTTCTCTTGTAGTCTGCTGGCTTTAGGTGAATATAATTTCTATAGTGAGATAGGCAAAGCTGTACTGTTAAAATATTAGAGTGAACACATCCAGTATTAGATGAAAAAGCTTCTTTTACTTGGAGAAGTTTTTGACTGCAGCGGAAAACTATTTGTATCTATATCGAGTTGAGATGTTCTTCAATCTACGTAAGAAATGAGGAAGAGTAAGGACTCAGTGCTGCAAGCTTACAGAGCTTGCAATTATGCAGAGAGCAATATAGCGTCTAAATGGACAGGGTAGATAATGGATAGGATAAAAAATGCATGAGATTACATAGAGCGGTGAAGTATGAAACTGAAAGGGATCAAAAGGAGGTAAAGAATTGGCCAGGACATGAGGAAAAAAGTAGAATTGCTTGCTAAAAAGTGCACTGGAAAAATGTAAGAGAAGAGAAAATACGATATGATGGGAAATATTAAGATAGCACCTTCATATATAGATAAAAATCAAAGTGCAAATAGGAAAGGATGGAGAACCGAGGTTTGAAGTGAAGTATACACTCTCAGAGAGAAAACTACAGTAGAAGAAATTGATTGATTGACTGATTTATCGATATGGCCTCGCTTATTGCTAATACTCCTTAACGTTTTATAGGGTTATTTACACATTAATTGAAATGGTGTTTTTATTATTATTATTATTATTATTATTATTATTATTATTATTATTATTATTATTATTATTATTATTATTATTATTATTATTATTATTATTATTATTATTATTATTATTATTATTATTATTATTATTATTATTATTATTATTATTATTATTATTATTATTATTATTATTATTATTATTATTATTATTATTATTATTATTATTATTATTATTATTATTATTATTATTATTATTATTATTATTATTATTATCATTATCATCATCATTTTCATCATCATCATCATCATCATCATCATCATTTTCATCATCATCATCATCATCATTTTCATCATCATCATCATCATCACTGACGTTCTTATTCTTCCTGCTTATGCTGTTCTTATGTTTTGTTATTGTCGTAGAAAAGCTCAGAGGAATATTTAAAGAACAAATTTGTAAAGCATTTGCCCCACCCCACTGTAGCAGCGGGTAACACAGATCGCTCAAGCCAAAGCTTCCTCGACGCGAACAAAAGCGTGATTAACAGCAAACAAATGACACAAAAGATTTTCCAGAGCATTTGAAGCAGTGTCCGGCAGCCGGCATGTTTGTAGAAGTTCGAGAAGGATCCATTTTACTCGTACATCATCCTCACTATATAGGGAGACGAGCCAACGAGTTAGAGGAGCTACGGTTACAGCATGAATCGGTCAATATGCCAGTGAGTGCCAGACAGCTGTGTGTATATGTCTGTGTATGTATGTGTAGTACTATCGTCGTCGAAGTGAAGAAGTTTTAATGTGTGTTGAGTGATTGTGTCATCACAGTTTGTGTATGAGAGACAAAGAAGGTGAAGAAAGACAGTGAAAGGAGTGAGTCAAGTTTACAATAAGAAAACAGTTGCCAGTTGCATTATCACGAAAGACTGTAGGCTGCGCTAACGTCAGTAAGAGAAGTGTATTGTTGTGCAAAGTATTGGAGGAAAATAAGGTGAGAAAAAAGTAATTGGAGTCATTTTGCCATTTGGTCAAAATACGTTCCAGTGGAACACGATGTGAGTGCACTTGGCGGAGGGAGCCTTTATTTTGTTGATAATCTGCAACATCAAGGCTAGGGTTCAGAGGGAAGTGAATGACAAGGTGATAATAAATGTGCATGTAGCAGTTACACAATAATAAGTAGGGCTAGGAAGTTCATGCATTTGCATGTATTTTCTTAGGGGTTAAAATGTATGCTTTTACGTTATGTGCACGAATTATGGAATTTTCAGTTATTTGGATATGATTTTATAGTGCATATAACGGCATATTTTCTTGATTTTTGATAAATGCATATTATTTCAATATTATAGCCCCTATATTGCATATTTTAATGATTTTTATGTTTTTTTAATTATTTTTTTTCCATCTGGATAATATTTTTCATATTGGCACATGATGATGCAACTCGCGAGGTGGCGAGAGCTAATGCTGAGTCATGTTGTCAGGCAGTGAATCCCCTGTCTCCACCCTTTCATTATATGTATGTGCGTAGAGAATAATCAGTGCGTTATCTGAGAAGTTTATATTAACAAATATAAAGTGAAGGTCAACGCTTTGAGCAGTATGATTATAGCAACGCTTGCCTGTCCACCAGCAGTTGTCGTGGTCTTCAAATGTAAGTGTTGTGAACCGGTTCCCATGAAATTAAATTAGGCGTATAGAATGTTAAAAAGCTCTTCAAATGCCGAAAATAAAACCAACTTCGAGTGCTAGACTAATTAATTAATTTACAGAAAGAGCTTTTGGGTGACTTAATATCTAAAGATGATAGGGTACTGTTTTGTGGAGCGTGTGAGAAAAATGTAGGGAGTGAGAAAAGATTTCAAATAGTTCAGCACATAAACACAGCAAAACAAGGAAAATTTAATCAGAAAACTCGCAAACAAAGAACCTGTTCAAAAACAGCTAGTAAAGTGTTTAGGAAGTAGGGTTACTAAATTTTCTTATGGCTTGTGCCAAACATTTTTAGCTGCTGATATTCCCTTGTTCAAAATTAATAATCCGACATTTAAAAACTTTCTTACCAAGTACACTCGACAACATGTACCTGCAGAAAGTACACTGCGTAAGACTTATGTATGACATTGTCACAATACCGTATTGTCAAATATACAAAACGAATTAGGGTATCAGTTTGTGTGGTTGTCTGTTGATGAAATCCCTGATTCTGAGCGCCGTTCTATAGCTAATATAATCGTTGAGTGCTTTAAATAATGAACAAAAGACTACACCTTATCTTCTTAATGTGTGCGAATTGTCGGCCTCTGACAATGTAACTGTGACCCAGGTTGTGATGGACTCTTTGAAATTAGTATGGCCGTGTGGAATCTAATACGACCGGTTACTTTTGTTACTATGCAGGTCCTTTTATGGTAAAATCAGGACAAATTCTGGAAGGTATTTTTCCTAACTTAATTCAAATAATTTGTTTGACACGCGCTCTTCATCGCATTTCTGAGACAATACGTGATTCTTCCCCATTGGTAGATAGATTTGTGTCCAGTACAATGAGAATTTTTGTTAAATCTCCTAAAAGAGTTGTTGTTTAGATCAACAGCACCTAATATCCGTCTTCCTCCTGCACCAGTGTTAACTCTATGGGGAATATGGGTCGATGCAGTTTTATATTATACTGAACACATAGAAATAGTCGAAGAGGTTGTTAATTCATTGGACTCGGAAGATGCTTCATCAATAGAAACTGTGCACAGGGTTAAAAGAGGATCTTAGTTTCATATCTGCCCATTTTGCTTTCTTACCAACAGCCACAACGGCATTGGAAGCTGTAGGATCTCCCTTGCATGAATCACTACTGCCCTTGAAAAAACAATATGTGATCTAAGTTCGGTTCCTGGTAGCACAGGACAAAAAGTGAAAGAGAAAGTGAATTATGCAATTTCAAAAAATTCTGGTTATAAACAGATGTGCGATATTCGCGACATCCTTGAAAGAAAACCATCTGCCACACCAAGAGACTTAACTCTCTCTGTGAAGCAGTTAACATCATTTAAATATGCTCCGATAACATCTTGTGACGTGGAGAGAAGCTTTTCACGTTACAAAAGTGCTTTGCGAGGCAACAGACAATGTTTTACAGTTGAAAATTTGTGCAGCCTTGGTTGTGAACTGCAATTTAGCAGTTAATACTAGCGGCAGGACCACCTCTGTTTCAACCTCTTAGGTATAAGGTAACTTTATTCATTATTTATACTTACCCGTCTTGTCTACCTCAAAGGGACATTAATTGTTTTAGTTAAATAGTGCATATTTCTTGGCATATTTTCAAGCTTTTAAGAGCATATTGGCATGCATATTTCGGTGTTTTTTAGGGCATGAACTTCCGAGCCCTAATAATAAGTGAACTGCATTTGTAGGTCACAGTTCATTATCATATGCAGCTCGGCACTACCTGACTGCACTACCGATGCCTCGCCGACTTATTACATAACTGTTTTGATATAGTTTTGATATAAGGACGTTCAACTACTTGGCCATCAGCACCCAACGTAACTGTTAATTTCCTCGTCCCACGGAGTGTATTTACATCGCGGTCAAATACTACGTGCAGACCTATGAGTTTTTCATCAATTTGACCGCGTGTACAAAAACAATGGGTGCCAACCGGTCAAGGCCAATGTGCGTATAAACACTTTCTCCTCCATTCCAAACGTTCTCTGGCCTTGACCCTCATGTCATCCTGAGTATGGTGAAGTCTAACACATTTGATTAACATACATATATGAAGATACAAAGTGCTTACTTGTTTCCTTATCTGAAATTCGCTTTCTCTGGCATAGTTTTTAATTGACGCACTACTGATATTGATTGGTGCAAATACTAGCTAATTCCACCTCCAAGGAACTAAAGACTTTTTCAGATTCATAACCATGTTTTCCTAACTCAAGTTTCATTTTGCAACAACTTTATAAATATAAAAAGAGAACCTTAACATATCAAAGTAAAAAAAAGGTAATCTCAGTATCAGAATGTTGACTCTATTATTATTATTATTATTATTATTATTATTATTATTATTATTATTATTATTATTATTATTATTATTATTATTATTATTATTATTATTATTATTATTATTATTATTATTATTATTATTATTATTATTATTATTATTATTATTATTATTATTATTATTATTATTATTATTATTATTATTATTATTATTATTATTATTATTATTATTATTATTATTATTATTATTATTATTATTATTATTATTATTATTATTATTATTATTATTATTATTATTATTATTATTATTATTATTATTATTATTATTATTATTATTATTATTATTATTATTATTATTATTATTATTATTATTATTATTATTATTATTATTATTATTATTATTATTATTATTATTATTATTATTATTATTATTATTATTATTATTATTATTATTATTATTATTATTATTATTATTATTATTATTATTATTATTATTATTATTATTATTATTATTATTATTATTATTATTATTATTATTATTATTATTATTATTATTATTATTATTATTATTATTATTATTATTATTATTATTATTATTATTATTATTATTATTATTATTATTATTATTATTATTATTATTATTATTATTATTATTATTATTATTATTATTATTATTATTATTATTATTATTAATTTCCGCGGGGCGGGCAGGCTGCAGCTCCTAACTGGTTCCCTGGAGTGCAGGCCTCTGAGGTAGCTTGTGTGCGGCCTGGGGCCCGTGTTTGCATGGACGAACATCAGTCGGTGAGCCAAGCGACGTCTTAAGCATTTTGATTCGTGCATGTTTTCGATGCTTTGGCTCACCTTTGCCGATATTGGCAATGACGTAATTGTTGTGGTTTCTGATGCGCGCCCATGCCTCGTGGACTCTTTTGGTTATTGCCTCAGGGATGGAGGGGATCTGGGTTTCCAGGTGTAGGGTTTGGTTGGTGGTTAACAGAGGAGCAGAGAGGATTTTTCGGAGGGAGAGCTTTTGGAGGGTTTGGATCTCGTTTAAGGCGTTTGCCCAGGCCACATACGCATATAGAACCACTGACAGGATAAAAGCTTTGTACAGGGTGAGTTTGGACTTCAATTGCAGCTGTTTGCTGCGGAAGATGGGGCGCATAACTTTGGCCGCTGTCTGCCTTTGTTGGCGCTATTCTTTATGTGGGTGGACCAGCACATTGTGCGGTCCAAGGTGACACCTAAGTATTTAACTTGCCGACGGCAGTGCAATACCTGACCACCTACCGTTAGGTCCATTGCCAAAGTGTGATGCCGCTTAGAAAAATGAATCAGCTGGCATTTGTCGGGGTTAATTTTGATTTTCCAATCATGTTGCCATGAGAGGAAGTTGTTGACATAGCGTTGCATTTCTGCAAGACCGAAACGTGGATTTCTATGGTGCTTGTATATTGCAGTGTCGTCGGCGTACATGGCGACCTTGCATCTGGCGTCCACTGGGAAGTCGTTTGTAAACAATATGTACAGGAAGGGGGACATTATTGCCCCTTATGGGACGCCAGCCCGCAACACTCACTCCCAAGAGCAGGAGCGGCCCACTTGGACGTAGAACTTCCGCTTTTCTAAAAAATTGTGCAGCAAGTGTAGATAATTTTGAAGTCCCGGGAAATTTTGTTGCAGTTTATAGATAAGGTCATTGTGCCAGCAGCGGTCAAATGCGGCTTCTACGTCCAGAAATAGCGCCAATGTTGAAGCCCCGTTGTTAAATTGCTCTGTTATGTCATCTGTTAGCCTGAGAAGCCTTAAGTCAGTAGAATGTCCTTTTCGAAAGCCAAACTGTGAATTTGAGAGTCATGAGATTTCGAAACATGATTTTGGAGTCGAGGAAGTATAAGTTTTTCGAGCAATTTACCAATAGTAGACAGGAGACTAATGGGGCGGTAATTTTGCGGTTGTCTGGTGCTTTTCCCTTGCTTTGGAAGCATGATCACCTTGGGTCGTTTCCAAGTAGAGGGGAAATAGCCTTGCTGCAAACAAGGATAAATATTTTGGTCAGTTGCACCAGGGCTTTTCTAGGGAGATGCTTAAGTTCCTCATTAGTCACTTTGTATGGGCCGGAAGCTTTCCCATTAGGCAATTTCCTAATGAGCTTGTAAACTTCCTGCGGTGATATTAGGGATAGCTGTTGCTCTTGCTTCTGCGCCACCCAGGTTTGTACCCATGTCTGTACCTCCCGTTCTAAGTCAGGGTTAGTAACTGGGTTCTCGCTGAATCTATCTTCGAGACAGTCGGCGAAGACCTCGGCTTTCTCCTCCTCGGAGAAGTGCAGGCCGCCATGAGTGTGAAGCACCTCAGTTGCGGAGTTGACGCTCGTGGAGACCTTAAATGCCTTTAATAGTTTCCACAAAGAAGAGTCCGAATGGGTGGTACTCAGCATTTTGTTTTCCCCACTGTTCAATTTTATTAAGTCTAATTTGACGCCGAATGATGTTACGGAGCCATTTTGGTACCATTTTATATTCAGGCTGACGGGTGTACCGCCATAGTCTTGTCAAGCGTCGTCTCCGCGCAATGAGTTGCTCTACCTCGGGGTACGTACCAAAACCGAGTGGTCTTGTGGTGTATGTGGTAGCGCTTTTCTTGGCTGTGTGTAACGAGGCAGTAAAGTTTTCAATGGCGACATCTATGTCAGCCTCGCTATAGTATGACAGTCTGGGTTGTGCCATCCTGTGCATTTCCATGGTGAACTTATTCCAGTCGGTCTCAGCCCTCCTTCGAGGGCCAGAGGCACCGGCTGAAATGCCACCCTGTATGTCGAAATGCACAGGAAGGTGGTCGGAGTCCAGGCTGTAATACACTGTAAAGTTAATTAAAGGTGTCGCATGTTTTGTTAATACGAAGTCCAAAATTACGGGGTCAAAGTGCCCTGATCTGTGCCAAAATGTAGGACCTTGGGGAAGATTTGCCTCTATATCGTCACTATCCGTCATAAGTTCAACCAGGAGATTTCCAGCCGCATTTGCTCGGCGAGAAAACCACCAGGGGTGCCGGGCATTGAAATCGCCTGCAGTTATAACGTGCTCCTCTAAAGCGAGGATGTGTTCGAGGTCACGTATGAAACCTGTGGAGTTGGGGGGCCGATAAAGCGCTACCAGCATCACCGTTTGATTATTTACACGTGTTTTGAGAGCTGTGCACTCTAACGCTGCTATTGCAGGTAGCGTAACAGAAGTATGAGCAATAGTGTTTCTGAACAAAGTAGCAGCCCCTCCCCCCTGTCTGCCAATTCTGTCGTTCCGAAAGATTTGATACCCTTGGAGCTTGAAAGTGTGCTCTTGTTGTAATTTTGTTTCGCAAATGAATGCGATATCAATTTTGTTACGCCGCAGGTAATTTTCAAGTTCGTGTTGCTTCCTGTGGATGCCATCTGCATTCCACAGGAGTGCGCGAGTTAAAGTTATGCCTCCCCTTGAAGTTGACATTTACTCGAAGAGGGTGGTTACCAAACATATGATGACTTCCAACTTCTCCATGGTACTGTTGCAGCTTTTTAATCTTGCGATTATGGGCCGCAACTTTGTTAGTAGCGCCGGGAGCTTTAAGTCCTTGAATAGGCTGAAAATCTCTTTTAAACCTCCCAGGTCGCTGGTGGGCGCCTGTGGGGGCTGAGGTTGTGGAGGGGGACCATTCGGTGGTTGCACAGGTTTATTTTGCCCTCCGGTGACTCCTACAAAGGAGCTGTCGCTTCTGACCAAGGCCGGGTAGAGGATGGGGCGTGGCCCTGGTTGAGTGCCAGGAGAGTTCCTGGCTGCGGCTGCCAGTTGGCGGCGTTGACGTTCCATCTTGAATATCTCACACCCCCTGTAGCTGGCAGGATGCGCCTCCCCAAAGTTGGCACAGTGAGGTACGACGTCCTGTTTGGCCTTTCTTGGGCAGTCAGCTAGGCGGTGGAGGTCACCGCAAAGGACGCACCGGTAGGTCATGTTGCACATTTTGAACGTATGTCCTAACTACTGGCAATTATTGCACTGTGTGATGTTTTGGGAAGTTTTAAGGACTTCCATGGTGACCATCATGTGGCACACCTCTCTTTCCTTAAAAGCTTTTGGTTGTCCGTGGTTCTAGATAAGCTTACCTGGAAGTTTGGTAGAGGCCTGCCGCGGGACACCATTTGTCGGACTTGTACGCCGGTGTAGCCCTTCAGCTCCAAGTCCTCCTTGATAAAGTGAACCTGTAAGTCTGCTGGTAGGCGTTTTATAACGTATCTTAGAGGATGGTCACATCTGGGTGTGAAACTGAAGTTCTCCACACCAACGTTTGTCAGGAGCTGCATGGTAGGGGTGGCGTCCTGTTTCATCTGGAGGAAGAGTCTTAGGCAGTCCCTCGTAGTCTGGAGCTTGTAGGAGCCGTTGGGAAGTGAGCTCTTCAGGGTCTGGAGGACCTTGACAGCCTGGCGAATGTCCGGGATGACTATTCTGGGTGGTTTTTGGTTCTCAGCGTTTGTGTGGTGGGTGTCGTCGTCGTTGTTGTTGATGATGTGCTTGGCATTGCTGTATGTGGGAGGGGAGTGGGGCGGGTTTTTGTTGGTGTCTTCTGGTGCTGTGGGGGTTTTGGTTTATGGAGTTGTGGGAAAGGGTTCTGTGTGGTGGTGGGCAGTTCCGGGTACTCCGTTTCATCGCGTTCTGTTACTTGTAGTGGTGCGAAGGAGTTGCGAAGAGTGAGGGGGTAAGGCTGTGTGGACTGCCTTGGTAGTCTCTTGGTGGATTGCTGGCCGGTACGTTCGCTGTCGGAATCGGTTTCCCGGCCGCTGTCTCTTATGCGTTTTTTCTTCAGTGCTGCAGTTTTCCACCCCTCACTCTGTCTGACAAGTTCTCTCTTCTTCATGTCATAGTCCCTGTAACAGAACGCGAGGTCCTGTGTAACTTTGTTGAACTGTGTCGAGTCCGCGTCCAGGCTGGCCAGTATATTTGTATAGTAAGTGATTTCAGTCTGTTTGTCCTCCACTTCCCTCCTGAGCTTTTCGACGGTTCGCGCCTTACGCTCTTCCTCCAGGATGATTTGCTGCTGGTTCAGATCGTCGGCCAATGTAGATGTAGAGAGCTGCACTAGCACCATCGCGGCTGAAGTAGCAGAGTCTTGCGCGCCGCTCTCTGCGGCTGATGCCATGTTTCACTTTCACTGATGTGCGGGGGTACGCTAAGCGTGCCCCACGCGATATTCGCTAAAACTAACACTAAATACTGTGTCACTGTCACTGCACATAAGCTAAAACACTAATTCACTAAAGAAGATGTTATGTACACGAGGAAAACGAAGGGGGTTATTTACACTGGTTTAACATGACGCTGTACATTAATAATCACTATGTACAACACTTGTGTGAACACTTTACTTGGAAATCCTCCTGGGTCTACACGGTAACTCACTGTACATAACAAGAAGAAGCACTATATATCAATCCAGCCTTAATGAAGCACTTCACTCATAGTCACTCGTTATTTGAACACGCCTTTCCCACCAATTATGGCAGTTGTATCCTCTACAATGATCCCGCCAAACCGTTACACGTGCTTGTTTCTCGTGCGTGCTAACTAAGCCTCTCGGAGAAACCGTCCTTCTCAATCGAGCATCAGAGCCTCCTCATTAGGAATCTTCAAAATCAGCCAAGCTGTGGGTTAGAGTATGTACGCTCTTAGGGTTGCGTTTTGCCTCAAAGGTTTCCTTTAGGTATGTAGCCAATTTGGTTAGGGGTGACTCAACATTCTGTGCTTGTTGCATCAGATTGTTTGGCGACTTTCTTCCCCGTTTACGGTTTTCCACAACTGTAAACTCCCCTAGCTCCATATGAGACTCGAAGTCAGAGTTGGGCATATGATTATTAGAACCCAGGCTTTCTAGTTCTGCCATAGGTAAGATGCGTGGAGTGGAGCTCTTGCACTTTTGTGTATCTGTCCTGGTGCGCTTCCTAATAGGCTCCGCTGCTCTAGGAGAGATGGATCTTGTTGAAGATGATGTGGATGGAAGTTGTCCATCATCAGCAGTCAGCGCGGCTGCCCTCCGAGCAACACTGCCACCGTTTTAGCCCTCTCCTGGTAAGCCAGGGAAGCTTTTTTGGCTACACGCATTAGTTGCTCAGTCGTGGAGTGGCCAGAACGAAAATCAAACTGGTGTTCCGGTAGACCTTTTTCCTCCAATAGAGGTCCGAGGCGGGGCAAGAACAGTTTCTCGAACACTTTCGAGACAACTGGTAGGAGACTGATGGATCGGTAACTAGATGGAAAAACTGGATTTTTGCCCTGCTTCAGAATGCACACCACGCGCGCCTGTTTCCAGACAACTGGAAAATGACGCATGCTGTAAATTCGGGTCAAGTGAATCACGGCTCTAAGGGGGAGGTGCTGGAGTATTTCCGCTGTTACACGGTCCTGTCCAGGGGATTTTCGGGTTTTTAGAGTTTTGACGGTGTTAGTTACCTCGCGAGGGTAACTACCGGGATGTGGAACTCCTCGTGGCCCGCGGGTCTGAGTTCTAGGAAATCTTCTACCGCCTGTTCCACGAGGTCAGTGTGGTCGTTTGTTCTGTGGATCTTCCCTGGCCTGAAATTGAGTTTCCAAATAGTCTAGCAGCGCCTCTGCTTTTTACCTCGGTTCGAAGACAAGTCTTACCCGAGGGCTATGCACAGGATGCTGGTGTACAGATTTGTCTTTCCGCAAGCCTCGGACGATGCGCCACGGTTTCTTCTCCTGGAGGTTTCCGTGACGCAGCATGTTTTCCCAAGCTGCTTGCCTATGTTTTCTTAGAAGTCGTCTCACCAGGAATTTGAACCTTCTTCCTCTTCTTCCTGACAAGGTTTAGGCCTTTAGGCCTGTTCCGAGGCTAAATAAATTGATCGCTCCATCTCCGTTGTCGTCCAATGTTTCTCCGTCCAGAAGGTTTGTAAAATAAAGCTTGTCGTGGGTATCTCGAAGGGGACATCATTAAAACATGGTCTTTCCACTCTTTCTGATATCGTTGATCTCTACAATTATATTTGAACCTCTGATCTATTACTCCTATCCTAGGATAACGGAATCTCTGCCATAGCCTTCTAACAGCATGTTTTGCTTGAATGAGGTGTTACAGTGGGACAGGGATAGCTGTAGCGTTGGTGCGTCGGTAGGAATGCGGTGTGTGGGAGCACGTACCGCATTTAGGACTGAGGTTGAAAACCCCGTGGCTGCCTCCTCGAGAGCCTCTAAGGCGATTGATTGAACGCCCGTCTTATATATAGGTGAGAAGGAGCACGGCCTAAAAGCCCGAAAACTACTATCCATTGGATTAATGCCGGCCGTGAAAACCTTAGCATGTATAGAAATGTATATAGTTGAGATTTGTTTTGGATGATTGTGCGTTCGTTGAGGATTCGTATGGAATACTTAAAAAAAAGAGGGGAAGGGAGCTTATGTAATGGAAATATTGAGTTGTCAAAAAAAATGTATCTGAAATGTGAGAGCTGCCGATCGAAAAGAAGGCAACTATGATTATACTTTCTTTTCTTTCGGGCAATAACATTATATTACGTTATTACGATATAATAATGTAAAATAATGTGGGACTTTTGATACGAAAATTCAGGTGATAGCAGTGGTCGATGTAGACACTCTTTTGACTTCACCAGTCTAACGCGAATAGACGAACGGTTTCCGTTTTGAAATGCAGTGTGTGTGGACGTCTCTCATAACTCTCTCGAGGGTTGGCGCTACTTAGAAGCAGGCCGACGAGAATAAAATTGTTTGTCGCAGGTGAAACCACATTTTGTGTTAACTAACGGTCGGCATACCTCCATTTACTGTCATTGAGTTTGTTTTGTGTATTAAAACTCATGAATCTGCAATTCTGTTGTCATTTTCCGACAAACTCATGCAAACCCTGAGGATGTAGCTCATTAGATATACTTAGCAGCCGTGGCAGGAGTGCAACAGGAGCTTCAATGGTCGACCAGCTAGAAGTTCAGATCAGATTTTCAAGAATCGAAGAATAAAACGACCAACATCACAACGTGTACTTTTTTATTTTTTTATTTCATTATTTTTTTAAACTTTTAGTATGTTTTTGTCTATCCCTTACACATCTCTTAGGTTTACCAGCTATGTGAAAGTTATCCAGAATTAAGAGGACTTTATTTTCAATGTCCATCAAAGCATCACTTTAAAAGTAATGTTTTTCTTCCTGCCAGAAATTGATGGTGTTTGTTGGGCAATTAAAGATTACAAAATAATAAGTCTGTTTCATGTTCTGATGCCCATGGAGTATTTTGAATATTAAGGTATAAGCATTGTGAATAAATTGAATAATTAATGCCCTCAAAACTGCAAAACAGATTTGCTTAAACTTTGCGGTAGTTTATAACGTAAACACCGTTAAGTTTGCAAAGAATTAGTTTCATACCGATAAAAATATACAATATTCAAATTTTAGTCCCAGAGCCCCTTGAGTTAAACTTTTAAACAGATTTAAGAAATTGACCTTGGTTCTCACTACGCCTTCGTTTGAGTTGCTCGTTATGAGCAGTAAGCATAGATGCAGAATAGTGAAATATGCAATGGGAAGCCTACGATAGTAAGGAACTGACCTGCTCATGCGTGTAATCAGGCAGAAGCTGCTAGGGAACAAACCGATCGTTATTGCTGTGCTCGTTTATCCCACAACAGCAAACCAATAATAATTATTGTATACTGCACCGTACATCATTATTGACAGGTCGGGAGACGCAACCACAACATCCGTTATATCTGCCTTGCTCGAATTAAACTTTGTGTCGTTTTAAAGGGGTAAAGGATTGCCCGTATTCCCTGAGCTATCGGTGCTCTTGACACCGTATGGAAAACAGATCTTACCTCACCAGATTTGGCTTAGCAACCAATTCAATTTGTAGTTGTGGAGCACAGGAACAAACAATGGGTCGCAGGGGACCAAGGTCGGGGGACCAAGAAGCTCACAACTCTGCTAATAATTCTGCCCTGGAACACACTCAATTGTTATTGAAAGATTGGCTGGATGAGCTGTTGCTGTCTCTTATTGAAAAAATCTGATGTGTTACACTCACATTACCTTCTCTACTCTGTCGATCTGGGTGGCTCAGTTAGTGGCTCCCAAGATCGCTGGTTCAAATCCAGCCCAGACCGATGGTTTTTAAGTGTGCTTGAAAACAACCACTCCATGTCAATAGATTTACTGGCATGAAAATAGGGACAAAATTCCAGCACACCGGTGACGCGCATGTGATTCCGGCAACTGACAGCATTCTTAAACAACTAAATAATTTTTTCTGTCTATTCCTGTACTAACCATTCTCGTGATAGTTGAGATATACATTTCAAGAAATTATCTTATTATTTCCTTGTAGGTATAAGGGAACTATTTCAGTACAGTAGACCTTGAGCGATAGTCAAGTCTTTTAAAGCTTTCAAATTTTGTTGTCTTTGCCCGGCTAACATAGAAAAGTGAATAACGATGTTCCATTTGACGTAAGTATAAGTTCTCCAAAACTCACACAAATAAGTTATATCTCCGAAATAGTTCACTCTACAAAAAACTATATTCAAACATAAATTGTGTATTTTAGCAAGATCTAAATTTTTTGTATAGTATGATTTGCTCTATTTCTAACGGTTTACCAGTTATACAAAAGTCCAAAGTAAATAGGACTACAGGGCGTATAGTCAAAAAATTCAAAATACACATTTCATTTAAAAAAATGTCAAACATATGGTATTTTAATCAAAATTCTTTGAGTCATTTTCAATAAAATCAACATTTTAACGTAAATGGTAGTTTAGAATGAAGCAATTTTCTTCAAAATCTTCGTGTCGCATGCTTGAGAGACATTAAACTTAAATACGAACTTTGGTATTTAACCGACTAATCACTTTTGAGTTATGCTGTCCAGAGACTGCCACACAGACATATACATACATACACAGACCTTTTTCTAAAAATGCTTTTTTTTTTATTTGGATTTAGGGGGCCTCAAAACATATATCTACGGTGAAATCTCGACATGGAATTTCTGGGTAGAATACAATACTTCCTCTACTTATGTAGTAGAGGAAGTAAAAATGCAAAATCACGCTTCCTGTCTGTGAACTCTCTAAAAAGGATTAAAATTGTGTCCACGTAACGGTTGACTCGAAAGAAACTGGCTCTATAACTCAGATCCTGATATTGTGCATGAAGTGTCCCTTCATGACAAACAAAAACACGGTGTATGGTGCACCATTAGCGGAGAAAAGGTTTTTCAGAGCTCCAATTAGCGATTTCTCTCTCTGGGGTAACTTAAAACATAAAGCGTACAAGATAAACCTACATGCCGTGGAAGAATTGAAACAAAATGTCCGCCAGGAAATTGCCAGTATTTTTGAACGTGAATTACGCCGAGTGATGGATAGCTTCCTAAAGAGGTGCCAAAAAAGGTATGGACAACGACGGTGACTAGTTTCAGCATGTCCTTTCATAGAATTGGTAAATAAAGCCTTTAAAAGTAGTTTTAAAAAGGTGTGTGCGCCTTTCAATGATAACGGTAGACGGCAATGAGCGCCAAGGATGCGGACAAGCAAAACATCGCGCAGCCGGTTCAGCCTGACCATGAAAACCGCTTCGTTGCAGCACAACCTACAAGGATAAAAAGCTATGCACTTTGGAATTGCACTTATGTGCTTATACATACTGCTATTTATTAACTTACAGTCACAGAATGCGTTACACTGGCTTACAATGTACATTCGTAAGGTATTAAATGTGAAATTTCAGCGCTTATCAGTGAAGCAGTTTTTAAACAGTGGAAAACTTGTTTCTACGTCAGAAAATGTCAGAGGTACAAATGTAAAGAATTCCACTCTGTCGTCTGTTTTCCTTCTTACTCGTTTTCAAAATTTCACACATATCTTGATAACCAATATTTTTGTTAAGAACTTCCTGGAATTTAGCGTTGACCTTTACGATATCTGGCACAAGAAGTATCCTATTATTTGAATTAGCTAAATCTTCTATTAAACTTATGCCCTTGGACATTTTCAAACCCGATTTATCTAATTGTTTAACAGCTTTGAGCAACACTGCAAAATAGTTGGATATGAATTGAAGATTTTCAGATGGTTCATGCGATATTGCAGTTTCAATAGCAGATGCAATGTGACCGTTAGTGTCAAGCACATCATAGAAGAATGCATGAAATACCAACAACAGCAAATAGAAGCCAATGTTCCCAATAAAGTAACAGAATTGTTTTTTGTGTTTGTGTAGTGTTTAACGCCCGCTTTTACTACTACGGCACCGCAGGCGAAAAAAATAACAGAAGCACTTGGAAATCATGTATATTCTAAAAGAATGTTGTACTTTTGTAACGTTACGGAACTCTGTAAACACATTTGATACAAAATGTAACACACTGTGATTACTGTAAAACTGTCACGATATGACAGGTAAGTTAAAGCGACATTAAATAAATAGAACTAAAAATCTGCATCACATAGAGCACCAGTAACATTTACAATATCATTGTATTGCACCGCATAATACGTGACGGCCTCTGCTCTAGGGTTCTCGAACCCATTTGAGCATTATTTCACGCATTTCATTCACTTACTTTCCGATGACACTATGTTGGAGGACAGTACTAAAAAGTAGAAAAAAAAAGTAATGGTCTCTATCTAAGTACCCCATCTTGTAATTATTGGCGTCTGCATACACTTGCAAGGGAATGCTTCACTACTTCCCAGAGTACTACGTTGTGTTGTTTTCAACTGTTGCCTCTAGTGGCAGTTGTTTGCACATTTGATGGCCGTGCACAAATGGCCACGTTATATATTAAGAGCCCATTCCACAAGCAAGGAATATGGATCATGGCCATTGGAGAATCATTCTGAAAATACACTTATGTGCATAGAACTGTGGTATTCGTGGGCGACGAAGCGGCGTCAGAGCGGGTTTTCTCCAGGTCTTCGGGTTTTACCCGTCATTTATTCAACCAATTGCTCCATTATTACCTTTCTAATCATCGACTTTGCCTGCATTTTATATCATACTCTTGCTCACAATCTTAGCTGGCACTTGACTGACCACCGACCTCCAGGTCTTCACTCTGTCCGGTGGATAGGTTCCTGTGCTCCTCGACAGGCATCTGACCCTATAAGTCCTAGGGGGTGTAAGTCCTACATAAGAGGAAGGCAATGGGGTAAAGAAGAAGAAGAGGAAGAAGAAGAAGAAAAAGAAGAAGAACTGTTGAAAATATAGGGTGCGGGAGTGAGATATGCTGGTTTTTAGATAGGTGATGGGCTCCCCTTACACCTTAAAAAAAAAATATCTGCAAATATTTATCTCGGCTAACACATCAAGGAGATAGTAGAATAAGAGTTTGTAAGAATAATTAGTACAAGAGTAGAGAAAGTCATACGGTTCTTTGAGTTCAAATTGATCACTCGTGTGCAGAGATTTAAAAATAAATTTAACATCGCACCGCATGGAGTATAACGTGGCACTTCCTACGGGGTTATTTGTAAAGTAGCGTTTGTCACAACAAGCCTTGCACTATCACCCAGTTGGAAGAATTTAATGCGATCAACCAGTTTTGTTGGGGTGAGAAATGCAGTACTTTCACAGCAGACCGTCGGAATGCAGTGGAAGCTACTTGCAAGTCGTATCTTTTAAAAAGTATTAAGCCATTTAAAAACTATTGTATAACCTTACTTCAAGTATAGGTATGTAGGTATTTTCGTTTAGTTCATACTCGTACTATGTGTCCCATAACAGGTCTGTAAAGAAGTCATATTCCACTGCCGCATCCTTTATAGCATTTTGTACACCACGGCTCATCTACCTGTAGCGCTGTTCCATGTATGAACACATCGGACAATACATGTATTTGTAGCTTATAAATAAAGACCGCTTCGGTAGAGCAGTGCCTGCCTCTGACGCGGAAGACCCGGGTTCGATCCCCGGCACCGGCGTGGGGGTTTTTCCCCCGCTGGGAGACCTGGCAGTCCTACAAATTCTCCTCATATTTATACTTGAATTAAACATCGTATCGAAATAGCTTTAACATGCTTGTCTAATACCTTAAATTATAATACAGTTTCTGCTTTCGAATGAAAGGTTTTCTTCTAATACGTATGCAATAAACCGCCTTTCTTGGGTGGCATTAAAATTTAGTGTCATTTCTGTAAATTTGCACAGCTACTGATATTCGTCAAGCTATGTCATCAGCTTGCCATAGACCAATGATCTGCCTATGTGTAGTTTCTCATGTATACAACAAGGAGTGAAACAAGCAACAGTTGTCTAATTATTTAGCGAGTCATCAGAAATAATCAATACTTCGCGTCCATGCCGACGTGTCACTAGTTATAACTATGTTCAGGCAGTAGCATGAACGCCCTTGTCATTGGAGAGGAGTAAAGAGGGGGAAAGAAAGGGAAGCTACGAAAGCCTCGTTAAATGTCCTTGCATTTTTCTACATGTGCTTTCCGTACCCTGAAAAGCAAGGTTAGTTTAGTATCGTAAGAAGCATAAGGCACTCCTCAGATTGAGCGATTGATCTGACCTATGTTCCAGCCAAGAAGCGTGTGACTACAGCATATGGTAGCACATGCACGCTACAATTTCATTTACACGTCGTCAGAGCAACATGGGAGTTGACAGGCACCCACAACCCTAGAGAGGATTACCAATTTATTAAGACAGTTCTGTACCTGAATGGGGGATACATTACGGGAAAGTATGAGGGTGCGATTCATTAGCAAGGCTAATTTCCGGTAGATAGCGTTCTGATTAATGCGCGCGCAGCCTGGAGAAGTGATGGTCCTCTCTGGATCCCATACATCTGTCGGCTCTCTCACGCCACAAGTACAGTCCTGTCGGAATACCTCAGTCAACTCAATACAGATTACAAAAAGGAGGAACCCAATCCATTTTAACCACTGCACATTCTAAATTCCAACATTTTAAGCTTGTGCTTTCTGGTTTCCTTGTTACAGTGGTACCACTGTTGGTGCTCTTCGGTTTAACCCTAATCGTAGCATTACCCAGGGGCTAGGGTAATGCCCACCTTCTGTAATTTTTAAAATACTGTGTTTTAATTTTTATTAAAGATATTCAGTTAAAAGTTGTTGTCAATCACTTTCTATAGTACTGAATTGCGTAACTGTTTTCTAAGTTTTAATTGTTGGTGTCAAGGTGGTCATAAAGTACTGCCCCGTCGCTATATGAGGGCATTGTGAATTAAGATTACTTTATGGGTGCCTTATTTAGTGTTCTGACACACATATGTCTGTGTGTATGTGTGGGTATTAGTTTGTGTATCTGTAAACTGCATAACTCCGAAAAACAAATTCGTTTAAAATCCTTATTTGGTATTTAAGTTTAGCACCTTCCAGGTACAGGACAAAGATTTTCAAAAGTTTCTCCTATCTCAAACTACCCTTCACAACATTTTTTCGAATTTTTTTTTTTTTTTTTTTTTAATTTTCTAGAAATGTCTGTAACCAGTTTGATTATTTTATGACAATTGAAATATCGTGTATTTTCTGGAATGATCTCTGAATTCCTCTTTATTCTGAATTATTTTTGCAAAACTTCTAAAGCATCAGGCGTAGACAAATCTTACTACACAAAAGATGTAGTATATCTCATATAAATCACACATTTTTGTGAAGTTAACATTTCCTAGGCATTCCTTGTTATTTGTTTGCATTTTAAAAAATGCCGAATGTTGTTTTCAAATGGTAAATCGTTATCTGTCTTTTCCGTCTTGGCCATGTAAAGAGGACGGAGTTTCAAACCCTTACATAGCGGCACAGCTTTTAAAAGATTTGACTATGACTTAAACCCTACTGTACTTCCTAATACCCTTGTACTTATAATGAAATATGCACTAAAGCGATACACAGCAACCCTAAAATTGTAAAAACACCGGAAACACAAGAACAGAAGAGATTATAATAATTCAAGGCGTTAGACAAGGATGTAGTATTTCTCCTATTGCTTAATATTTATATAAATTATGTCATCCAAAATGGGAGAAGTATCACTTTCAAAGGAATTGAACGAAACAACACTAAAAATATTAACATTGTCATACGCCGAAGACAGATTACAAACAAAAGAAGACTTAGGACATTTTCTACATTATCTGAATGAACTATACAAAAGCATAACTTTAAAATATCTAAAGATAAGGTTAAGGTGATGGCGCTTTTATGTAAACAACCAGTAAGATGGGATATAGCACTAGAGGATAAAGCCATTGAAAAAACCTCACACTTTACTTGATATCCAGGTTATGAGTTTACTCTAGATTAAGAAACACAAAGAGATACTTATACAAAATTGACGAAACTTTAATATATGTGGCGTAATTCACAGAACATTAAAACGAAGAACAAGGAAGGAAATAAGAATGAAATTCTATAAAACAATGGTTGTTGCCTTACTTTTATGACAGTAAAACTTGGATACTAAATTTAATAATTAAATAAAAGGCAATTTTTAGAGTGCAGAAATGACCTTTCTAAGAAAAAACAAGGGCTACACAAGATTAGTTAAAATAGGAAACGAAGATGTCAGAAATGAACTCCTTGGACTTTCTATACAGGATAAAATTCAATAGTAGAGAAATAATTGGAAACAATATCTATGTAGAGTGGGCCAAGCAAGGCGAGTGCGCCTAATACTCGGCGAATATCAGACTTTCTACGATGCGGCCAAGGTAACAACTGTCCTCGTGTGGAAGATCCGGAGCTTGCGTGGGAATGGGAACAGCCCCAGAAAATCGACCATCTCCCAAAGGTGTGTGTTGGGAGTGTGGTTCGCCAGGACGTCCGGTGACGGACCGTCCACACTTGACCGGCAACCTAACTGTAAAAAAATAAGTACCGGCGTGTAAAGGGTCACGTCGGAGCTCTCATCACCGACGCCTGAAGTAAAACTGCGCTTTGTGCAGCGGACAGATGGGTACGCGGAACTTGGTACCAGGTGGCGTGACCTGAGGTGACGGAGGGCTTAACATTGAGGAAACCAGATCGGTCCTACAAGCGTGCTGGGCAACAACTTACCTGTGAAGGAGGAGGCCTTGCTGGAGTTGACCTTTGCGCAGAGCGCTACAAGTCTATGAGTGTACGTGACGATGGGTGACTGAGGACGTGGTCCTTTGCATGGACGTCCTTATGAGTCATGAGGCGGCGATCGACGTCAGCAGGAGGGTACTACAAGTCGGACAGGAGAAGGTAACGCTCCGAAGGCCAGTGAACATGTAGCGGTCTGCAGGATAACACTAGAAGAGGTTACTTTAGGGCCCACGAGGACCAAGGTGTTAGCGAAGGCGCACTAGGAGAGGTCAGCGGTCATGGAAACCCGCGGGCGCAGGAAGCCCTACACTCGGAGGATGAAAGGATCACCGGTGGTACTGCTCGGGGTGCGCAGCGCTGAAGTGACATTGCTTCAGACTTCTTTGGGAAGCATCCATAATTGAATGCTCCTTGGCATGAGATGATGTTGCAGTGGATATGAAAAAAGTAACATGCTAGGTTGAGAAAGGTTAAGTGTAAAAGCCTATGTATGAAAAAGAGTTTTAAGTGTAATTTTGTTGAGTGAGGCCGACGCTGAATGTAAAATTAAGGAAATAAAATAATTGAGAAATTAATAAAGCTACAATATTATCGAGTCGAAACAAACGAGTTTGCTCCGTAGCATAAGTAAATTAAAAAATTAGAAAAACTTCGAGTAAACCTGTTGTATCCAAGGTTTACATATTGACACAATTGTTAGCCTTTCTTGGAGTATATAGCAGGTGCATGACCTTTTCATCTTATTGTGCACTGTAGAAACCCAATGACAACATTTTGCAAGCTGGTCAATAGGGTTCGGAATTTTAGTGATACATATCCTGTTTGCGTTCAAATACGCACTTGAAATTGACTTTAATGTTCTGCGTATTCATACTGGAGCAAATATTTTGAGTTTTATTACACATAAAGGCAAATATTTTCTAATGTTTAGTGTAAATAAATATTTTGGGATACTCACATCAATTGCACAGAAATTGCATAAAGGAAACCTATTTTTAAAATAATTTTCACATATTTACATGGTCACCTAAAGGCAGCAGCAGAATTATTTGTAACAAGTCGGCATACAACTTCTTTAATGCTCAATTTATTACATAGGCCAGATGTTGCAATTTGTTATTCATTTGTGAAAGAACTGATATGCCAGCTATAATATTCTTTCAATTGGAAGAAAATATAAGCATCCTGCTTTCTCAAGCTACATAATAAGAAGGGGGAATTCCTCCAGTGCCATGTGGTTTATTAAGCATTTGTTATTGCTTCACAGCCTGGCTAGTCTATACACTGCTACTAGTAGGTGACTATTAAATTGTGAAGTTACTGATTTGTAAGTCGTAAATTTATACATCCTGCTAGTTGTGTTGTGGTGCTCGGAAGTAACATATAGTAAGTTTTGAATTCACATTGGATTAAACATGCCCAGAATCAAACGTAGTACAAGTTAAATGTGCAGCAATATCTGGGGAAGTTAAGCGTATTGTCAGTTCTGTATTGTCAGTCATGTGCTAAAGCTATAACGGTACACCAACGTTCACAAGTAATACAACATCTAAGCAGTAACAAACATTCGAAATTTAAGACACTTCATCGTGTCAATCGCCAATCTCTTAGGATGGAACATTTGAGGAAGCATGTTGTCTTATACTGCAATTCAGTACTTGGTGATCCCTTCCACGAATAATCTTTGGGGAGTATTGCTTACATTTATATGAGGGTTGGAACTTTAATAGTGGCAATACTGCTACATAGTCGCTATGCAATTGAACCTAACATTGTCAGTGATAGCACATGTTAGTTACATACCTATCTTACCTTTGAGCAAATGGATACTCCCTACTTCACGCGCATGCGCACTTGCAAGAGAAATGGAGTAGCGGTATAATGTTGCTAGCGGTATGCAAGCGGTATAATGTTGCTAGCGGTATGCTAGCGGTATAATGTTGCTAGCGGTATGCTAGAGGTATAATGTTGCTAGAGGTATGCTAGCGGTATGCTAGCGGTATAATGTTGCTAGCGGTATGCTAGAGGTATAATGTTGCTAGAGGTATGCTAGCGGTATGCTAGAGGTATAATGTTGCTAGAGGTATGCTAGCGGTATGCTAGCGGTATAATGTTGCTAGAGGTATGCTAGCGGTATGCTAGAGGTATAATGTTGCTAGAGGTATGCTAGCGGTATGCTAGAGGTATAATGTTGCTAGAGGTATGCTAGCGGTATGCTAGCGGTATAATGTTGCTAGCGGTATGCTAGAGGTATAATGTTGCTAGAGGTATGCTAGCGGTATGCTAGAGGTATAATGTTGCTAGAGGTATGCTAGCGGTATGCTAGAGGTATAATGTTGCTAGAGGTATGCTAGCGGTATGCTAGCGGTATAATGTTGCTAGCGGTATGCTAGAGGTATAATGTTGCTAGAGGTATGCTAGCGGTATGCTAGAGGTATAATGTTGCTAGAGGTATGCTAGCGGTATGCTAGAGGTATAATGTTGCTAGAGGTATGCTAGCGGTATGCTAGCGGTATAATGTTGCTAGCGGTATGCTAGCGGTATAATGTTGCTAGCGGTATGCTAGAGGTATAATGTTGCTAGAGGTATGCTAGCGGTATGCTAGAGGTATAATGTTGCTAGAGGTATGCTAGCGGTATGCTAGAGGTATAATGTTGCTAGAGGTATGCTAGCGGTATGCTAGAGGTATAATGTTGCTAGAGGTATGCTAGCGGTATGCTAGAGGTATAATGTTGCTAGAGGTATGCTAGCGGTATGCTAGAGGTATAATGTTGCTAGAGGTATGCTAGCGGTATGCTAGCGGTATAATGTTGCTAGCGGTATGCTAGAGGTATAATGTTGCTAGAGGTATGCTAGCGGTATACTAGCGGTATAATGTTGCCACGTTTTCAAATGGTTATAATGCGACGTTGTTCGGACACATGTATCGGAAGCTGTGGCTTATTTGTTCAGTCGATGGGATTGGGAATGTTGTACCATCCAGAATTAACCTGTTCGTGGCATTCGCCTCAGAGCTGCTCCAGAGATTTGTCAGGCAATAGAGCACTCCATTCAAACTATCAACAGAACCGGCACTGCTAAGGGTATTCTGTGACTTTCCACATCGCTGGCAATGGGTTGTACACAATGCTGGTGAATATTTTGAAGAACAGTAAAGCTTGGTAACGTGTATCTCTTTTGTATCACTTGTTAATAAATAGTTACCATTATTAAAGTTCCAACCCTCATATTAGCTCAGCCATTGAGATCTTTAAAAATATTTTATTCGTTTGGGTAAGTATTTGTGACATTTTCAGCACATAAAAATAAATATTTCTCAAGTTCTTAGCACTTAAAAATCCGAGACCTACTTATCAATAAACGCGTACCAAGCAATAAATGACTACTGGGTCATACATTGTGAACTTCCCAGAAAACCTATTCTGCCACTTGTTGCTGGTATTGGTATTCTCAAAATGTGTTAAGCTACACCTTCCATACTCGTCATACCTTTTCACTCTCTTGGTGCCCAATCATTTATGCATAAAACAGATATTTATAGGTTGACTGAAACAAACAAACCTATAAGGGTTCTTAAAACGGACGCACTTTTAATTTTATTGGGCTATACTGTCGTTTGTTCACCCCCATACATGTGTGATCTTAATCCCATAGAACTAGCTTTGGCCAAGGTAAAATGAATAAATAAATGTAACAGGTGAATTATTCTTCCAGCAGTTCCACGAATATAACGCTCGAGGATATATCATTTGAGACCAAAACAGATTAGCAGGGTTTTTTAAAAATATAGAAAAAGTAGAAAATGATCAGTAAGAGAAAAACGGTGTAGTTTAAAACGTAATTTACGTTTCATAAGCTAAACATACTGCACGAACTGAAAAAAAAAATTAAGTTTCGCTATTTAGACTGATTTCTATCTTTTAATCTGGCGTGAGTACATATTCCTAGGTTGGCACTACCATCATAAGCGCAACTAGAAGCCTGACTCCTGCTTCAAATATCTCTGTGTACCTGGCATTTTTACTGACGTACTGGCTGGCTACGTTCCTGCCAGGGATCATGAGTTGGTGAACAAACTAGGAATATGACGGCAAGATTGCGCAATGACAGACAGAATGCAATTTGCACTATTCCAACTACCCGCCCAAGCCCTGTTGGGTAACAGGTCTTTGTCACTTTTGAAAAGAAATCTCTAAAGAAGATATATAAAGTATATGTATGTGTAATATTCATTTTAGGAGTTCAATTGGACTGGTAATGTAGATGGTTAAGTGCCAATTTTGTTTTCCTCCTAAAAATAAACTCCTTTCATTTATGCTAAACCAAGCATTAACCCTTTTACTCATAATGAAGCCAAAAAATTTAGAGGCACTCAGTAATATACAGACACGTTTAGCATTAAATAAGCCATTAAAGGGAAAGCAGAAAACGAGGGTATTAAAACAATGGATTACTGAACCACATCGCGTATTGTGATGCAATACATAACAACGATTAGTAAACGTCAAACAATCCAAACCTCAACACGAAATGTGTTTAGGAAGCTGTAAATACGATATATCGTCTCACACCACCATATAGTGATAGATGGCCCACAGTGGTGCTGTCCAGATTTGATATCGACTGTTTGTCTTTTTCTTTTTTCTCTTATTACTCCCCGAAGGGCACTACTTAATTACTTATCGGTCTAAACTCTAAATGATTCATGTAATTCATTTATTACACAGTTTTTATTTCGCTCTTTTGTTAAGTTTACTCCTATTCTTTTTTTTCATCTACCTTATTATGAATTAAGTACCGAAATGGGGCTATAAAACTAATGGAAACTTTTGACCTATCCAGAAGCAAAATAACTTCTGCTCACTTCAAATACAGAAGCTATAAATATTTCCATATTAGTGACTAAATTTCTTCCCTAAAACGTTCTTACGTGAATCATAATATACATTCTTAAAATACCCTTGCATTACGTAATTTAATGCACAACTAGTTCAGCCAGAGTATTAAAAAGAAAATTGTGATGTGTTGCATTAAGACTTTCTCTACCCATGAGCTATTCTTATGAAAGCTTATTCAGCTATCTATTTTGTGTTAACAGAGATAAATATTCACAAAAATGGCTTTACTATATATTGTGACCAAGCGAAAAAGTCCAGTCCAGTTATTCTCCATTACTTTATTGTCTTCTAAAGTTTTATCAAACTACAGAGTTTTCTTCTCGTCATTAACCGTCTGCAGTCTTTCCTGCTATCAAAATTCACAACTTTAACTTCTCGTAAGCTTGCTCAGTCCTTTCAGTGTCTTTCTTCACTTCCTCTGTCTCTCAATGCTATCACTCAACGCTGAGGAACAAGGAAAACATGATTAAAGACATACACAGGTAATTAACTCTACTCCCACATGATAAGTTTGGTAGGAATTTAGAGCGAAAAATCCTAGGGAAACCCGCTTCCAGGTGTAGAATCTGTCCGGTCCAAAGGTTCCGTGCTCCTCGACAGGCGTCTGACCCTAGGCATTGGCTTGTAAGTCCTATATATAGAGAAAGTAATCAGGTTAAAAGAAGAAGAAGAAGAAGAAGAAGAAGAAGAAGAAGAAAAGAACGAACCTAGAGCAAGAACATTGTTAAATTCACTCGTGATTTCCAAGTCGCCGAAAGTGAACTGATTGACTGCTCAGTTTAGCAAACCTCTCGAAATTCTGAAAACCTGTACCACCTTTTGTTCTGCTGACAAGTTTTCTCAACAGCACATGTTCAAATAGGCTGTGCTTATTATACAGTGACATCACACATTGAATTTGGGGCGTACTACAACCCAAAAATGTATCTTATTTATTTAAACAAAAATTATTTTAGCCATATTAAGGTAGTGGAAATAGAATTGTTACGAACAACTAAAAGACAGGATTCTTAATGAAATTATTAGATAAGAACTGAATATTTTTACAGTAAATGATAAAAACAAAAATGGAGGTAATATCTTTTGTTTTCTTTTTTTTTTTTTTTTTTTTTTTTTTTTCATAATTTATTAAAGGTCGATCAGCAGTTTCCCGCTTTACAAACCAGGCAGAACATAGACATAGAACGACACAAACGAAAATACAATTACAAATAAATACACAGAAAACAACAGTACATAGAAAGGACAAGATGAGGTCAGCCCCAATCGGGCCCCTCTATGACGAACTTATCGTGGTGAAAGAATCCAAGGTAAAGGAGGTAATATCTAAAACGAAACGAAGAAATGATCCAAAGATGGCCTTGCGATTCATAGATGTGCATAGGAGAGTCAATAAAGACCAGGGTTTGAGACCAAAAGAGATCGATAGTCCTGAACTGTGAAAAGCAGAAGAAGAAGAAGAAGAAGAAGAAGAAGAAGAAGAAGAAGAAGAAGAAGAAGAAGAAGAAGAAGAAGACCAATACACCATACAAACCACTAACATAACATCCATCCATACCCTTCACGCCTCATTCAGTGACAAGTATGATTTTGTCGGGACGTCTGTTTCATGAAGAGTGGTAAAGGGATTTTTTTGTAAATTACAAAAACAGGGAAGTTTTCTGTTTAATATGAAAATTTCAATTTGCAAATTTACAGCGTTACAATATGAAACGCCACCTTCATCAGAAGCATAACTTAATCCTTGGTGACCTTATAGGTAGGTATTTATTTACAATTTCAAAAGGTTCTTTTTAATATATTTTTAAACATATATAAAAGGAACAACATAATTCCACTTTTGGGTTGTAATTTCGTTTTAGTTTATTTAATATTAGCTAATTGTATTTCGTATTTTAAGGCTTTAACATAATATTGAGTTTTACACCAGGTAATTTATTATGTTGATCACATCGTTTTAAAATATTTTAAGGGTAATTGGTAATGGAACGTACCTCTTTATTTATTATGAAAGAGCAAAAATTTAGCATGGTAATCATAAGTTAGCGTAAGAATATTGCATACATAAGATAAAGGCAGGAAAACTATGTAATTTGTTTAACCACAGTAGGTGACTGTAATAATAATTATTGTATGCACAATATGGTTAATATATACAAAATAGTTAATAACAGCGTAAAATAATTTTTACCCCTCAGGTGGAACAAACAATGTTAAAGTGAATAAGGCAAGTTCAATAGCTAACTCTCCTCTCATGCCCATGCCTGGTGTAACACATCAATTAGAGATCACTATATTTAAAATTACAACATTTAATAAGAGTCGATGTACCTACTTACACCACATTCACCAGCCCACTGATTAGGTCTACGGTGGGGCGTTCTTGTTAACGCACTGTAATAGCGCAATGGTTAACCTCCTGGAAAGTCGTGGTGAAGGTCGGAAATTCAAATCACCCATGAGGATAAATGAGCTTTTTATTCATTTCGTTTTATGTTCTAGTAGTCACATGTTCTTCCCGAATGCACTAGAAAGTGAATACGCCTATAAATAAGAATTTTCTATTGCCGAGTGACCGACACCGCGATAGTGGTGTCCCACTGTCTGCCAATGGCTTTTGGTGGAGGAGCGGACAGTGGCAGGTTAGATCTCTCACCTTGAGTTAGGAAATTAACCCTAAAGAGAGACATAAAGAGGGGACTTCAAAAGCCGTAATAGAAGGCGATTTCCCTAGGACAAGGCAACTCAGAAATAATATCCCCCTCCACCGGATGCAGGTTGTGCGGAGAGGGCAACTTTTAAAGAGTTAAATATTTACAACACATTTAAGAAAAATAAATTTACCTGGGCAGCCAGGGGCTCTACATCTAGTATAGACTATGTGGTTGGAAATAAGAAAATAGGAAAAAAATATAGAAGATACAACTGTGAAAAGAGGTTGCAATAAAGGATCAGATCATTTCCTGGTTACTTTTCGCACAAAACTGTTAACAATATGGAAGAACAACACATGTAAAGAATAATAACGAAGAAGACTATAAAATATATATTTTAGAAACTGAAAGCATACGAAACTCATATCAAAATAAAATCAATATATATCTTCAGACTCATACTACAAGTGACAATGTAGAAGAAGAATGGAAAACATACAACAAATAAAAACAAAAGTAGCAAATGAATCTGTGGGACGAAAGAAAAAATATAGGAAGAGGAAAGGATTAAAGATCTGGACAGAAGGAATATAAAGTTACATAAAAGATAAACGGAAAAAATATGAAACATATTTGAATAACCCGCACAAGACAATCGGGAAGAATACAAAAAAGCCAGGAATGCAGCAAAGATAATAATTATAAAGAAGACACACACAGAGCCTTAGGGAACATTGATTGGATATATTGAACATGATTTGTATGATAGATAGTCATTGGCCTATAAAGTGATAAAAACATTTAATGAGAATGTGAGAAAAAAATTTCGCAGAAATTATCTTATTTCCTTGTGGGTACAAGGAGAATATGGGAACACAGTAGGCTTTGAGCGATAGTCAAATCTTTTAAACTTTGAGATTCCGTTCTCTTTGCATAACATATAAAAACTGATGTTCCATTTCACAGAAGTATAAGCTCTCCAAACTTCACACACATAACAAGGAATATCTCCGAAAAGGTTCACTCTACAAAAACATTTATTCAAACATAAATTGTGAGTTTTAGCAATATCTACATTTTTGTGTAGATGGTTTAAGAGTTATTAAAAAATCATCCAGAGTGGACAGGACTACATAGGCTATAGCTATAAAATTCAAAATATACATTTCATTTTTCATAAAAATCTCTAAAATATATGTCATTTCAATTAGTCATTAGAGCCATTTTCAAGAAAATCAAATTTTTCGAACAATTTTGCATTTAAAGGGTAGTTTAGGGTGGGGCTATTTTCTTCGAAATATATGTTTCGCATCCTTGAAAGACAAACTTAAATACCAACTTTGGTTTTTAACCGACTTTTCGTTTTTGAGTTATGCTGTCCACAGCCTGACACACAGGCACTTATAGACAGACACACACGGACCTTTTTCTGAAAGTGCTATTTTTGGATTCAGGGGGCCTCAAAATATATATTTCCGGTGAAATCTCGACATCGAATGTTTGGGTGGATAGAATACTTCCTCTACTTTACTATACACAGTAGGGGAAGTAACAAGTGATGCTCGTGACTATGTGTATATCAGCTGATGTTATGGTGTTTCCGTCTGCACAGTGGAAAACCACCGCGCAGCGGTTTCCATGTATTTGGATCTCTCTGTAGAAGCAAAGTGCGACATGTGAAAATGCATTTGGAATAAAATGAACAGCTTTTAGAGAGTCCCTCTCTACTGGTTCTTGTCAATCAGAGGGAAATAACAACTGGTTCAATTGAAAATGAAATAGGAACTGTAAATTTACAAGTGAGGAGTGAAACCAAATCAGTGTGTTGTAAGTACTGAAGTAGAAGTAAGTTACTTATATTGAGGTACCAGTTAGTGAAGTCAAGAACGCGTAACCGAATAATCACATTGCCACATTGCTGTTCACGCCTACTCACGCTCTTCCAACTCATTTGATCCTTTTGTGAAATCTGCAAATCGAACTTGAGGCTAAGCTCGAACAACACCAAATACAGCGTCACTTTGTCATTGTCAGGTACAAGTAAGCAGAGGTACAATTGTTACTCCATGTTCCACATATGATGCTTGGTGTTTTATTTGTTTCTGTACCACGAACTAAAAACTTCTGTTTTGACGAATAATAATGCATTCCGTAAGTTAATCCTACCAACTTCAGATATAAAATACAGTACCTATACACTTTATAACAACTCACTTACCAATGAACAAAACTATGCGTAAACACTTATACTACTTTCTCCACCCAGTAACAGTTAACCAGTGCTTGAATGTAATATTTTTGTACAAAATGTAACTCTTCTGCCTACTTTAAATTAAGCACGATATATTTTGTCTTTAACCCTCCGTTAGGCACGCGTCATGGTAGAACATAGCTATGTTGGGCGTAATAGGTCCGTACATATTTTTGTGGTTATATAATAGTATAATGAATTAAATTGCGCACAATGTTCATTTAATTAATGAAGTCATGTACAGAATTCTGTTAATGTTCCTGTTCTCTTATTACAAACCTTTGCATGATATTTTTCACATGTCTTTCCACACAGTTCACACACACAGTTCTGGTAGAACATTTTGCTGCACAGCTTGTAGTGAAAACCATGAACAGCTTAGTTACTTACTTACTCGATTGTTTGCTGGAGCGACAACTTTATGTTTATTTCTTTAGCTGCAAGAATGATTACTCGGCAGTTACGTGTCGCACAGGTCAACAAAAGCCTGCGCGTCTACTCTCATTACACATTACTGATAGTTGTTTCTCCTCATTAGTTGTGCAATATTGCTTTGCCATTGCAAGTAGTATATTACCTACTACTTTTCACAAAATCCCAAGTATTTGCAGAAAGTGCATCATCTCCTTGTGATGATGATGCCTTACACGTGCATGACAACTAGTTTGAATCAGATAATTCCAATCCTGAAAATGAACTGAAAACGGGATTACTATTTATTTATGCCAACAAACTTACACTTGTCGAGCACCCGCTTGGTAAGCGGAGGGTCTGTGGTTCAGATTCGGCTGTGGCACTGGGTTTCTCAGTTCCGACTCTACCTCTGAAAATGAGATATTTTGATTTAGAAACTGATTATGAACAAGGTAAAAGCAATCTATATGATAACATGTATTTTATAGGCATCATCAAATCTTTGCCAAAAATATTATTATTATTATTATTATTATTATTATTATTATTATTATTATTATTATTATTATTATTATTATTATTATTATTATTATTATTATTATTATTATTATTATTATTATTATTATTATTATTATTATTATTATTATTATTATTATTATTATTATTATTATTATTATTATTATTATTATTATTATTATTATTATTATTATTATTATTATTATTATTATTATTATTATTATTATTATTATTATTATTATTATTATTATTATTATTATTATTATTATTATTATTATTATTATTATTATTATTATTATTATTATTATTATTATTATTATTATTATTATTATTATTATTATTATTATTATTATTATTATTATTATTATTATTATTATTATTATTATTATTATTATTATTATTATTATTATTATTATTATTATTATTATTATTATTATTATTATTATTATTATTATTATTATTATTATTATTATTATTATTATTATTATTATTATTATTATTATTATGAGACTTGCAGGCGCATTACGGGTGCAGAGAGGTCGTTAATAATGATGTGGTTTTCTCTTATAAATTGTCTTTATTCAGGTCGATTACATTTTATAATCGCTGATATTTACAATATTTGGATGTTTGTTGAGGTTATTCCGTAATTATTTCCGTTTTAAATTATTGTATTTCGAACAATTTTTGCGTATATTTTACAATCTATACGATATTCATCGATTGCAAAAACAGTCTATTATAGTTAGGACTCAATTTAACCATTATATGATTTCCTTTTTAACAATTTTCGTCTTAGAAAATATTGACCAACGCGTTTATCTTGTTTATGTATGCTTGATGTCTGTTGTTGGGTGTTGTTAAGTAAAAAATGTTCTAACAGTCTGTGTACATCAGTTGTTGGAACCACAGCTGTAATACCAGGACATTGCCATGCTGTAGGTATATCCATAGCATACCAAATATCATTAATTTATAACGGAGAGCTGTTTTACCTTACTCATAATTTAACACAGTTTAACAGCAATTATTAACTAAGAACTCATAAATTATCATATAATAGAATCAAAATGTGACAAAAATGGTGAATTCGGGGCGTGAGCTGAAATTACTGCCACAAATGCCCCTTCCTTTACTTGCATTTCAGTTTAAACTGTTAAATTATATTATTATAACTTCGAAATGACAAGTAAAGAAATATTCTCCACTCTTTATGTTTTATAATATAATATAATGGGAAAATATAATATAAATGTAACATAACATATGCACATACATATATGAGGCGTTTTTATGTCAAAACAAACATTTATATGAGGTTATTTTTTTTTTTTTTTTTTTTTTTTCTTCTTCGACATTGGTCGTAGGTTACATTCATGGCAACTACCATATATTTTTCCGTTTTTTTCTAATATATTCATAGGTATGATCACCAAATTGTTTATTTACCCTATAAGGTAACGTATGACTATTCACGTGACGAGCATCGATACACATGCGTAATTTTTCTCCAGAATGTACCCAAAATAATTGATTAATATTACATGAATTAAAAATTTGCAAAATGTGATCCTTTAGTATTTTTTGAAATACCTCATTATCCTGTTTCCTAATTGAATTGAGAATAAGGTGGCATTTATGGGTGAATGGCTGTATCCTTCTACCTTGAATGTATGGATATATTTAATGACTTGAAGCTTTCCCGGCGTTGATTATTGATGATAGTTTCTCGGGCTAACAGCCAGGTACTACTACTAGTAACTACTAGGGTAGTTACCCTAATCTGACCTGGCTGTTAGCCCGAGAAACTATGGATATATTTATTACAAAGTCCAGGCTTGTTAGAAAATATATTCTTATATTTAACCAGAATGCTCATCAATTATTGTTTCTAATCTGTATTAATCCTGTAACAATCCTCAAGATCGTATGTTAACCTCTTGTTTTTGTGGTAGTTGTAAATTACCCAAGCAATGGTAGCGAAATCTATATAATTATCTTCGCAATTAATTACATTGGATGTTATCACAGGCACCACGTAAGTCTTTCCTCTTCGTCTTCTAAATCAATTTTAACAATTCCATTAACATTATTTATTATTAAATTCCCCACAAAATATCTTGCATTATTAATCTCCTTTTCTTCGTCGCTTCTGTTATCATTAACATCATAAGTATCTTCCAATAGAGGAATATTAGTCACTTCATTTTAATTTTTAAGTGTTAAATTGCACCTATCAAAATTAATAATGTTTTTACAGTGTATATCGTTACCAATAATAAAGTCTGTTATTAATTTGGGTACCACCAAAGCAATCAATTCATATTTCTACGCTCCTGCGTTTAATTTTAACATGACTTGGTGACGTATTCTATCCTTCCATTTACCAATGGCTACACTACAGTAAACGCCACAAACTGGTAAATAATTGGCATTTACTGACTTTTCTATTTTTAGAAATAGATTCTCGTTAACAACGCTGGTACTGCAGCCTGTATTTATCATTGCTCGATACTCCCGATCCCAATTTATGTTAATAACCGCTGGGTTCATAAGCTATTTCTGTCTCATGTTATTATTTTTCTGATGTAATTGCTTGTTATTTTCACCAATTAATGTATTTAAATAACTCCAATTTTGAATGTCAGTGTTTTGTATAAAAGGACTTAGAATAGGAGTCGAATTCTGGTCCTCTGCTAGTTTTCCTGAACTTGATTGGTAGACGGTCCGGGCGTGTTAGTCTCCACCGGTATTACAACCTATGTTCACTCTTATGTTTTGATCCGTTTCTCTGTATTGTTCTAAGTTTTCGGATCTTGGGTGCCAATCATTACGACGTTCCCAATAATTGCGCCTATCACATTTATATGAATTACCATACCGCGGTCGGTTTCTGTCACGTCGATTCACATGTATATAATTTATTTGGTTATTATTTGGGAACCGTTGATTATTTCCGGTGCCAGAATTTAGCTGCGGCCTATGCGTACTTCTAAATCTTGAATGATTTCCTTGTTCTTGTCTTATTCTATTGTCGGTGTTATAATTGTTTGGAATTGTGCCCCTTCCCCACTGGATGATGGATTACCGGACCTTCCTTGAAACAGAGAATTTTGATGATTGTTATTACTTCTATTTCGGTCTTCATTGATGTTCTGGTTAATTGAATTTTGAGTGTACCTATCATTTCTTTCATTTAAGTGGTACTGGTGTCGTTCTTTAGGATCAGATTGGTTTTCGAATTCTGTGAGTAATTCGATAATATTAATGAAATCGACAGGCCTAGCCACTATTAAGCTCCGTCTGATGTTATCCGGAAAATCTCTGATAACAGCGGTTAAGATCTCTTGATCTGATAAAAGAGGGTAGAGTAATCGTGACCGATTCACTATGCTCATAACGTAATCCGTAAGACTTGTATTAGTCAATGGATTGTACTTCCCAGTTGCTAGTTCAACACGGTCACTATTTTATCCTACCGGGCTCCAATAACGTGCTAAAAATAAATTGTTAAAGGACGCGTAACATTCATGTCCTGCACCTGTAGCTCTAAGCCACTGTAAGCTATTGCCTATTGACGATTTCTTTACGATCATCATCTTCAATTCATCAGGTACTTCTTTGATTTTAAAATAATGGTCAATTTATTTTAGAAATTGCTTGGGATTGTCCGATGCCTTTTCATAAAAAATAGGTGGAGTAATTTTGAACAAGACGTCCTTAAATTGCGTAATTTTGTCGTGTATTTCCAGGAAGGAGTGAATGGCGTAGGTAAACTGGTTCATCAGTGTTAGTGTCATATTGTGTGTGTTGATTATTTGTGTGTATATTAGCCCTTACATACAGTCCACATTTCTATCATTTTCAACATTTACATTATCATGTTATTTTTACCTTGTGCTTGAAATGCTACCACTATTTTATTTAAATTATTTACGTTCTCCTTTTCTTTGTCTAAACGGTTTTGTAGGGATTTTATTGCATTATCTATTTGCGTTTTGTGGTCTCGAAATTTCAAGCATGAGGTCTTTTTTACAATTAACATTTTCGGTCTTTATGCTTTTTACTTCTTGTCATACATCTCTAAGTTCGATAATAGCTGCTGCTTGTATAGAACTATATTCTATTTGTCCAAAGCTTAGGTTTGTCCAGCTCCTGTGATTAGCTACCAACTATATTGCTTATTTCATTAATTATATATTTTTGTTCTAATTTAAAATTGTCTATACTTTGAGAATTTCGCTTGATTAGTTTGTTCATTATTGATTTCAGCCATCTCAGATTTCATTACAGCCATTTCAGATTTCATCTCAGACTTCATCTGACTCAGTTAACTGGTGAAATCAGATCTCATCTGACCCAACTGACCATTTAAACTATTCATTTGGTTAGCTAAATTATTAATTTTGTCAGTCATTTCAGATTTTAGTTGACTATTTGAATTTTTAATTTGGTCAACCATTTCTTTTAACACTAATATCATGCTGTTCATGTCTGCCTTTTGTACTCTGTTGCCTTCACCGCTTGCCTGATTGTGGTCGTCTTCTATATTAAAAGATCTCGTAATTTTTCCACTTCTTAAACGTATACATAAACACAATAGCAAGTAATATACACTGACTTACGTTATAGTGTCTACTTTAATATGTGTGCATATATAGCGATATCCTACTGGTTGGAATTTCCAGTCCTAGACGTCGTGTAGTCGTGTAGGCCGAGGGCCTAATCCACAGTCTCCTTCTCTCGAACCACGGTCGCTAAGTTCCAAAATTGGTGCTGAAGTCTTGCTTTCGAAGTCTTCCCTTTCGTCCCACACGTTAGGCGCCAATATGCGGCGGTCGTTTGCCGCTCGGCCTGCTCGATCGGTTCCTTCTGATGAGACTTGCGGACACATTACGGATGCAGGAAAGTCGTTAAAAATGATGTACTTTTCTCTTATAAATTGTCTTTATTCACGTCGATTACATTTCATAATCACTGATCTTTACAATATTTGGTTTTATTTCGATTAAGCAAGGTATAAAAGCTCTGGATTTTTGTTGAAGTTATTCCGTAATTATTATCGTTTTAAATTATTATATTTCAAATATTTATTGCGCATATTTTACAATGTATACGATATTTGTCGATTGCAATAACAGTTTATTATAGCTAAGAATCAATTTAACCAATATACGATTTCCTTTTTAATAATTTTCGTCGCAGAAAATATTGACCAACGCGTTTACCTTGTTTATGTATGCTTGATATCTGTTGTTAGGTGTTGTGAGGTGAAAAACGTTTTAACAGTCTGTGTACATCAGTTGTTGGAACCACAGAAGCTGTAACACTTGGACATTGCCATGCTGTAGGTATATCCATAGCATACCAATATCATTAATTTATAACGGAGAGCTGTTTTACTTTACTCATAATTTAGCATAGTTTAACACCAATTATTAACTAACAACTCATAAATTAGCATATAATAAAACTAAAATTAAACGAAAATGGTGAATTAGGGTGTGACCTAAAGTTACTGCTATATTATTATTATTATTATTATTATTATTATTATTATTATTATTATTATTATTATTATTATTATTATTATTATTATTATTATTATTATTATTATTATTATTATTATTATTATTATTATTATTATTATTATTATTATTATTATTATTATTATTATTATTATTATTATTATTATTATTATTATTATTATTATTATTATTATTATTATTATTATTATTATTATTATTATTATTATTATTATTATTATTATTATTATTATTATTATTATTATTATTATTATTATTATTATTATTATTATTATTATTATTATTATTATTATTATTATTATTATTATTATTATTATTATTATTATTATTATTATTATTATTATTATTATTATTATTATTATTATTATTATTATTATTATTATTATTATTATTATTATTATTATTATTATTATTATTATTTGAAATGTGTCAGCAGAAAAGTCATATAGAAGTCCTAATAGATACTGTAGTAATTGTCCTATTCTTTGAATTTTGACTTCGATGACCAAAAATATGAAATTATATTGTACCTCTTAATTTAGAAAATGTTTCAAATTAGGTGTAGGCCCGAGTCGGCGCGCGCGCGCACACACACACACACACACACACACACACACACACACACACACACACACACACACACACACACACAGACACACACGCACCAACGAACGATGAATGGGCCTTCTTCAAAACCCCGTCTTGTTTTTATCCACGGCACCTCAACAGATGTATTTTCTGGGTATCATATTTGTTGGTAAAACACAATAATTTCACTTACTACAGTAGATCGTAGAGAAAGAAAAACTAAAACCTAGCTTGATGAAATCTATCTTACCCTTAGATTATCTTTATGAAACTTAGAATCATGCAACATCTAAAGAGAAGTACATATACTTTTGTGCCTAAATGCTTAACCAAAAACGACGGTACAAGGCTCTTAATTATCTAATGCAAGCATATTTCTCTTATAACGGAAATTAATTTTTCTTCCACACTAACCGTGTGTAGGACAAGGTTGGAAAGGGTAGAATGAGACTGAAAAATTTAATGCATAGCCGGGATTTGAACCACGGATCTTCCGATCTCCGTCCATCTGCTCTAACCACTGAGCTACCCTGGCTAACGTACCGACACATGCCTTTCCAACCTTGACCTACACATGGCTAGTGTGGAAGAACAATTAATTTCCTCTGATTCACCGTATACTTGGTTAAACTATGAAGCCCGGGACTTAAGTGCTTTTAGCATTGTAAGTCGCCATTATGGTATGTTATGTCACTTATGTCATATGAATGTGAGATCTCCATGTGTGGTTTACAGGGAACATACGAGTGTGTTAGACAATTTAATGTCGTGTGGGCACGTTGTCATGGTAGCTCAGTGATTAAGCCAGCCAGATGGAGACCGAGAGATTCATGGTTCAAATCCTGGTTATGGGATTTAATTTTTCAGTCTCACTCAACCCCTTTACAACTTCTCTTATAAAAATCTATATGATCACATCCCTCCACACAAAGAACCTCCCAGCAATCAATACATCATGAAGCTATTGAGCTAAAGATAGTTTATGTTATATCTATAGGAAAAGGAGCAAAGGAAGTGGAATTAATCAATTTAATAATCCAAATTTAAATTACCAGATTGCTCTTTATTGATAAATGAAAGTAGTAAAGAAAATCACATCCAAAACAAATGCTTGAAGTTTTCATAGTTATAAAAAGAAATGATCGTTTGATTTACAAAGTCAACAATTATACAATTGTATCACTTTTACCAATAATGAATAATTTATTTTATTTGAATTTCAAAAGGTCGATATTTATGCACAATTGATAAATGCTGAAACTCGCTGCGACAATCTTTTATAAAAAGACAGACTTGCAGCTCATTTATGGGAACTACATTATAAATGGAAATATTTGCAACGAGAGGTGGAGGTACGCTGCTATGTGCTGTAGTTGGTCATCTAGTAGTAGTAAGGGTATCCAGAATAGCCGCCGTGATGGTAGGCAGAGTAGGGGTAGGCTCCGTGGTAACCACCAAGAACAGGGTAGCTACCATAGCCGCCGTAGGGGTAGCCGTAACCGTGGTAACCCAGACCACCATATCCGGCCAACACTCCACGCTTCTCCTTCACAGACTCCTCTGCGCCGAAAACGGCTGCGACAGCCAGGGCGACGAAAAACAGGACAGCCTGCAAAATCATTCCAACTTATCAATACATCAGTTACAATTATGCCTACATTTTTACATGTTATCTTTGTGCGCTCCATCGCTCTCTTTCAAGAAGCGCATGTGCCTAGGAATCCATAAGGTCCGAGTTCTAATCTCGGTTGATTTCTTTTACAGTTCTTTCCCTTATTCTGAAGCAACAAATGTTTAATATCTCTCAGCTCTTTGGACATCAATTCATACTTTATTCACCATCCCCATTCATGAGCGGTTTTCACGGATATTACATAAAGTATAAAATACACCTAGGATTATATTTTATAGCTAAAGATGTAATCTTTTATGGCACATTTTAAGATACACGGATCTCATAATTCATATTATCCATAAGAGCAATATCATTGTGATGTTATTTCCTATCATTTGGTGTTCAGAATAAGCAGATGTATTACATTCACATAAAAATTTCCCTACGCAATATTATTTATTTTATAGCTTCTCTACAAATTAGTCATACAGGATCTTGTTTTTATACATAACTATGCCATAATAATCGACATTTCTGTAGTATTTTATTACGTATTTCATTGTAAACATATCATTGAAGTAATAGTCAAACCTGTAGAAGGTGAATCGTTATATTACATGTTCTTTGCATGACTTCACGAAAAACAAAATAATGCTGGCTTAAAGCTTCAAACAATGTACAACACACACATATATTGCACCATGCACACATACACGCATACTACACGAATAAGTGGCAGAGAAAGTGATAGAAGACCTTCGCTCTTCAGAAATGTTTATACATTTTCAGGGAAATCTTAAACGTGTGTATCTTTAAAGTGCATTTTAGGTAATACCTACTTGTAAAACCGTTAACTTTAGCTCTAGTGAAACCAAGTAGTTAATTCAAGACTCTCATAAACGAAAAGTAATCGTCTGGTGCAAAACCGCAATATACTTGAATTTTGATTCTAAATATACAGTGCAAAATCTTAGTAAAGAATCAAGTGAACTGTACAAAAACACAACGGAAGCTATTTCTCACAAACTCTATGTACACTCATTACAGACAAGCTAAACAATGGAATATTTTTGGCCTGGCTGTTCCACCAGAGCTATGAGAACACGCTAATGTGTGCAAATGTTGCACATGAAACATTGGGTCACGTAGGTACTGCATGACAAGTTAAAAAGTTCGAGATTGTATCGCCAGTTAGAGGTAGGGAGCAGTAAAAACCTTTTTGTAATCGGCTTTGATGCATTGCCTGCAGTTTCAGCTATTCCGTTTTTTATCATTTTATATCCTCCCCAAACTTGTCGCTATACATTTCCCATAGGCACGCATACACAGAGAAAAACCAAAGACAACTGGAACTGAATTACTGCGTGTTGATGAATAGTTCGCTGCTGATGAAAGAATCGAGAACTGCATAAAAAATAAACGGCCATCTCAAAATCAAGGCCTTCTTTTAAATATTCCTGTCCGAGCTGTGCTAATTAATAAATAAGATGACCGTTTCTTCCTTATGCAGCTTCCGATAAGGTCATGAGTTCGAGAGGACCATTTATTCATTAATGATTCATTTGCTGGTGTTTTCCATGGAGTTTAGTATAGCTGAAAGCTTGGGCAATTTTATAGATATACACGGCTGGTAACCCGGGAAGCTTTAATTAACAATCATCGCCATGAAGGCTTCAAATCTTATAATAAGCCAACTGTTTAGAATAAAACAACCAATAGTTATGGTTTAGATGACACTGCACCATCGTCATCGATTCCATGTCGAAATGGTCTACCAAGCTGAAGAATACATAGAAATAAAACGTACGGCTATTGAGGTTATTTATTAAAAGTTGCCTATTACTTAACTATGGCTATCTGCCTCTCATTTACTTTAAGAAAACACAACTTGAAAGTAAGCACTGTCCCAATAAAAAAATAATAAACAGAGAAGTAGTAGAGTGAGTTCTACTTTACTCTTCGAAAAACGTGCAAATAAAAGTATACATGAACATTAAGTTTAATAATATATGGACATAATACTCAGCCCTGTATGATGAATGCTAGATTTGTAGTTCCCGGACTGCGGCGCGTCATATTGCCTATGAACTTTATGTGAGTGAGTGTGAGGGGTTTAAGGGCCCGTCGACAACAAGGTCATTTGGGCCTTAACTTAATGTGAGATGGTGGTAGTGTCAAAAGAAGAATTCCAGCACACGGAACAGCGAAACGTTTTAGCGGCGTTCATGATGCAGACAAATTTGGAAGCACATGATAGCCACCATGGAAACGCACAAGATTGCACCAACAAACTTTACGAATGGAAATTACAAAGAATGGTGCAACTAAATTCCCAGATGACAATAAAATTAACTTCCTCAATATCGTAGCAGCTCCCGTTTTCCATTACTCAGCGAATAAATAGCAGAAAAAGATTATCTTCAAATGGTGAGATTACAAAGTTGTGGGATCAGTAAGGGATAGTAAGGTAAGTCTAATGAATGAACTGTAACTGAGAACCCTAGTAAACCTGGACCGTGAAGAGAAATATAGTTACACCATATATATTGCCTCTCTTCCGAACTTGCCTTGTCCCTCAATCGTGGACACTAAGAAAATTATGTCATTAAAAGTTTGAGGCTTTTAATCACAGCACCGTTGCTAAACAGTTACTCTTTGATCTTGGTTCCTCACAAAAGTTAGGCCCAAAGTCGAAACGCATTAAGTTACGTCATCTCATCTCATCGCTGGTGAGTAATTTGTTTAAAGCCTTAATGAGAGATGATAAAGTTAGGAGAATTCGACCGTTGCAGCTTGGCGTGCTGTTCCCTTTGTTACAAAATCTTAGTGCACACCTTTGCTTTTAGTACCCACACGTATTGTTGCCGAAAGGAGTGTTATTTCCTTTTGGAAATCTACACAATTATGAAATGTTGCATATTGCATTGGTTAATCATAATGCATTTTAATTATTTTGTTCTATGTGTAGTTTTTGGTACATAGGTAGGCATTTTCTGAAGAAATTGGATTGTAACATGTAATACTTTTGTTCATTCTGTTCATTTCTGTTCATTTTGTTTTTTACGCGGTACACCATTTTGATGCATTTAATTATTATGATAAGAAACCATAATATACTAACTTTCTATAGAACGTGGTGCTTATCCCTTTGATGAATGTTTTATTAATATCGATCCAAAAGCACGTGGTCACTTTATATATGTATTTAATCAGAACATGTTTGTTCCCACCAAATATCTCTAAGCTTAACGAATGCAATGTACAAACTAAGTTGAAATATTAAAAAATATTTTCCTTAATTGTGCTGCATAATCTGAGACGAGCTCCAGAGGCAAAGTAGCAATAACAATGTTGTCTTTGTGTGAAACTATTAGAGAATTAAACATTTCAGTAAAGTTTCTATTTAAATTTACAGAACATACTAACTTCAGCGTGCCGAAAATCATTGCAATAATTATTGATTATGGTCCCTGCATTTATTCGCCTCAAGTCTTAATAGATTTTCAAAATTGTAAAAAAGATTATTAAATATAAGGAAGTATTGGACTTACCAAGACCTTCATGATGAAGATTGAGATTTGGTTCTCGTTTCTGAGGAGAATGTGATAAGATACTCAGATACTCTGAGACTGCTACTGATGCTGAATCAAAATCTGCAAGCCCCTTTTATAGTGGTGAGACACGCCCCTCGGCTATGTCGCCCTTGCCACTTCAACACGCACCACACAGGGAAAAAAAGAAAAGGAAATATTATTACGGATGCTGTAGTCATCAACTTCCCCTACTTAGAAAACTTCGTTATTCGGTAATATAACCGAAAAGGTGGGGAACATTAAGGCATGCGTGCAATAAGGATACAACACGCACATGCTACAGTGTTCTGCTTGGCTCGGTTGGGCGACCTTGTTTACGAACACTGTCAAGCAAGGCAATAAAATTATTTCCTACTGTCATTGTTCATGTTCCCCATCTTTAGTTCCTTGAGCAACATCGTTTTCTAGGAGTTTCTACGAGCTTAAGTAACTATCCTGTTTCTTACTTTATAGCGTACTTCTGCCAAGTTTCATCCTCTTAATATGCGCTTGTCACCTTTCTCTTTCGATTCTTACGTTTAAGATCCTGAGCCTTTTTCTATATCCTGCTCGTTTCCGAAATCTTTGTTTAAGCTTTTATTAAATTATATACGAAAAAAATTAGGAACATTTAACTTAAATCACAAAATAAGCAATATTTCATGAATTCATTTAGCTACACAGGTAAATAGATGCACCACGTGTAAAAATGGACGCATTACGATAGTTATAAACCTAAGGGGATGTCCCTCGGGATGTCCCTACTGTTGCGGGAAAAGGTATTTCTTAAGGCGGGAAGGATAATGGTGATTATTATTATTATTATTATTATTATTATTATTATTATTATTATTATTATTATTATTATTATTATTATTATTATTATTATTATTATTATTATTATTATTATTATTATTATTATTATTATTATTATTATTATTATTATTATTATTATTATTATTATTATTATTATTATTATTATTATTATTATTATTATTATTATTATTATTATTATTATTATTATTATTATTATTATTATTATTATTATTATTATTATTATTATTATTATTATTATTATTACTATTATTACTATCATCATTATCATTAGTGTCATAATTATTGTTTTAGTGTTTACTTATATTAATGTCAGTGTTATGGTTTATCATTATATTTTCGTTATTATTATCATCATAAAATGTTATGCTGACTTCATTCATGGAATATGTGTTCATAATGATGCCCTTGTTATTTATGTAATGTTGTAACCGTATCTATATGAAGTTTTCTGAGCACTGAGGGTGTGATAGAGGTACATAGAAGGTAGAAGGACAGACGCAGGGCCCCCCAGCGAGGTCTGAAGGGACATTACATAAATCAACAAGGGCATCATTATGAACACACATTCCATGAATGAAGTCAGCATAACGTTTTATGGTGATAATAATAACGAAAATATAGTGATAAACCAGAACACTGACAATATAAAATAACACTAAAACAATAATTATGACACTCGTGATAATGGTGATGATAATAATAATAATAATAATAATAATAATAATAATAATAATAATAATAATAATAATAATAATAATAATAATAATAATAATAATAGTAATAGTAATAAAATACAAAAATTACATTAATAAGAAAGGAGCAAATGCCAAATGATAGGTTACGTGCCCTCATGCTTGCACTTTACAATCTCTAGTCTGTATTGTTAGACAATAGCAGCATATACAGGAGTGAGTTTATGCCCTGGAAAATAAAGATCCTGTAAGTAAATTAAGACCTTATGGGTTGTTTATGCTGTTATTGCCTATATTCACGGGCTACACACGCTAGTTCAACTGCCTCTCACCTCACGTCTACGCTGAGAGTCAAAACACACCATTACCGTCTCTATGACTAGAATTGCGCCGTTAGGTACTGAAACTCTTTATACGCACCAAGGGGTACCTTCTTATGCCAATGCCGGATGAAATGGGCCACTTGGTATGTGAACTATAGTATGTTTCGTATCTCCCCTCAGATTTTTCGGTTACGAGAAAAATACAGCCTATTTGCCAATTTTCTTCGATTTCAGAATCAACACACTCAAGTTGGCCACTATGATTACTATGGGTAATTATTGATTTGAGCACGGCCTACTCTGTTTATCTCGCGGAATACATATTAAGATTCAGTGATTCTGCATAATATCTTAGATCGTCATTACAACGAAAACTGGATTGATTCCAGTACTTTATACTCTTAACTTATAACGTATACAATATAAGCAGGTAAGAGGGCAATGATTGAGGTGATAAGAGTCAATAAGCAGGTTTGATTATATTTTATATCTGTATTGATCAAAATATTGTTAAGCTTAAAGGTATGAAAATACTAGCGGCCTAGACCTTAAAAGTACGTAGTGGTATAGAAGGGTAGGTTAAGTTGGTAGATGTGATTCATTTACCTGCAATATCAACACAACCGAAAACGACATGAAATCGTACTATCTCCTCCGCCCCACCCCCATCCCGCACACACACACACACACACACACACACACACACACACACACACACACACACACACACACACACACACACACACACACAAACTGGAAAAAGGGTGATTTGGAGTGGGAGAGTATTTTTCAAAAATCTTTGCTTTGTTTCGTTGAAAGGCACCTAACTTAGCTATGTATTCTATATTAATAAGCGTTTTGGCTGTGAGTATTTTACTCACGCAAGTGCTCTCTCTATTTCTTTCTTACATACACACAAGGATACGATGACACCAAAGCTTGCATTTTCGGTGAAACTTTGATAGGAAATTTTGGATCCAATACAACACTTTATCGAGGTACCTCAGATTCATAAGCAGTACAGAAAATAAAGCCCTGTTATGCACTGATCATCATTGTTAACATAATCACCACCTTTATCCTTCCTGGCTTAAGAAATACCTTTCCCCGCAACATATACATTTATTGATCCCTCGAGGGACATCCCCTTAGGTTTATAACTATCGTAATGCGTTCATTGTTTACACGTGTAGCTAAATGAATTAATGAAATATTGCTTATTTTAATGTTTCTAATTTGTTGTGTATGCATTCCTTTACTATCTGTCCCAACTTTCTATGTCGTCATATTGCTCTTAAAAACTGCTTCTTTTTATGTAAATATACTGTTAAGTTTGTAAGCAGTTACTGTGGTTGTTTCAGATGCGTTTATTATCATTTTGTGTACACAACAGAACTGAAAATTTAATAAAAGCTTAAACAATGATTTCGGAGACGGCAAGGATATGACTGGAACTGCGCCGTTGCGTTCTGCAACTCTTTTAATGCACGAAGGGATATCTAGTTACGCCAATGGCGAATGAAATGCTAATTAAGTTCTACCATCAAGACACCATAGAAAGATGGATGTTATTTTTCAAGGTTAGTATATCACATTTCATTTATACAGCATATTGTATTACTAATATCTCCCAAAAACTGTATGCAATACACGTGTCTTTAGTGTTTTACTAATCCTGGGAAATTGAAAAGAGTCGACGGTGTATAGTCCTTTCAAACTTCCCTCGCTCCAGTAAACATGGCTTACCATCCTTATCTCGCAAAATACTATAGTGGCTCTGATGAGTTTGATGAAAGTAGCATATTATTAAGATATTTAAATCACAAATAAAATTTGTAGCTTAAATTTCCTCTTTACTCTCAGCAAACGTTATCTGGGAATGCCTTAGAAATATACGAGAAAATTGCTAGAACAATATTTATCTCCGGTTGAAGTATATGAGTTGTGCGAGAAATAAGAATGCCTCATCCGAAGTAAGTTTCCAGTATTTCAAGCAACATGCTTTGGAACGCTCGTGTAAATCTGTTCAGCATTATGAGTGGAGTAATATAGGTGCCTGCTTTTTACATAGTTGGCTCTCCACACACCGTCGTATGACCTGCTCTTGGGAATATCTTTCATACTTAACTATAAGCAGAAAAATAAACTTTATATGAACAGTTCTTAAAACAGGCGTAATATATACAAAGTGGTAAAGAAAACTACATAAGTATATAGTAATGGGATATAGTAGTCATATAATTTTACTCCCTTTGAGATTTAACTTCTGATGTTTCAAATCAAAATATCAACATTACAGCATCCTGGATCCAACAATATAATACCAATCTGATGTGTTGTACTCACATGACTTTCTATATTCTTGTACTAATTACTCTTACAAACTCTTATTCCTATATCTTCTTCGTGTTAGTTGAGATAAACATTTGCAGAAATTATCTTATTTATTTCCTTGTAGGTGGAAGGAGAGTATGGGAAAACAGTAGGCTCTGAGCGATAGTCACATGTTCTAAAGCTTTGAAATTCCGTTCTCTTTGCACGGTTAACATATAAATAATTGAATAACGATGATCCATTTGACAGAAGTATACGTTCTTCAAAGCTCACATAAATAACAAGGCATATCTTCGAAATGGTTCACTCTACAAAAATTTTTTTTCTCATATAAATTGTGTATTTTAGCAAAATCTACATTTTTTGTACACTAAGGTTTGGTCTATCTCCACCAGTTATGCAAAAGCCGTCCAGAGTAAATACGACTACAGGGGCTATGGCCAAAAAATTCAAGATATACATTTAATTTGTCATAAAAATATCTCAAAGATATGGCACTAATCAAAATCGTTAGAGCCAGTTTCAAGAAAATCAAAATTTTCTAATAATGTCGCATGTAAGGGGTAGTTTAGGGTAGGGTTTTCTTCTTCAAAATCTTCGTGTCGTATCCTTGAAAGACATTAAATTGAAATACAAACTTTGGTTTTTAACCAACTTTTCGTTTTTGAGTGACTTTGTCCACAGACTCACAGACATACAGACACACATACGGGCATTTTCCTAAAAGTGGTTTTTCTGGATTCAGGGGCCTCAAAATATAAATTTCCGGTGAAATTTCGACATCGAATTTTTGGGTGGAATTCAATACTTCCTCTACTTACTACTAGAGAAAGTAAAAAGGAGCATACGTAATTTCAAAACTAAGGGAAACTATAATCTTACAGCAAGAATATAAATTATAAAATAACCGCCCTTGTACAAACCAAAATCTAGAAATCATCGCGAAAGGGGTTCTCAGTCGTGGTTAGAAAGTGTTCTTACTCGTCTATATGATTGGTCCCTATTAGAGACTGTACACGCATGTGGGGAGTGAGTAAGTGAGCAAGTGAGTGAGCGAGTTATTGATTGATTGACAGAGTGAACGAGTTATTGATTGATTAACAGAGTGAGCGAGTTATTGATTGATTGGTTAATTGATCGATGCATCGATTGAGTCAGTGAGTGACTGACTGAGTGAGTGAGTGCGTGAGTGAGTGAATGAGTGAGTGAGTGAGTGAATGAGTGAGTGAATGAGTGAGTGGGTGAGTGAATGACTGAGTGAGTGGGTGAGTGATTGACTGAGTGAGTGACTGAGTGAGTGACTGAGTGAGTGAGAGGGTGAGTGAGTAACTGAGTAAGTGAATGAGTGAGTGGGTGAGTGGGTGAGTGAGTGAGTAAGTGAATGAGTGAGTGAGTGAGTGAGTGGGTGAGTGAGTGAATGAGTGAATGGGTGAGTGAGTGAGTGAGTGATTGAGTGAGTGGGTGAGTGACCAATGCCTTTTAAAGAGTGCTTGAAAGCGACAGTCCTGTGGATTTACTACTATGTAAAAAAACTGAGGGATGAAATTCCTTTGCACAAAAACAAAAGTCTAATGTGTTGCACTCACATGACTTTCTCTGCTCTTATACGAACTATTCTTACAAACTCTTATTCTACCTATATCTACTTTACATTAGTTGAGATAAACATTTGCAGAAATTATCTTACTGCCGATTTCCTTGTAGGTACAAGGGGAATATGGGAATATATTAGGCTTTGAGCAATTGTCAAATTTTTTAAAGTTTTGAAATTTCGTTCGCTGTACAGGGCCAAGAAATTAAAAGGGTGAATAACGACCTTCCATTTGAGAAAACCTTTAAGTATCCCAAAGCTCATATAAATAACAAGGAATATATCCAAAATGGTTCACTGCACAAAAATGTGGACATGACTTGGGTGTTTAGGTGTATAGTAAGATTTGGTCTATCTCTTACGGTTTACCAGTTATGCAGAAGTCATTGAGAGTAAACACGACTAAATCACCATAAAATTCAAAATATACATTTCATTTTCCATAAAAATATCTACATATGGCATTTTAATCAACATCATTAGGATTATTTTTTGGGAAAATGAAAATTTTCGAATAATTTTCCACGTAAAGGGTGGTTTAGGGTGGAGAAATGTTCTTGAATATATTCGGATCGTATCCTTGAAATATGTTAAACTTAAATACCAACTTTTGTTTTTAACGCGCTTTTCGTTTTTGAGTTATGCTGTTCACAGACTGACACACATAGACACTGAGACATACACGGAACTTTTCCTCAAATTGCTTTTTTGGATTCAGGGGACCCCAAAACATAAATCTCAACATCGAATTTTTGGGGTCGAATACAATACATTTCCACTTACTATGCGTAGTAGAGAGAGAGAGAGAGAGAGAGAGAGAGAGAGAGAGAGAGAGAGAGAGAGAGAGAGAGAGAGAGAGAGAGTAAAAATGCATTTCGCTTACCACTACCAGCAACAGAGGTATGTCGGAAACTTCTGGATCACTTGACGATGCTGAACAACTCAGTGAAATCGGGGAATAAGGATTTATCAAATGTCCGCCATGTGTGTAATGGGTGTGTGCTCATGCCGCGATTGTCATTTCCTTTGACTTTAAAACTAATTTGTCAACAACCAAATAGACTCATAGAAGAATAATTATTGTGAATTAAAACTACTTCAAATAGGTAGTTTATGATTTCTATATGCCGTAGAGATCGACAGATTGTCTAAATCTTTGCAGGCCTCTTCCACAAACAAAGAAACTACTAGAACTTAATCACATATTTTAAGAGTTCCTGACTTATTATTAGGACTATTTGTGAAAGCTCATTTTGTAGTAGACATAAATGTTTATATAACTGGCATATACCATGGGTTACCTTTCCAATAACTTGTGCTGCTGCTTTAGCATGTCACAGATTCGGATAGGTTTTGTAAATTCCTGTCACAGACTCCACTCAAAGCCTCCAAGTCGCACATAAGTGATTCTGATACAGAATATGCATGTATTTAAACTTCACTCTGATAGTCTTGTAGAGGACTCAAAATAAATACTCAAGACCCTAGAAAGTGATTGAGTTCTTGGACAAACAAAAGAACATCTCTTCTTTTTCTTCGCGTCTTGTTTGATAATTGATGAACCTTCGCATCATATTTATTCATCCAGTTGATGTCATTAATATCATTTCTTCTCGCTGTCAGTGCCAATATGACAAAGTTGTAGCCAAACACTTGCCTGTTTAATTAAGAATTGGCAACGGACGTCTGCAATTATCACACGCATGCAAAGGAAATAAACACATTATGGAGGAACAATAATAGTCTATCCAAAATAACTTGTGGCTTTAAATCACTGCAAAACTCATCTTAGTTAAATGCCTTCTGCTATAATTCTAATTTGTAAGCACCTAGAATAAATATCTTACAAACCGAGCTTAGGAGGTAACGTCTGTGGCCCGCATTCTGGAGGTTGCGGGTTTGACTCCCGTTGCCGCGCACTCCGACTTGGGTTTTCCATGCCTTCCCCATGTCACTTAGGCGAATGCTGGGTGGGCAATTTCATACTAGTTTCATTTCCCTTCATTCCATTTTCCTTATCATCTTTCAGGTGTACTTTCAGGCGAGTGATGTTGATGGTACCGGACGGATGGCGTGAATGCTTGTGCATGATAGCTACTGTTCTCGGCGCCAGGCGGCGTTTGATTGGCCGCTGTCTTCCTTTGGGGGGATGCCTGTGAGACACCGGAACCGCGCGACGTGGTATGTGATGGCTGTTTGGGGGGGGGGGGGGGCTGGCGCCGAGAAGAAGAGATCTTAGCACTTGTTAAGGACTCCCACGCTTCTCTGCTGGGTCTATCCAGCTGCGACCCTGTAGCACCCTCTGGTTCCTTCACTTAATCCCTGTTTCCTGGGGGGGGGGGGGGTAGGGGTGGTAGGTACAGTAGACCTGGGTTGGTTGTGGTGCGCGAGATGTCCTCCTCCGTGTTTACGCTTTACCCCCTACACCCTACAAATATCTTACAATTTGTTTTCTGGGTAAATTCTATTGACTTTACAATGAGAAGAAGTTTGTATGATTATTTAGTTGGTTTTTATGTCATATTTTACAGGCTTTTTGATCACTGCAGACCTTGTAATCGTCAACCTAATTTTCACTGCAATGTAACAGCATTCCATAGTATACAATGTAGTTTATGTCAGTAGCTGAATAGTCTAACAACAACATCAACATGAAGGCTAACTAGTAGGCACATGCAGCATCGGATGATCTGCACAGTCCTCAATCACCATCACGAGTAACTGCACCATGTTGCAATTCAACTCCGTGGGCATCACTAGTACTGCAAGAAATTATGTATGTTCCTGAAACTAGTATCAGCTCAGAATCTTCTTTATTCAAAATACCTTTATAAACTTTAATAAAAAGGTACATTTTATGAATGAGAAATAAATATTAAATCCGTCTATGGCATTCTTAACAGCATGTCATAATTTCCCACACAAATGAACTAAACGCCAAAAAACAATTTAAATGAACACATTTCATGGGTGAACGATGCAATATTGCTCTTTTTATGTATTCATGAGCCAAATTCCACTCTACTACTCTGGATTTATATACAGTGGAACGTACTCCCCTGGTTAACGTATGGCCAAAGCAGTACCTTCCACCTGGTGTAAAAAGAAGCGCCCTAAATCTAGAGTTATTCTCCCAAGGCAGCTTATTTTAAACACAACCATATTCATTTCAATGTCTCTTCATTGTTTTCATTCAATTTCAAATATTTTGCAAACTGTATTAGCTCAGGGTCATTCGTATTCTAGACTGTATAGGGCAAACAATAGTCTGCTTGGAACAAAACTAGTGAAAGAGTGCTTTCATAACACTAGGAAGCCTCTGGCAACTGTCATTATTTGATAGCAATCTCACACGTTCTCCTTGTTAGTACTGATGGAAAGATGGTTTATCAAACAGCGAAAAGGTGGTCATCATTTCTTATAGTTTCTTCTGATACGTAATCATGTAGCGCTTTACCGGCTTGTGTCCACGAAGTATCTATTCTTAATATTTCGTACATTTATGCAGAGGTAGGTACACATTTAAACAGTATACTTTTGTGGCAAAAAGCAAAAGACGCTTGAAATTGTACTTTTAGGTCATTTTGACCCATCACTTTTAAAATAATGGAGGTGTTTATTACTTTATAAGAAAACTACACTAAGCATTCTTACAAACGCTCCCTTGTGTTCCCACAAGGCCCACATGTCAACCGAAATGCATTCTGCAGGGGTTAGAGGTTTGAGATTATAATTCATAAAATATCTGTAGTGGGTATTCTAAAATAAAGTATCCAAAGTTTATTTATGTGTTTTGCCTATGGTGTAAGTGAAATTGATAACAATAGAATTGAACGCTAATTATATTAAATAGTGGATTCTTCCGGGCTGATATGTTGTGGTCTGATGTTCAGATGTTTTGTCCTCATGTGCGGTGGACATCATCAGTGGGGTAGTCTCACTCTTCTTGGCGAAGGTTTACTCACTAATTATACTCGTATTATACGTCGCTTGAGTTAGCGATCACTACAGTTTCCTAAGACCAAAATATAACAAAGTCTAACCTGAAAACGTCGGTTTGTGCAACACCCAAATTTAAATCACAACGCGCGCGCGCGCACACACACACACACACACACACACACACACACACACACACACACACACACACACACAATCTATGTACGCGTATGTGTGTATGTGCTTACCTACATAAAGGCTTATATTTGAAATTCGTAGTAGCTAAAATGTAACTAAATGTGCCAAAATACAATACATTGTGACAAGTGGCAAAAACTCAGTCCGGTTACTTTTGTATCACTTTATTATATACTGAAGTTTTACCACAAATGCACAATTTTCATCTCGTCTGCAGTCTTTCGGGCTATCACAACTCACAATTTTTACTTCTCATAACCTTTCTCAGTCCTTTTAGTGTCTTTCTTCACTTCTTCTGTCTCTCATACCCTAATCACGTTACAATCAGTCGCGACAATCGTTGAGTCTTCTTACTACGACCATATAGTATCTTCACGACAACACACACACACGCAGATGTCTCGCACGCACTGATCGACTCATGCCCGTAACTCAACTCTAAAACTCATTCACTCGTTCTTTTCTGGCCTCCTTATATCCTACTGGGGTAACACCACAACCACCTTTCTCCAGTTCTACACATACACACGCACCGGCAATGACGTAGCTAGAAGTTTCGCCAACTTCTCGGTCCCTTTTGTTCCTACCGCTAGTAGAAGATGACAATTAGTGATTTGAAAAAACTCCATTTCTAAAATAAAAACAGTTTATTAGAGGAATAGACTCATTAAAACACGGATGTTGGGAATACATAGAAAAGCTATTTACCTTTTACCAAACAGGTAGGAGACAGCGATACTTGCACTGCTTGCAGTGGACTATCCATTCAATTTGGCCGAGTACTGCTAGATTACATATTTAATATACAAATACATATACTTCCTTCTTTCTCTTGCAGTTACTTTCAGCCTTCTTCATTTTGTGTGTTTTAGCACATGGCATAATCGTTTAAGATAAACATATAACTGGTAGTGCTGTCTGAATCATCAGAACATTTACAAAACAGGCCTGCTCTAATGACGTACGTAATCCATAGATTCCGTTTTGAGCAGCATCACATACATTATACAGCAACCCGTGGTGAGAGGAATCGTATGTAGCCTCTAAACCAATGGGTGTGGGATTGAATCCGGTCAGGGCAAGTTGGTTGGATAAGGATATTAACCTGTGTTGACAAATATTAAGTACCTAGAGAGTTCTTCTGGAGCACTGAATGTTGTACTCTTAAATAAGAGGAAGAATAAGAATAAGAACACACTTCCATCATGTATACTGTACTTTGATCGTCATAAGCGTTTTCAGAAATTATTTTATTGTTAATTTTGTTGTTTTGGTGCAAGGGGAATGCAGGAGGCTTTAAGCCTCAGTGAAGTGTTTTAAGAGCTGACTGCTATGCAGTGCTTTTGAATCCAGTTCTCTTTGCAACGCCAAGAGATAAAAATGCGAATAACACAGTCCTATTTGAGAGAACTATAAGAATTAGCAAATTCAAACAAACAGTAAACAATATATAGCAAAAGGTTCGACGTAAATTGTGTGTTTTAACCAGACCCCTTTTTACTTTCTCTACTACTAAGTAGGCAAAACATTGTATTCCACCCAAAAATTCGATGTTCAGATTTCACCGAAAATTTATGTTTTGAGGTCCCGTGAATAAAAAGCAAAGCATTTTTGGAAAAAGGTACGCGCGCGCGCGTGTGTGTGTGTGTGTCAGTGTGTCTCTATCAGTCTGTGGACAGCATAACTAAAAAACGAAAAGTCGGTTAAAAACCAAAGTTAGTATTTAAGTTTAATGTCTTTTAAGGATGCGACACGCAGATTTTGAAGAAAATAGCCCCACCGTAAACTACCCTTTACATGAACAATTTTTTGAAAATTTTGATTTTCTTGAAAATGGCTATAACGACTTTGATTAAAGTGCCATATGTTTGAGATATTTTTATGACAAATGAAATGTATATCTTGAATTTTATGGCTATAGCCTATGTAGTCCTGTTAAGTCTGGATAAGTTTTGAATAACTCGTAAACCGTAAGCGATAGACAAAATCTTACTGTACAAGAAATGTAGATCTTGCTGCAATACACACTTTATGTCTCAATAAATTTTTTGTTGAGTAAACCATTTCGGAGATATTCCTTGTTTTGTGTGTCAGTTTCGGAAAACTTAGAACTTTCATGCAATGGAACATTGTTGTTCTTTTTTTATATGTTAAGCGTGCAAAGAGAATGGGATCTCAAAGCTTTCAAAGATTGACAATCGCTGAAAGCCTGCTGTATTCTAATATTCTCCTCCAGACTATACCAAGTTCAGTCTTAGGTTTGTCCGCGTCAAAACAAACCCATGTGACCAGTGCACCGTGGTACGACAGGGTAGCAATGCGTGCAGGGAAGTAGTCCCATCCTAGTAATCTGAGTTTTATAATGAATTTATCGTTACATGATGTAATATTCTACACAAATACCTAAGATGTTAATTAACGCTGATGTATACTGATAAACAGAGCTACAAGTCCCAACATGCAACTCGTGGAATTACCTGATATCTGAGTATTGTTTACAGCAGCAGTTTCTATTTAGAATCATGGCGGACGGCCGCGGTGAATTTGCTCTTGCGTCTTCGTCGACTTATGCAAAGCATAACGCAGGAAAACCATTGACTAGTGGTGAAAAAACAATAGTATTTAACGTGTATTATAAGTTGTGTGAGAAATATCCAACTGTTCCCGTCAAAGAAGTAGCGAAATTACCTTCTGAGTTAATCGATTTTTTTGAGTACCAGTATAAGCAGTGCTAGCAAAGAAAAATAATAATTATGACGTGTGCATCGTTTATTTTGTTGTGACTATCAATCTTATCGTCTCTAGTTACATGTTAGTCACTCTTTAAATTGACGGAATAAGGGATCGTATCCTTTCTATTACGTAGCGCATGCACTCAACACATAGTTGTGACAGTATTTCTGGCCCGAATGGCGGAAGGATACATTATAACTGTGCACTGGCCATCTGGGTTCAGTTTCCCGCGGCTCAACCTTAGAATGAATAGATAGTACAAGGAAATAAGCAATAAGATAATTTGTACAAATGTTTATCTCAACTAACACGAAGATATAGGAATAAGAGTTTGTAAGAATGGTTAGTACAAGAGTAGAGAAAGTCATGTGAGTGCAACGCATCAGATTTTTTATTTAGTGATCTTTGGTCTTTGGTCTGTTTACCAGTTATGCAAAAATTATCCGGAATGTAGAGGACTTCTGAGGACATTACCAAAAAATTCAAGTTATGACTTAGAAGTTGCCATGGAATCGCCTGTTTATGTCTCAATAAATTGTTTGTTGAGTAAACCATTTCGGAGATATTCCTTGTTTTGTGTCTGGTACTGGATACTGAAGGAGTAGACTGAGGAATAACTGCTCGTTATGTAAGCGTCTCCAAAGAGACAAGGTTGGACACTACTGTTCCATAGTAATTTACTTATATCCACTGTTTGGACTTACCCCCATGATTTCTGCAACCCTTTTAACGCACGGAGGGTTATCTACTTACCCCAATTCCGGATGGAGTGGGCCACCTGGTATCTTGTCATATTTTTGAAAGTAATATTTAACACTGTTTGACTATCTCCTTTCTACTTTTTACATCAATCACATTATACCAACGGGACAGTACTTTATGACCACCTTAACATTTCATTGTTTCTCAAGAAGGCCAACAATGAAAACTTTGAAACAATTACGCAATTTAGCAGTAGGAACAGTGATTGAGAATAACTATTAACTGCATACCTTTAATAAAAAATTTAAAAGATAAAAGTTTAAAAAATTACAGAAGGTGGGCATGAAGTAAGTCCCTTGGTAATGCCAGGGTAAATTTGAAGGCGCATTTATGTTTAATTGTTGTTGCATGGGAAAATTTGATTCCAAACCTTTGAGTTTTCACTTCAATATGTATTTCAATATTAACTTTTATGAATCCACGGCGTTTATGGTGTCTTTGTGATACAGCACTATTATTCAGACGGGGAATAAAGGGTAACTGAATCACTGTGTGGTTAAGTCACTGTTGTTCTAAGGTAGAACAACCTGTTTTTCAAAAGCATAGTCACATCCATCATCTCCCTCTCTAGCGCGCACCAGAAAAGAGCAAAAGCAGCATCCCTCGAAGGCCACCGTGCCATTTGCTGGACAAACTACCACGTAGCGCTTTTGTTTTTAATTGGCCAGTGTCACAGGCGAGTGCGTATCGAACTAGTTGTGAAAAACCTTGATCTACGAAACAGGGGATACCTTGATTACGAAAAGAGAAGTTGATTGTTATGCCTTGATAGGCGGTTATATCTAGAAATAATAATTAATTTCAGGGCAAGGGAGAAACAACTGTCTCGAGAACCGGACTCTCCTTCTTTGGAAGATGGTTTACCAACGTCATATTAGGTGATATAAATGCAAATGTAATGAAAGATAGTTCAACTGACTTTTAATAGCTTCCATTCCTGGACGTACAGGGCTAGCTGCAAATTAGATGGCTTATCTATGTCCCAAATATCTTCCTTGTAGAGCAATTCCTCTTCTCCTTCCTCTTGCCTTTCTGCTATGAATCCTCAGGCACGGCCCCAGTAGTCCATCTTTTACTTATCACTCTTTACTTACTCATCTCCTTCATGTTCATCATCTTATCTTCTCTCCCTTCTCTCCTATTCTGACATATTACCCTTGGCCCACATCCTCATATTGTCCTATCTCCTCCCATCTCCTGAACTTGTTCTCCTTTTCTTCCTTCATTCATACGTCGTACCCAGTTTCCATATCACTTGTGCTCACGATAATATCTTATCACTCCTTGAAAGCCTCAGAAACACAGTTCAGAAAGAACACAATATACTATACACGATCTTTTACGTTGAATATATCGAAGTATTCATATACATCTTCTATAAGTTATCAAAGGAAAAACTATGCGTTTTTATAACTACTTCCCGTAAATTGCGATAAAATGCTGCCAGGAGTTTCAATTTGTACCATTATGGTAAGATATAGTTCACAGGATAATTCAGAATCATGTGCTAGCCATAATATTGCGTATTATTTCCAGGATATCATTATAAATAAAATAACCACTTTTTATACAGACATTTGTTTTATATAAATTCTACATCTATGCGCGCGTAAGTGTGAATGTGTGTGTATGTGTGTGTGTGTGTGTGCGCGCGCGCGCGCGCGCGTGTGTGTGTGTGTGTGTGTGTGCGTGTGTGTGTGTGTGTGTGTGTGCGCCCTTACCATTTTTCGTGTGCATAAACAATTTTTGCAGTTTTCCAAGACACATTCCAGTCGAACTGCAAATATAATGAAGGGACAAGAGTCTGTACTGCTAAGCATTTCACTTTGGTTTTAATACGCATTTATGTCCACGAAAACTAGCTGCTTATGAATCAATATATTACACATAAGTTGCACAGAGAAGAACTGGAATGAGGAAGATTAAGTGGTAGAGAATCAGAAATGAGAGTGCTTGGAAAGGACAGAGATAAATATAGAACGAGGAGGAATAACAAGGGGAAAGAGGAAAGAGAGCGAGAGAGAGAGAGTGGGCGAAACAGAAAAAGGGAGGAATGATAAAGGGAGAAAGAGGGATTGAGGGAAGAAGGAGGCATTGAGAGACAGATAGATAGAGAGGGAGAGAGCGAGAGCGAGAGCGAGAGAGAGAGAGAGAGAGAGAGAAGAATCATATCACAATAATGCATTTCTCTTTTTAGTTAACGTCCTCCAACATAGTGTCACATTGAACGGTGAATGAACGAAATGGATGAAATGATGCTCAAATGAGCCTAAGGTCCATGGAAATTTAAGTTACGCAACATTCCTATTCTCAGGATAAGGGAAAACTACGGAAAAACCTTATACCGATAACTCACCTAGGGGAGATTCGAACTCCCGACCTCTTGGGCGTGAGGCAGACACGCTACCACCACGCTACAGAGGCGGCCCGGGTTTGATCTCAGGCAACCGCATGTGTGATTCGTGGTGGACGATGTTGGGGCGGGTTTCCTCCGGGTTCTCCGATTTCCCCCGCCATCTCATTCCAGCGGTGCTCCATGTTCATTCCATGTATCATCAGGCGGTGAGGCATGTAGTAAAAGCAGGCGTTAAACAGTTTATTTAAAAAAAAAAAAAAAAAAAAAAAAAACCGCTACAGAGTCGGGCACAGAAATGCAAAGCAGAACGTTCCGTTGGTAAAAGTTACCAAGTGATCTTAGTTTTGTCGTTCATTTGGAAATTAATCCGAAAGGTTTTTGTTTGACCTTCTTAATAGGTACCTGTCTTAAAAACGGATTAAAGCACGCATGCACACGCATCACTCTCTCTCTCTCTCTCGCTCTCTCTCTCTCTCTCACACACACACACACACACACACACACACACACACACACATACAGGCTCGCGCGCGCAAGAATTCCTTTCTTGGGTTTGAGGAACCTCAAAACGTGTTTAGTGATGTCAAATAATCTACTGCCTACTTCTCTACTATAGATTCTTAAGGGAACACTGGTACCAAATGGATTTTTCTTCCTAATCAATCAATTTTCATGGACCTTTAGGTTTAATTACACTTGCCACGATGTATTGTTGGTATAAGCTTCATTGCTCTAAATGAAATAGTTGTTAATAAAACTATTTAGTATGTGTTTTAGAAATAATTGAATAGTAATAATAGGATGTTTTGTAGTTAAGAATTAAAATACGGGCCTGAAGTATGGTATGCTAGTTTTTCTCTGCTTATACAATAAAATTGTGCATTTTTTCCCAAAATATTAATGTTTATTAGACATATATATATTTCCGTTTAGAACAGAATGAAAAGAAATATTACTAACAATTACAAAGAAATAAAAAGCATATTCTTGTACCAGGTGACCCATCTCATCTGGCATCGGGGTATGTAAATAACACTTCGTGCGTTAGAACAGTTGCAGAACGCACCGAGGCATATCCAGTCGTAGAGACGACAGTGGCGCGAGCGAGCTTCCTTATGACTCTAGTGAAGACGAGATATCAGAGGCAGTTCCCAGGTTGAACTATTGTATGCAGTCCCTGATAATAGACCAGAACACTATAAACAACCGAAAAAGTTATTATAATCTTTCGCACTTTACCTACAGGGAGTTCACTTTGCAAGGAATAAACTCATTCCCGTATATTATCTAACAATTCGCATTACAGATTGTAAAGTGTTGTATCAAAATACATTACCAGAATTTGGACTGAAACTAAATTTCGTTTTGGTTAGGGTTATCAGACGTCCAGAAATTCCCGGACTATAATGTCCTACACTTTCAGAAATAAGCAGTGATAGAAAAGGAACTGACAACTGGCAAAATAGAAATTAATGATTAGTTACTAGACGCAACTGTAACTCGCTGTGGCAACATGGCTACAGTCAAAGAGTATACTAATGCAGTAGTGTCAATGAACGAGAGGTTGGCAACGCAATATTTGCACTCCGACGCAAAAGTTGGTATTCTGTGGAGGCAAAGCAAAATAATGCTTTACTCTCACTCTTCCATTTTTATTTTGGTTATGGAAGAATAAGAAAGTGGAAAGTTAATAGCTAATTAACAGTGCTTTTATTGTAAGCCGAAATGCCCAAACGAAAATGCAGATTCAATGATAAATTTTTGTTCCGATGTTTCAGGGCAGGAAGATGGGAACATGTTCCTATACACAGCTCTAACGTCAAGGAGTGTTTTCAGCGAACAGATTAAAGAAACAGACTATCTATTGGCTCAGTCAAAGGTATTGTTTTGATGAAATATAATTTTTAAAAAACTTCTATTGTGAGGGATTTCTTGATTATATTCTAAACAAGCTATTTTTTGCACAAAAATGCCTGACAGACAGTGAGTCAATTTAACATTGTACGTTTCAGGATTTCAATAAAACATAAATAGGTAGGTATATATAAACAACATATAAATTACACCTTTACGTTGCTTTTGCATTGATTAATAATGTCCCACATTTTTGTTATTGTTCCTACATTTCTATAAAATAATGTGGTAACCTCAGTTTTGGTGTATAAACTTTGAGGAGGGCACGTTTAGGATTAGTGTTTCTGAATGGGAAACTATCAAACATCACTAACTCAAACTAACACGGAGGGGTAAATATTGGTGGAAGTAAGTAATCATATTTTAAACTTCCAGAAGTGTAGAGTGATGTTCTTTAAACAACTACAGGTCTCATCTACGGAATTTCGTGCAGTTTTTATTGTAATCAGGCGTTATACACGTTCGAGGAGTTCTGATGAAAAGCCAGCTTCAGCAACATTTAAATATGATATGAACACTTCAAATACAGTGCAATGTAATGCAAGAGTTGCAAGTATCACAATATAACCTCATTAGTGTGAACTCGATTAAGACAAACTCGCGGTTAACGACAGAAAAAAAAAATCCGGCAGGAATACAATAGTCCTTATGGAAAGTTTTATCGGTTAAACCGAATTACGATTTTTATTAGTCCCCAGCGTAATTGAGTTTCACTGTATCACAAAACAGTATCTTCAATAGTTAACATTTTTCCTAAATGAATGTAACAAATGTAAGTAGAAAGCTAACTATCCATTGTTGAACGGTTTCTGACGTGTCGACAGCCGCGATTATCACCTCAACAACTAGTATGCACGATATATTTAAATAAATTCAGTAATGAATGCATTAACATTTAGAAACATAGGTGTTCTTTTAGTTGTCCCCAGATTGAGTTAGAATGCTGAATGAACACGCTATGGTTGTCAAATTACAACATATATTTTCGTGCCCGTGAACGTCAGTGAACCATGCTTGAATTCTTTCCAACAAAATAGGTACCTAATGTAGTATGTGAGTACTTGTACTTTTACACTCACTTTATAGTGTTACAAGTCTACAATTATGTGAACTGATGTGATAGCGTATTACGCATTACTGTATACTGTACATGTAGACGTGTTTTTTAACCAACACGAATTTTTTGGCACGAACTCTTGATTTTTCGGTACCTTCGGATTCGTGTTAACGCGGTTATATTGTATTTAGATACCAGCAGTACATTTTTGTATCTTAAACTCATTATTGCTGTTGTTGAAGCATAATGCCATGTAATGTCCTATTGTAGGCATTGTGACACATTTCCTTGGTTCAGTGCGTAGTCCTATGCAGGACCTTGTATCTTTCAAGTAAAACCGTCAAGGACTATGTAATTTTAGGAATTAGAGATAAAGGACAATCATGGTTGATCGCACTGCTGTATATATATATATATATATATATATATATATATATATATAGAGAGAGAGAGAGAGAGAGAGAGAGAGAGAGAGAGAGAGAGAGAAAGAGAGAGAGAGAAATTGATTATACAAGTCTAAAGGTCTTTATTCAAACAACAAAATGGACGAGTTACAATTTACTGCCTTAACTTGCGAAGAACAGGGGCATTTTTATTTTCCCTATAGCCATATAACCAATTCTAAGCTAACTGAACAGTGACATATGTAGCTTTCAAATAAGAAGTTTTAAAAATCTGATGTGTAACACTCATATGACTTTCTCCACTCTTGTACTAGCTATTCTTACAAACTCTTATTCATATAGGTTAGTTGAGTGGCATTTAAGGGCCCGATGAGAGCTGGTCATTTGAGCTCATGGTAGTTGAGATTTGTAGAAATTATCTTATTACTGATTTCCTTGTAGATCCAAGGGGAATATGGCAATAGAGTAGACTTTGAACGATAGTCATATCTTTCAAACCTTTCAAATTTCATTCCCTTTCAAGAAAGCTTTTTACTTTCTCTGCTACGCATAGCAGGTAGAAGTATTGTACTCCACCCAAAAATTCGATGTCTCGATTTCAACCGAAATGTATGTTTTGAAGCTCCTTGAATCCAACAAATAAGCATTATTAGAAAAGGGCTGTGTGTATGTGTGAGTGTGTGTGTGTGTGTGTGTGTGTGTGTGTGTGTGTGTGTGTGTGTGTGTGTGTGTGTCTTTATGTGTCTGTCAACAGAATAACTAAAAAATGAAAATTCGGTTAAAAACCAGAGTTGGTATTTAAGATTAATACCTTTCAAGAATGTGACAGGAAGATTTCTAAGAAAATTCCTCTACACCAAACTACACTTCACGTGGAAAATTTTTGGAAAATATTGATTTTCTCAAAACTGGCTGTAACGATTTTAATTAAAATGCGAATGTGTAAGATATGTAGTCCTATGTACTCTTGATGACCTTTGCATAACTGGTAAACCATAAGAGGTATACTAAATCTTACTATACAGAAAACACAAAAGTTACATATTCCACTGCATGTTTTTGTGCAGTAGACCATTTCAGAGATATTCCTTGTTATTTGTGTGAGTTTCACAATACTTCAAATTGTCTCAAATGGAAGACCCGTAGTTATTCACTTTTTTATTTCTTGGCCGTGCTAAGGGTAACAAGGGTAACTACAGAATCAAGATGCGTAAATGGCAAGTTGACCAAGAAGACAAACCAAAGAAAAAACCTGAACTACATGGACAGATCAGAGAAAGAAAGCCCACAGTCTAAGAATAACTCAATGGACTCAAAGGAGAACTAGGAAATGTCTCAAGTAATTTGCGTAGTCCTACTTGGGCTCATTTGCAACCCAATAAAAAGTTATAATAGTAAGTAGATCCGTGGTTCAAATCCCGGCTGTGCCATTGAATTTGTCAGCCTTGATTCCACCTCTTAAGTAGTAATGGTTCCAATGTTGATGTAGGAACGGCTAGTGTGACAAGTTCTTGAAGATCACCTGCTCTCCCTCAGGCGTTGTCTCTGGTGTCCCATTTCTGTCGTTCCAATGTGGAAAAGGTCAAGGGCTTCCCAATTACTGACACACGTAATTTGTGAAATACTCCCTGTCCGTGCGACCTTGGTGAACGTTTGCCGCTTCCAATATGCTGCTCTGACATTCCCCTTTTTGTCACGAGACCCAGTACTAAGCTATGTGAACCACATCTCATTTTTTAATTCCATTATAGAACCGGTACGCCGGGAACAGCTCTTTGTTAGCTTGCTTTTGTATTTACTGACATTAAGCATAGAGGTCAGAGGTTTTACAGTAAGGCTTCGTACATGCCGCGTTACTAAAACAGTTCCAGCCACCTGCACATGGAGCACAATCCACCCTTTTGAAGTTATTTCATGCGGAGTAATGCACCCAAAGAATGGCAAGAATGCCAGATAAATTCACTCGAGATAATAATTTGTACGGGGGAATTCTAGAGAAGCGTTACCTACCTGTGTTCCCTATTTACAACACCATCTTAGATCTTGGACAAATTCCGTAACGTGATTGGAAACAAAATCCCTGATAAGTTAAAATATGTGTAAAGTTAGAGCACCTGAATGTTATAAATTCGCAAATAACAAGCCTTTAATGTCGATGTTTCGAGTAATCTAAAATTATTTAGATTTATTCACAAAAATTTACGTTATCGAAGGGACAAATACCCAACTTTTTTATTTGACAATAGCACAGACAGAACTAGGGAGATGTAATAAAGAGCAATTGAATACTAATTTTTAATAAATTTATTGGAGGTAATATATTGGAACAATGAATGGCAGTACAGGAGAAACTTGGATACACAAAATACAGATAATATTGGAGGAAGTAGGAATGGGGGAAACATGTGCAGAAAGAAACAAAAGTAAGAGTTTCTGGAAGGAAATTAGAACAAGGATGGAGGATATTGAAAAGCAACAAACTGTAAATAGTTTTAATTAAAAGCACCAATTATCAGAATATAATTCTTAAAAATCGAATGAGTGAGAGAGAAATACACCGAAGTATGCAATAAAGAGGCCAGAATGGGGTATACATTGGCTAGGTCGGGGGTAATGAATCTAAATGGCATGCTAGGGATAAAAGGGGTGAGGGGTGCACGAGGTGCCGTAGATTGTGTGAATTTTGGAGTTTAATGGTACTGAAAAAGGGGGAGAGAACCTAGTACCCAAAAACGGAATGATTTTCCATTAGACTTAAAACTTAGGGAAATGCTTAATTCAAGATCAGGGGAATACGTGGAGAAAAGAGGAACATATTTAGGAAAAATGAAATTATTAAAAGAAACATGAGTAAATAGAGAAAACTGAAAAGGGCAATGAGGGGTGAAAGTAATTAGTGGCCATAATAAACTTCCTCGTTATATATAAAACAAAATGTTAAATATGAAGGGAAGTAATAGAAATAAGCAACTCCAAGAGGTAGGAATAAATTGTATATTTGGGAAATGTGGTTATAATTAATTATATTTATTATATTTTATTATTGTATTAGACTAAGAGTGTATTTGTATAATTAGAATTGTTAGAATCACTTTTTAATTTGACGGCCAAAATACCTTTCTTCCCATCTCCGTGGTGTGAGCGCTGTGTGTCAGCCTTACATTTAGTAGGTCTCGAGTTCGTATCTCGGTTAGAGTGAATCATAGGTATCTATAAGTATAGGTTATGCAGCAATACAATCCTCCAACACGAAGGGATGAAGTGAAGGAACCACAGGGACAAAAGACTGCAGGGGGATAGGCTACAGAGACGTGCGGAAGTTCCTAACGGTTCCAGGCTCAAAAACCCGCTCCACTCCTGGAGTTGCCTAAAGAAGATAATAAACGACCCATTCAACTAAGCAGCCCTCTAATGTCCTCGGGAAGTATTTTTTTCCTTTGAGCAAGCAACGCACCATCTGCCCGGCATGGCCGTAGAAGCACCCTATATTGTGAGAAGGAAATAAACTGAAAGGAAAACTAAGGAAAGGAAGTTTTAGTAGGTGAAAAACCACCCTAGGATAGAGCTACTGCCCAGAGAAAACCATGAAAGCCATAAGGTCAGAGTGACGGTTGACGGATATCAAAACCAGGACCTCTCCAATGCGAGCCTCTAGCTGAGGCACCGGCTGTTACACTACTTCAGAGTGGTGGGCACTAGATGGAGCCAAGAGCTTGCTTGCCGAGCAGCGACCGGTCACGTCACAGCAGTGGATAACAGTGAGGGTTCAACATTTGACACAACAATACATGTATACGCGTTAATGATGAAAATATTAATGCAGTGCTTAGAACCAAGGCAACACGAAATATCTCCCCAAATATTCATAGGCTGGTCAACACAACACTAACCAACATAAAATTAAACATTTAATACAAGCTGCAGTTTAATTTTCTTGTGTTTTATAATTTATGTAATTTACTTATTCATAATTTCGCATCAGTTAGACCTTCAACTGTTCTAATTGTATTATCTATCTTAGGTTTTTATATTACGAAATATAATTTTGTTCTGCTACATTTTAGAGTTCATCAGTTAAAAGTAGAAAAGCTGTTGCTGATTTTACTTTCACTACTGGTAAGTAGGGGAAGTATTGTATTCCACCCAAAAATTCGATGTCGAGATTTCACCAAAAATATCTGCTTTGAGACCTCCTGAATCCAAAATAAGCATTTTTAGAAAAAGGTCCCCATGTTTGTGTGTCTATCAGTCTGTGTATCTGTGGACAGCATAACCCAAAAACGAAAAGTCGGTTAAAAACCAAAGTTGGTATTTAAGTTTAATGTTTTTCAAGGATGCGACACGAAGATTTTGAAGAAAATAGCCCCACCCTAAACAACTCTTTAAATGGAACATTTTTCGAAAATTTTGATTTTCTTGAAAATGGCTCTAACGATTTTGATTAAAATTTCACATGTTTCAGATAGTTTTATGACAAATGAAATGTATATTTTGAATTTTCTGGCTATACCTCCTGTGGTCACATTTACTCTGGACGACTTTTGCATAACTGGTAAACCGTTAGAGATAGACCAAATCATACTACACAAAAAATGCAGATCTTGCTAAAATACACAATTTATATCTAAATAAATTTGTTTGTAGAGTGAACCATTTCGGAGATATTCCTTGTTATGTGTGTGAGTTTTGGAAAACTTAAAAACTTTGGTGAAATAGAACATCGTTGTTCATTTTTCTGTATGTTAAGTGTGCAAAGAGAACGGAATCTCAAAGCTTTAAAAGATTTGACTATCGCACAGAGCCTACTGTATTCTAATATTCCCCTTGTACCTACAAGGAAATAAGCAATAAGAGAATTTGTACAAATGTTTATCTTAACTAACACGAAGATATAGGAATAAGAATTCTTAAGAAGAGTAGAGGAAGGCATATGAGTGCAAAACATCAGATTTTTGTTTTGTTGATTAAGTCGCTGTACATACTTTAGTTATATCATAGATAAAGCACGCCACTGACGTACCTAACGCTGAGGCTCTTGGAAGCCGGAGCAAGACTCCATTTGGCACACCCTGCTGGTGCGACCCCACGTGTTACCGCGAGTCGTCTTCCTCCATTAGCATGAGGTCCCAAGATAATTTTTCCGGAGTTTTCACTTATCCTGAAATTATTTTCTTGTTTAACGACGCTGTCAATTGCCAGGATCACATCAGCGTCGCCGGTGTGCCGGAATTTTGTCCCGCAAGAGTTCTTTTACATGCCAGTAAATCTACTGACATGGAGCCGTCGTTTTTAAGCACACTTAAAAACCATCGGTCTGGGCCGGGTTTGAACCCACGACCTTGGGATCCGTAGGCCAGCGTCTAACCAACTGAGCCACCCAGACCGACATTCACTTATCCTGAGAAATCCTGCCACAGACATTGTGTTATTAACCTTTTGCCCCATATCGCTGCACGTGAATAAGAATGAAATATTCTATATGTATCATGTGAATTTCAGAGCAGTACATATTTTAAAGTTATTATTTAGTGCTAAAAGAATGCCAGGAAACAGTTCTTGTAGATTGATGTTATTACGAATTGATAAATGAGTATACAGATGTAAAATAGCAGTAATCGGGTCTTGTTTGCCACGGTGGGGATTCCGGCACGTCAGTCGATGGTTTATTATGCATCAGGCCCTGGGAGGAAGGATGATATGAAAGCATTATATAGGCGGCCAGAACTCATCATAGGCGGAACTAAGGTGGGTCCCTAATAGATGCAGGCAGTTCTTCCCAGGTCGCCACAGGTCCCCATGGTGGGTGGCCAGCGCCTTTCCTGGACCGAAAACTGCATTTTCAGACTGCAAGCTCCACCGCAGCGCTTCCTGCCGGCAACGCCGCTGATTCTTACAACCTGGAAAGACCGGATAGAGAGAATGAAATAAAAGAGAATGATGTGCGGGATGTAAGATAAATGTCCTTCCCAGAATGACCTGGGATAAACCCTTGGTCAGAAAGGTCGGCCTTGAGAATCGAACCCGGGACCTCGCGATTGCTGGGTACCATTAATCGGTAAACAGCACTCAGTTTTACGAAAAATGTAGCTACAAACTGATCACTCCAAGCATGTGGTAGCTGTGGAAGTTTCGCAGCATCAGCTGCACTATTTTGTTGTTTGAGATGTCACTAGCTTACGACTTTTATGGGTCAATCCGCTGCGCTTGGCATTATCATCATTGCTTGAATAAAGATGAGTGTTAGGCTAAGATGTAGGTCCTCTACCTGTAATAAAAGCACAGTAAGCTGGGCTGCCCACGCCGAATGAACCTCTGATATGTCTGCAACTTCTCTGCTTCAGCTTCGAAGCTGCATGCTAGTTCTCCTATAGCTGGGAGCGACAGCTCGTTACTGGGCCATTTGTACGTCTTGGAGCACATTGCCCCGTGGAGCGAAAGTGGGAGACTGCCCTGCACATGAGTACTTTACACTCAACGAAAACTTCTAACTGGATCAAGAGTATTCAACTACGCAGCTGCTAAAGTATGTCAATTGGAACTAAACTGAAAAATTGGTTTTATTTAAACATGTATTAACTTTGTGAAAATAACGGGTAATGAACTCGTTCGTATATTGTTAAGACAAGGGTGTGCATTATCACACCTTTATGCATATTTATAAAAGATGTGTGTATAAATTATATATCAGGCCTCCGGGGCGAAGGACCTGGGTTCGTTCCCACGTACCGGCAGGTGATGTTTCCCCTTCTTGGAGGTCTGGTACGGGGTTCACTCAGTCTCGTTAGGCCCTTATGGGGCCAATTGAGCATCTAACTTGACAGAAAGGTGGCGTCCCTAAAGGGTCAAGGTCCCGGTCAAGGGCTTACCGTCCGGAGATTTCACGTGCTGATCCTCGACATTCCAACTTGAACTCCTTCGTGGAAGGAAGGAACGAAAGAAAGAAAGAAAGAAAGAAAGAAAGAGAGAAAGAAAGAAAGAGAGAAAGAGAGAAAGAGAGAAAGAGAGAAAGAGACAAAGAGACAAAGAGACAAAGAGACAAAGAGACAGAGAGAGAAAGAGAGAAATAGAGAAAGAGAGAAAGAGAGAGAAAGAGAGAAAGAGAGAAAGGAAGGAAGAAAGGAAGAAAGGAAGAAAGGAAGAAAGGAAGAAAGGAAGAAAGGAAGAAAGGAAGAAAGGAAGGAAGGAACGAAGGAAGAAAGGAAGAAAGGAAGAAAGGAAGAAAGGAAGGAAGAAAGGAAGAAAGGAAGAAAGGAAGAAAGGAAGAAAGGAAGAAAGAAAGAAAGAAAGAAAGGAAGAAAGGAAGAAAGGAAGGAAGGAAGAAAGGAAGGAAGGAAGAAAGGA